>VWZU01002026.1:1199913-1216396 GCA_013397095.1 Sterrhoptilus dennistouni
TTTCCTTATTCTAAGATTCCACAAATAATCCATGAATAACTCAGTTGTTTAAGTTCCCTTTCTTGGTACTGACTTCTATATTTCATGGAAAGTGCTGCCAGGCAGTTTAGATGATGCTTTTTGTGCTCTGATGGGATGAGCACCAGCACTGAGGAAGCCTCTATGGCAGTGGCAGTCACCACTGAGGAAGCCTCTGTGCCTCTGGTGTGCCATGGACATCACCACCTCACAGGATTTCTCTTTCCTTCCCCTGCCACATCCTCTGGTACCTTCAGCTTGAATGCTGGCTCTTTTAGTTTCCAAACAGTCCTCACTGCGGCCATAGTGGCAGATGGAGGAATCTGGGGAAAGGGAACACACATCTCACTTCTCTCTCTGCATGCCAATGCTTCTCTCAATTCACTATTTTATTACCTGCACAGCAGCTCAAGTAATGCCTCAGTATTAGACTCACAGGATACCAGAATTACAGAGGCGGAAAAGGATATGAGTAGCTGCAGGAAGTGTTAATATGACATGTTTAAAGCAGGTCTTTCTGTCATCTTGCATCAGGCAGCTGTCAGTAACCCAACAAGATTTATCATTTTAAAAGAAAAAAAACAAAATCATGCTTTTTTTGGTAGAAAAATCTGGTAGAGTCACCACACAGAGAAAACAACTTTCTGTGCAAGCGTATGTGGTGACTCTCCCTCTGGGAAAAGTTTTATTTTTCCCTTTGCAATTTATCCATCACTCAAACCTTCACATCCACCCCAGCCTTCAGCTGCTGCCAGTTCACAAAGTGTTCTGTGACATGATTTTCACAAAGTGTTTTGTGACATGACTGTCACCAAGGCATCTCATGAGGCTTTATAATGCCACCTCAACTTTCCATTCTGACCAGCCCTCTCCCCCATATACTTCATACAGAGAAAGAATTTTAAAGAAACAAAAGAGGAGTCAGTCACCTAACCTCACATTTGCAATGCGTGGCTGCAGCCTGAGCTGAATCAGAGTTGTTTGAAATTGAGTCATTTTGTCTAGTTTGCTCTAATGTGATAAGCTTGATGGGATAGAAATTCTATATATTATTACACAGAATTATTTCAAACATGGAGCTAAGATAAAAGCAGAGTCCAGGGAGGGCTAATCTGTGACTGTCAGCCCACACTTTAATCACATGTCGATTACTTTGTTAGTCATCTCTTCATCAGTGCTCTCAACCCACTCCTGCTCCTCCTGCAGTAAACTTTAATTAACCAAAGAAACACTGGAGTTACTCACTGAGAATAGAGAAACAAAAAAATTGAGGAGCTGAATGCTAAATGCCTCTCATCACAAGAGAGAGTGAATGAGTTTGGAGGTAGTGGAAAAGACAAATCTTTAAACCCAAGCAGCAGGAATTCCTGTCTATAAACAAACATTTTGAAACAATCTAAAAGGAAGACTTCTGTACCGTTGCACTATTATGTTTCTTTCCCTGGCATATGTTTTGGGTTAGCAGCCAGGCTTTTACAATTCATTAAACTGAGAAAAAAGCAAGTAGAACAACACATGAATCACCTGCGTGGAGAGTTCACTAAAATCACTGCTCTTCCTCTGCTATGCATTATCCTCACTCTGATGGGACAACATCGCTGAAAGTCAAAAACAAGCAAGTCACACAACAGCAATGTTTGTACTTTGGGCTGAGCCATCAGTTCTTTCTAATTTTAGTGAGGTAGCACCACGCTTACGTGGTAGGTAACCGTGCTGATACCACAACAGAAACAGCATCTGTCATGTCACCAGCAAGTCACATCTGAGGTGTTAAGGTTTTGTTGCGCTCTTATGGATAATAATTAACCATCAATGGAAAGGAAACCACCACAATAAAGGATGATCCTGCTGTAGAACAACAGGATCAACAACATTGAACAAGTTCTCATGACTTGCTGAAGAGAATCCATGACAGAACTAAGGTGTTCTCCTCCTGGATCAGCATCCTTGTACCAGCACTGCACTCCTCCCCACCACATCAAAGCAGGCAGCATGAGATCTGGAAGGTGATTAATTATTCACTTGCCAACATTTCCATATCAGTTCCAGAGTGCCAAGAACCTATCACATGGTCTTAGCTACCAGGTGGCATATTGGAGAAACAAAACAGACTGCTGGATTTTCCAACAGCAGCCAGTACTGTGAGTCACACAGAAGAGCTGTGCTTTGGACAAAAGCTGCCTATTAGCCTTGCATGCTCATGAGGGATTCTGAGCAGCATCCTGCACCCAGCATGCACCTGGTGCATTTGCATAATTTGCAGTATTAGACTAGAAAGAGGATTATGAAAACAATGACTGAGGCAATATTCAGCTCCAAATGGATGTGCTGCTACTACCCTACCATAGCAGGTTGCTGACAGAATGAGCTTTAGATAGATTTGTGATATCTTTTGCCTTGGTGTCCCTTCATTCTTCTCTTAACCTCCCAGTTACTCCATTAACGACTCTCCCAGCTTCTCTTTCCTCCCACTTTTCACCATGATCTACTCAGACACTGCACCACTCTCTCCCACTCATGATGATGCCTCTCTTCGTGCCAGTATCTCTGTTTCAGCCACAACAAACCATGATCAACCACATCAGGATCCTCCTTTATACAGCAAGTAATGGCACATATATGAAAAGACAGTAAGAATCAGCCTCTTTTTCTTCCATTTGTGGAGCCATCCCACTTCTGCTCCTCATCTTGCTGTCAGTCAGCATTGCTCTCATACCTGATCACGTGAGGATACGAAAGATTCTAATAACTAGGTTTGAGAAGAAAAGGAGCAAAGCTTTACAAGAGCTCACCATCTGGGCAGTACTTGGTACAGAGCTGTCACTCAGTGCCAAATTCACATGCCAAGTAAGATCTATCATTACAGGGATGCCTGTGCACATGGACTGTATTCTCAGCTGAAGCAAGACAAATCTCAAAGAATTAATCTTCATTTTCACACATTTTCATTTCAGGCAATGCTGTTGAAGCAGTGTCCCCCAATCTAGTGTTTCAAGATGCTATTGCTGCATCCCAAACAGCAAAACAAGCTGTAGTTTACTCTTGTAAACCAAGAGTAATGAGGTACTGCTCTCCCCAGGCAGGCTGCAAAGGGCAGAAAGAATCTTTCCCTGTTACCCTTAAACAATCTCAGTTTTGCTGCAGCAAACTGCCATCTCCTTTCCCTAATCAACCCTCAGAGTGGCAAGTGCACTTGGCCACCTCTGTGTTTCATAGTCTAGGAAAAGAGAATGCCTGTTGTGTTGGCACAGGAAGGAGGCGCAGGCAGCCACGCACAAACTTGCTGACCTGGCACAGCATTCAGCTCTAACACACAAATGCTTTCCCAGGCAACTCATTGTTAGCATTTAATTGTGAACGCTGTAAAAAAGGCCAAGGGATTAGGATGGAGGTTATGGGAAGTAAAGCATGATCTGGAATGCTGTTCTGCAGTCTAGAAAGCAGCTGGGTAAAGGCAGCAGAGGCTGCCTGGGTAAATGGGGATGTGCAAACAAGACTGGATCACTTCAGAAATCTATTTTCATACTTATTCTCACAGTCGCAATAAAAAGTATATAAATCACATCAGTAATAAATCATGTAAGGATTGCATGATTGGATTCAGGGGTGGAGGGAGCAAAGGGAAAATTCATCTTGCTCATCACAGTCCTCTTCCTTTCATCTCTGAGGGACCCTTAAGTCCCTTATACCCACTTCCTACCAGGAGTTGTAACTTACCATGTCACCCAGCTGCAACCCTGCTTAGGATATTAAAAAGCAAAAATACATGCTTCTCAACAGAACTCTCCGGATTATCTAGTTGATTTTTAGAAATTAACAATAATAACGCTAAAACATCCAGCAGCCTAATTATCAGCCACTTCTCATTTATATTCCCATTAAATTCACAGCTGCTTTGCAAAGAGACAGGCTGCTGTATGAAGACTGCCTGGTGTGCTCTCACCCAAGCCGCTTCCATTTATTCTATCGAGAATGACGACACAAATAACTCAAATGCCTGCTTGGTATTTGGCAGGTGCCATTGGTGTATGACACACCATTCAAAAAGCAAACAGCAAGAATGATATGATGTTCTAAAGTGAAAAACCAGGGCATTTTATTCCTCTCATGGTAATAAAACCGTTAATTTTCAAGTATCCACTGACCTTTTCACCATCCAAAGGAATTTTACTGTGAGCTAAATCTGCCAGTTTACCTGTCCTGTAATGAACCATAGCAGAAAAGTGGGGAGCTGTGAACACTGCAATTACTATTGAGGGGTGGGGAGGAAGAACTGACAAGCAAGGTGTCTGTGTGACTGACACACTTCATATAGGACCCTGAGGTCTCACAGTGCCATCTTCCAAAACTCCTCCAGCTGGGTTCTTTGGCAGGAACACCACAAAAAGAAGAAAGAACCTGCAATTGCATTTTCTTGGCTTTGAAACATGCTAAATTGATTGAATACGTCAGCTTCGTGCAGTGAGATATTTCAGCATCTCTAAAATGTATTTGCAGGGGTATTTCTAATTTGCAAGGACATTCTCATGCCAAGTACCATGTGGGTACTTACCTGAAGACTCAAATCTACAGCAAGAAGAAGACTGCACCATCTCAGCTAAGAAAGGAAGTAGTTTTGTTAAACAGAACTAGGCTGATTTCAGGCAAGATGTTATAAGGAAACACAGAGAAGTGTTTTATACCTATGGATTACATAGAGCCTTGGTATAACTCATTCTACCAGTGCTTTAGCTTTGGAACTATTTGTTCCCTGTAAGATGGTCTGTCAAAACTGATACAGCTTTTACACATAAATTCCTGCTTACTGATATGCAGCTTGGGATCCTCCCATCTGTTTCACATTTAGCAAAAGGCTCCCACTGTAAAATTTTACCTACTGCATATTCCAGATGGAATAATCCAGATGACCTAAGGACAAATAGTCTAAATAATGAGCAGACACTCTGAGATGTTTTGTTTTCCAGGATCAACTAATCACACCCTACCCAATAGCTTGATTCAGTGTCTCCAACAAAAGTGAGAAGCACAACTGAGAAGCACAACTGAGATGTTTTCAAGTAATTACATTTTCACAGCAAGCAATTTTATCACCATGTAAAATGAAGTTGTTTCTATCCACTCACACTACCCATAACTAAAAAGCCAGGAAAACTACAGAACATGTGAAATACTGTTTTTATAGCAGCACCCAAAGGTCAAACACAACCTTTGTACTTTGTTTGTCATTCCTGATTTCAAACAGCAAGAAAATGGGTTATTTGGGACACATTTGGTTTAAAGGTTCTCTTAAACAGATTCTTCAAAGCCAGCCATATGACAGCAAACAAAACATATATCTAAAATATTGAAAATGCTCTGTTTCTGAAGACATTGATTGTGTTCAAGAAGAAAAGTTTGTCATGAAAGAATGAGTATGGAAAAATTATGCTGGACTCCAGCAGAATACAAAGTAATACAGAAAACCTGTTTGGCTGTATCAGTTGACATGAGAAGTGACAATGCCACACTTCAGGGTTTTTAGAACGGAAAAAAAAAACATCCTTATTACAATCAGGGCTACATCACTGACAGCAATACTCCCAGTACATTTATCTAGAGCAGAGGTTGCTACATTTTGTGCACAAAGATCTTAGGGCAGGTGCAGCTTATAAACAACAAAACAAACCTGAAGTGCAAGATGCAGGCTTAAATAATAATTTGCAGTAAATGCTACAACTGAGCTAAAATGAGAAAGAGAATTTGCACTTTTGATTTGAGGGGTTGACCTAGCCAAAAAGTCAACAAAACCACAATGAAATATGGGAAAGTATAATAAGCCTAACACCTTTGCAGGCATTTGTGGTAGGACCTGTATGCCTTGATTCCTGTTTTAGAATAAATCAGATGTCAAGTTTGGATTCAGCCTAGAATTTTGCAAGGGTTTTTTTGTGGGGTATCCAAACTATGAATAATATACTTATTTTAAGTTCTGTTTCCAAGTCCATAAAAAAAAAAACCACCAAACCTGTGAGTTTAACAGTCTCTTCTAACCTCAGCCAACATACACAGGTTACCAATTATATACACATGATGAATTACATCTGGTTTCATCACCATGCAGTTCATAAGCCACAAAGCAGACCAAAAGCAGGTTTTCAGAAAATAATTCGGAGTCAATCAGGTTCCAGAGCTTTAAGATTTTGAACCTGGAAATCAGGAGCCAAACACACGTGAATTTAAGGCAGTGTATTTACTATCAGTGATGCTTCCTCTCCTGCATGGCTATAAACATTTGGGCGGCTTATTTTTGAAGGGGTAAGGAACAGGCGATGAAATTAGGTTCAACAATTCTGTTTGCTATAAGAAAACAAGATATTTTTATTTACGGCCTTATAGCTGAGTGCTCTGGGAGCTCTCCTGATAAATGCTTCACCAGCTGAGTCACAGTGCGCACAGGATTAGTCACGGCTGAGGAAGTGTCCCAAGGTTTCATTTACAGCCGCAGATTTACCTGATGTATATTAATTTCTCCTGTGAGCAGCAACTCTCTGAAGACGTGTGCTCCAGGAGCCTTGGCCCCGTCATCGCCTCACGTCACCACACCCCGGAGGCCGAGGGCCACAGTGGCAGCACGCACAGGGGAGGGCGGTATCTGCCGGCCGGGGGGGAAAGAGTAGCCGAGGGCTCCCAGCCCGTACAGCGACATATGTTCTGTGGGCCTCAGCAGAGCAGAGCAGAGCAGAGCATGCGTCACGCTCACTCGACGCTATTTTGGGCGACAATGGGTAAACTAAATGGCTTAGCTGAGCCACCCAGCACACTCCTTTCATTATGTGCCTGAGCAACCGGCAGTGCTTCTGTGCCTCTGAGCTTCTACCCATGGTGTTCCCACTCTGCGCATGGGGAGCAAGGACAAGAGGTAAATAACTTTGCCCAGGGTTTAATCGCAAATCCCTGGCAGAACAAAACCCCTGCCAATACCTCAGGCATCCAGGTTTCAAGTCACCCTCTCCATTAATCCCTAAAAATCCTCTGCCTGAGAAATCTGACCTAGCAAAGCGTGTCTCTTCCGTGAGAGCTGTAAATAACTGCCTGCATTGGATCACCAAACAAATACAAGGCATCTCTGTTACCTTTGCTCACAAGCTTGAGCAGAGTCTAAACATGGGTGCACGCACGAGTTGGCTGCACATCCTCTGTCTTGAGAGGCTCACGTGAAGCAAAAGGAAGAGCAAACCTGCCCACTTGAGCAACTGTATGAAACCAGAAGTGCAGGATTCCTAAATGGCTAAAGAGTATAACCAGCCTCTGAACCCTAAGACAGTTGTGTTCCTGCACCTTACCTCCAGTTTTTACACAGGTGTTGAATTTAGACGTGGAGAGCCCTTGCAGTGGTGCCCAGATCCGCATGCTACCTGTGTGAATGATGCTGCTTTCCAAATAGGTTGTTCACATTCTGCCCAGAGGATGTCTACATCTTGCTGCATCTCAGAGACATGTACCTGGCCAAATGAACTACAGACACACTTGAAGTTTCTTCAAGTGAAGGTCTATCTTAATGAAAAAACATTGAAAAAAAAAAAGAAAATTATAAAGTAAAAATTATTAAAACTGCACTTAAAGGCTATGTTATTACAGAATTAGCATCTAAATAAACTTACAATCACTGTTAAATACATTTTTACACAAAAGCAAACCACAATGAAGCTGCTCCATGCTGGCTTGCATTGTTTATAGCTTTGAAGACAAATATAGAGCTCAATTTGTCTAATGAAAATAACCAGCTCCACAAGACAGTTCTGTTTCTTCTGAGGCAAATACACATTTTATCCAGTTTAGCATGTCCATTGGGTATGCGCTAAACATTGGCTCAATTTTACATATCTTTCTGCAGCAGAACACAAATTGTTAACTCTCACCTGTAGGTTAAACTATGCCTAGTTTCCTTCCTTCTATTATTCTATATTCTCCTTCCTCTCTTCCTGTTTCTGTGCTAAGGATACTGACATCTACTTACAACAAAATTTTTCTCCTTGCTCTTGACAATTTATCCAATAAACAAATTAGAACTCTTGAAAAATTTCTCAAATCAACACATTTTTGTAGAAGCTTCTTTGGGCCTTGACAGTTCTTTAATACCATGTAAATATAAATGTAAATATATTGTCTGAAAGCTTGATGAGTTTTGAAAAAGAAGTGAATCAATATCTACCAAACCCTCTGTACTAAAATTACTTGTCTTATTAATACACCTGATAACAGGACTAGTCCACAGTGATTTAAAGTTTCAAAACCAATAATGTTTCCTTGCTCAGATCTATACAGATGCCCCAAAGAGAAGGAAGATTATCTCCCAAATGGTTTCACTGAGGAAAAAGAAAAGGTATTAACATAGCTGATCTAATACTTCAACCACTTTGCACCACAGTTCCTGAGAAGATCTCCCTCAAGGTTAGCCTTAAAATTATATCAAAGCCTAGTTTTGCCTTGCTTTACATTAGTCTGAAACCATGCCTAGATTTTATTGAACTTTGATTCTGTTTTTGGTTTTACATTTTATCTAGATTAAACCTTTAATATGGTTTCATGGTTTGCAAAGCATCATCATCTACTGGTAGGGAGTTTTCAGGGCAGCAGGAAATGGAATTAGGAAAGATCCACTGACTTCATTGAAGATGCCACTAAAAGCTTTGCCAACTGCAAATATCCTGCCCTTCTGACTTCAGCAGTGATCCTGGGAGGAGAGTGGAGCAAACTGTGGTCCACATACACAGCAACTCTGCTGTAAAGGAGTCTCTGATACTCTGAACATACCTGCTGAGGAACATCACATCTGGGGGTGCATTTACTGCCTTTAGACCACTAACAGTATCAGTATCGTTTTAGGATATGCAGTAATTTGATAAGGTAATTGTGCTGTGTTGTGCCTGCCAAAGAAAACTCCTCCACCTTTTCCACTGTTGCAATGTGTATTCAAATCACCAAAGTAACTAAAAAAAGGAGAAATGTACTATGGAACTCACCGAGATATATGCCAGTAGTATTTTCTATGGTCACTATTCAGGTTTACCAGGCAGCTACTGTCTTCTATTACAATAAAAGGAAGGTGGAGATCCCAAATAAATGCCCTAAATCTAGGAATACTGACACCAGGAGTGCTAGTGAAATAAGTCTGCTTGAAAATATCTCAAAAAATGAAAAAGGCAGAAGAAAAAAAGCCCTGTTTGAGTTTTGCACCATGTTTTCTCTCTGAATCTTAAGATACCAGTGTCATGACTCACTCTGGAGATTTGAATTGCTCCCTGGGCAACATGACCTTCTCATACCAGCTTTGTTCCTCACGCTAGCAAAAAATTGGTCATCCATGAATACTGAATGAAGAAACTTCCTTATTAGTCATCTCTAGATCTATGAAACTAATACCGGAAAATGGTGTTTAAACAAGCCCACCGCTGCTTCAGGTCTGTGCCCTTCCAACATTTCAACTCTAAATAGTTTCATCAGGTGTGGGAGGAAGGATAGAAAAGGGAAAAAAGTTAGATATGTAAGTCATCTGTCTCTGGATAAAATCTGTGGTTCAGCACTCCTTTCAGCAGTTTGGATTTATATTTATGTTTTCATGTTTATATACCTGACTGGCAAATCCCTTGGCAATTTTGAAACTAATGCTTAAAAAAGACCCCAAACTTGAAAACCCACCAAGCCTTCAAACTCAGAAGGCTGAGCTCTCAGTTGCACTTTAGCTGGTTAGCTGTCCATCCTTATGTATGCTGTAAAACACTGTGACTTCTCATACTCAAGCAAAACCTACAGATCAAATTCTCCTTCTGAACACAGGAAGAAGAGGTATTTGTCTACACATGGTCTTGCCTGCACCTCTCCTGAAATAGTTCAGGACATTCCTGATGGTGTATGAAACTAACAACTCAGAGCAAAGCACATGCATCTCAATAATTCAAGTTACAGGCATGTTGCCTCATTCTATCAAAAGATAGTACAATAATATCAAGTCATACCCATTATAATGGTCACTGACAAAAATGTCACCTTGTTCCCATGGACATTGGTTGCTTTTTTGTTTAAGCTCTCTCTGCTGGTAACAGTACAGGCTCAAATTCCATTGAACAGCATATTGCACCCTCTCATCACATTATGTGAACAGGATTGACCAAGATGAGGACAAACATCCCCACAATTGCAGGGGACCTAATCAGAATCCATCATCTATCCCTGAGTCAACCAAGTACTAAGCTAAGTGCTCCTGCAGATCTAAAATTTTGGAAAGACTTCAGATCTATAATTACGCTGAAGAACTGAAAGCTTCACACATAGGAAGCATAGCACAAGCAATTAAAATCCTCATGGAAATCCTCATTCCAGCATATGAAAAAGCATAACATATTAACTACACCTTTTCCTCTTTGTAACTAAAAGATGTAGTTAGGCAGTGCAAGATGAAAACTGAAAGAAAAAAAAAATCCAATCAAACCCCTCCCATAGATTTTTAGCCGATATACAATGAGTAAAAATTATCCCAGAGCCCAAACATGGTGTTGACATCTCTGTGTGAACAAGAATCTAAATCTTGTTATATCTCTAAATTGCCTATATCTTACTATACTCTTGCAACCTGTTATCCTCGTTTCCCATTAAGATGGATACCGGAATATGTTTTCATTAAGTTTAGCATTTAAAGAAATATCCACCAGTAGCTCCACTATTTTTGCTTTCAAATTACATATAAGTAGGAACATTGATAAAAATAGTTCTAAATGCCCATCTGATATTCTTTTCTTTTATTAGGAGCCTCTGCAAAGTGCCATTTGCTGGCCAAGGATCCAGTCTGACTTCATCAGTAGACAGCTGTAATGACATGCAAGACAATTTCTGTAAGAGACATTTCAGTTTCATTTTCAGAGGAAACATCTTTAGAAGGATTTCCAGTTTTTCTTAGTGTTGGATCAGCTCTGGGATGAAAGACAACACTCTCTGATTACCAAACACTCTGATTACCAGGAACAGGATGCTAAACCACATGAAAGCAGTCTCGCTGCTCAAGTAGTGACTAACATGATGTAGAAGGAATGTTTAACAAGTCCCTTCATGCAACAGGATGGGTGAATGCCATCTCTCACCGCTACGTGCACATTTCAGAAATTCTCTCACTTCAGGAAAATGTGTCTCAAAGTCTGTCAGTAGAATGAAGGATGGAAAAGTTTGGAACAGTGATGCACATATTTTGCTTTTTATGTAAATTGTACATGTTGCTTATAATGGTAAAGGAAACACATTGATGCATGTGAATTCTACAGCTACTATGGCATAGTTAACCTTTTTAAAGGTTCATGTACACTACAGTTAACAAAAATAAATTTATCACAGTTTAGAAACAAAAATATTAACTGCTGGAAGCTTCTAGGTTCACAGAATGGAAGTACAATGTGGCATGATGAAGTCAGACTACAATAGTCCTTGCTACTGCTCTGATGCCAGTTAATTACAATGTTTCTGTAGTGTTTCTGCATCAGTAGAAATCACTATTTGCCATGGACCTCCTTGAATTCTTCATTTTCTCACTGGATTTCATTTGATATTCATCAGTACTACGTGTTTTTAAGTGTTCATTTCTACAACATAAGGTATCTGTATTACCCCTTGTTCTAAAGGAGGGCAAAGAAACAAGAGGTACTGAGGTCCAAAGGTGTCCACTTAAAATGTTGATGTCGTTAACTTCAGAAGAGGCAGAAAATAATCAAAACCCTCTTTATAAACAAGTAACACTGTTTCAAATATCTTCCTATTTTTGACTGCCCTCAAAACTACTCATATTGCCTAAGTAACACTGATCAGGAGTAGTAGCTCTTCCAAGCCAAAATGTTATGAACTTTCAAAACCTAGGAATGTTTCCTAAAAGCAAACTAACCATGCCCCTGTGGTAGCAAAGTTACCTCCACATGAATCAGAGCTTTTGTGGTCAGTTCTCAACTACAAGTCCCACGGGGCAATTAGCTCTAAGGTTACACTCTGAGCTTTTATTCCATACACAGACCTACATCACTCACAATATGTAGATACTCCTACACAGGAGAATAAACCCAGCTCTTTACAGGGCTATTCAGTAGCCCTCTTGCAAGACTCTCTTCCTCTTCTCTCAGCTCACTTTCTTTTAAAATTCAGCCAACAGCAATGCAGGACCCACAAACAACTGCCTATTTTTAGCTGCACATTCTTGGTTACTGTAAATCCTGTGTCCTGAACAGTGCTCAGACCAGGCCTGTGGAGCTCCTTTGGGGGTGGCCCACCAAAGACTGACTGCTGACATGGAGCTGCAGCTGTGGGGCACAGCAGAGCTGCTCAGCAGCACCCAGAGGCCACACAGCTCGTGGTGGGCAGCTGCTGACCAGCTGCCACAAACCCCAGCCAGTGCGTGGCACACAGCTGGCAGCAACCCAGTCCTGGGGAAAACACACACAGCCATCACTGCTGTCAGCTGCACCTCATATCCCCTTCCCTCTCTTTTCATGTGCTCTCCCTGTGCATACAATACCCTCCTGTTTGTCTACACTCACTGTGCAGGACCTGTGTCTCCTCTCCCCCACAGCAGCTCCACAATCCATCAAGCAGTGCATCTTGTTCCTTACTTCCCAGGTCCCTCCCCACACACAAACCAAAATACCCCCACGCTGTTCCCATATTAACCTCAAGTTCCTGCTTCCCAAACCTCCCACACTGCTGGCTTGCTGCTTCAGCTCCTCTCCTAGTCCTCCCTGGCTCCTTTACCCTCCACAATGGCCCCTGCTCCCTACTTTCCAAACCTCCCTTATCTTCTCAGCATTCCTGCCACTCAAACACCTTCTGGACGTAAGGAGTCTCAGGAGCACAATTCCTGGCACCCCAAGAAGAAGAACCAGCATGTCCAGCTGCCCTCTCCTGCAGTGGCCAGGCCTCCAGGGCTGACACTCCCTGACGCAGATGGCAGAGTGCCTCAGGAAAGACTGGGAGTATTGCTCCCAACCGAGGGCTCACACGAAGCTGCAAATCCCATCTGACAGCCTGTGTTGTGTGGGCCTGATCAAGACCCAGCAAACGGACCTGCTGCTTGTGCCAGTAAAGTAAACCATCACATTGGCAGGCTGTCATTTCCCACGTAAGATGGTATTCTCACAAGATGTCAGTTGCAAGGGAATGGAAATCCAAGAGCCTCAAATCCCTCTGAAGTGGATGACATCATAAAGGATGCAAGTTTTCAGTCCATTCTTCCTAATTCTGATATTTTCTCCTTATACCCATGCTGCCCCACCCTGGATCTTATTCTTCATTGAGTTCTGATTCACTTTTCCTCCCCAGTTTTAGTCACTGTGCCTTTTTCACCAGTGGGACATCATTTCTACAGCAAATTCAGAGGATAGATCATGTTTGAACTCTCGGTTTCTTTGCTTAGCACCACAATTTGTAGATTCCTGGACTACAAAGAGTCAAATTATCTTCAGGAATGCACACACTACCTGACTTCCCTTCCACATAAACTTCTGTGTAAGTGGGCATTGAAAAATCTGACAATTGGGCCAAATTTTAGGAGAGTAAAATGGCAAAAAATGGAGACTTAAAGCACACAGAACGTCCCTGAGAAATGTTGAGCCCATGCTTTAAAGTGAAGAGGCACTTGAACCTCTCAACAGTGTAAGTGTGTATTTTAATCAAGCGCCTGGGCAAGTGGCATTTTTTTCTATAGCTTGGTTTTATGAGAGCCAAACTGCGGAACTGCTAAGTTCAGCCAGACTCAAACGGCCAGTGCAGAAAACAAACAAACAACAACAACAAAGTCAAGCTGTAGAAACAAATTTAGCAGAAACAACAACAACAAAATGCCTCATGATGGGAAACAATTGCACAATTGCATTTATGGACAAAGTTGACCTACCTATAACGACAATGGTAACCCCCTCTCCCAAAATAAAGCAAATTTTGCTCAGAGGCACGACAACCCTAAAAATTGAAATATTAACACAATGTTTACTTAAACCAAATTAATATACTTAAATTAATAACTTTAAAGATTGAAATACAGCCCCACTGACAGGGCAATGCCTGCCATGCAGGCAGCCTACCAGAAAACCCTAAAAAGATCCAGTGTCTTCATTCTGGCCTAGACTTAGGTTGCGATTTCTATGATGAGGACAGACCGGTTTGTATGCAGAAGTCAATTTCTTGCTGGTGGCTAGGTCTCTGTGCTGAGCACAACACCACACCCATATAAAGCTGAAAAACAGGACATTAAATCATTTTGACATAATAACATCCTCACAGCATTGGTTGCTGCTCAGCACTCGGATTTCTGATCCTTAAGTGCTTCAGGATTTAACTTTCAGGAATGCAGAATGTGGCAGATTTAAGTGTACTTATTCACCAAAGCACATCCATGTTTCAAACGGCTGTATAGTCCCAGTCACCTTCAAACCCAACTTCCTATATCTGTTCTCATTGTATAGCCATAAAAATCACGCAGCAGACTACAGAAAAGAGGCGGAATTGTGGAGCTGTAGCAGAGCTGTCCCCGAGCAGCCAGTCAAACACGGCTGGCGATGCAGACGTCTTGCGCAGCACCACTACCACCTCCTGGACGAGCCAGGCGTGGCTGCGGGAGGCGCCAGCGCCTCTTCCAGCCGCGCATCAGTTTGCTTTAAAGGCAGGCAGCTCCTTCCAAGGCATGTCCTGCCATCCGCGGTACTGCAAACCTCCCCTTCCCACCCAGCCGAGCCATTCCCGGCCCCGCGGCGCCAGCACGGCCGCAAAGGCTCCAGTTACACCAATTTTCCCTCGCTGCCCCCCGGGGACGGTCAGGTCGGTCAGACAGCTTCCCACTAGGAATCACAGCTGAAGACTCATGCTAATGGCAACAGAGTTTGTCTTTGGTAAAAGCCAATTAAGTTGCCTTTTTTTTTTTTCCTGTTGATAAGTTATATATATTGCTATAAGTAATGCTAATGTGCTGCTATGTATGTATCCGTCCAAGCAGTGAACATTTAATGAATTATAAAACATATTTTTCAAAAAGTGTAATCTGTAAAAAAGCAGGAAGATGTTCTCCTTACACTGTTTTTCTTCAATATAGTTTAAAAGAGCTTGTCTAGTCAAACACAGAAAAAAGGTCTCTATTTTTGGGTGAAGATAAATCCAATTTTAAGGATGTAATTAATGAAAATTTTCCATTTGTAGGAATTAAAGATCAGTCATTTCAAGATCTGGCTTGTCTTCCTATATATAACATATATAGCTTATAATGTTTGACCCTCTTTTTATATGTCTGCAGACCCCATAAAACTCCATATTCTGCTATAAACTACATGCTGTATTATATAACCATAAAACTACTTCAGTCTTAACACTCACCAAACCTTTTATAGAAATGAAATGCCTCTTTATGCTTGCTCCTGCTGATGCAACCACAGAGGTGTTCTCTTTCTTGCTGTTGCTGCCTTTGGAGATAGCTGGACAGTGGATGCCTTCCCAGTTCCTCTCTGTCCCTTCTATCCTACAGATACAGAATAGATTTCTTGTCCTGAGCTGTGAAGTTGAAACTGGTTGTAATAATACCTGTTCTAACTGATAGGTATGCTCACAATGTCATTAGGATTGCTCTCCACCAAAAAGTTTGCTTGTGTTTCAACCTATGTTTGATCTGTTCACAAAGTCTTATCAGAAAAAGTCTTATCTTAGTTTCTTTAACCTTTGCTAGTTTATTACTGCATAATAATGAAAACATCAAAAAGTTGCTGTTGCTATTTTCATTGTTACACTTGGTCTCCTCAATCATCCCTGAACAGTGTCCAGTAATTTCTGGATTTTAATTGTAAAATCCCACACCAAGGTACAGAAATATGTTTCATTCTGGGTCAGGATATCCTCTGAGGACACACACCAACTGTCACAGAACACGGCAGATATATTTTCCTCGTAATACATAAACAAATGCACTGAGTGAAGTCACCTTCCTGTGCAGCACCATGTGCTGTGACCATGAGGGACAGGATGTTTGCAGGAGACACTGATCCTCCTGATAATAGGAAGAAAATTTTTGGGCATCTGCTTAATTTGCCTGGCCCGCAGGCTCACAGCCAAATTAATGACTGCCTTTCCATCAGAAATATCTATTTCTTCCTGTCATCGGCTTGAAGAAGCCACTGGGCTTTTCCCCTCAGTTTCGTCTCCTGTTGCAGGACGAATATTGAAACTTACTCTCTTCTATATTGTTTGGCAGTGAGTTTTGCACGGTTCTGATGATCACGTACGTGGCCAGAGGGTGTTGCTGTATTTGATATTGTCAGGAACAAAGACGTGAGTGTCCCCTGTGTCCCCTCCAGCAGTGTGTGATTTGTGCCAGCACAGGCCTGCCATCGCTCCTGGAGCCAAGGGCACAGAGCGGTTCTGTGGGGACGGAACCTTTGAGATCGCGCTCAGGCTCCGCCCCGGCCCCCCCGCCCCTCAG
>VWZU01002026.1:1216794-1277066 GCA_013397095.1 Sterrhoptilus dennistouni
CGCGGGGTTTGCTGGGGACGTGCATTCATTTTCTGAGGAGCCGGGAGCTGCGAGCCTCGCTGAAGGCCCCGCTGCTCACACGCCCCGAGCCCTGCTGGGCCCCGGACACGGCACGTGTTAAACCTTCTGCTCTTCAGAAGGCTCCTGAGAGCAGCCGGAGCTGCACAGAAATTAAATGAGCGGGTATCTATAGTCAAATTACTGAACAAATACTCATCATTGAAACTTAATGAGCTGCGTTTCTAACGTGCTAGTAACAGCTTTTTTTGTTGTTGTCCTTTCACCTCGCTTGGACCACAGGGCGTGATTAAAAAGCATCAAGGCTGTTGTTTTGATGTGGGGTTTGTGTGTGCGTGTGTTCCTTGTAGATGTCAGAAGACCTCGCTAAGCAGTTGGCCAGCTACAAAGCTCAGCTCCAGCAGGTCGAGGCTGCCTTATCTGGCAATGCAGACAATGAGGATTTACTGAAACTGAAGAAAGACTTACAGGTGAGAACTGGAGGGTAGGTGAAATGTCAGAGTTCTTTTACAAGTGTTTTATCTTTCCTAAATGCTTGTCCTGCAACAAAAATAGACACTTGGTGGGTTAGTTTCATTCCACATGGTTTGATATAGTCATGGTAGGCTTAGTTTGGAAAAACCCAAAGTATGGCCTATTTTAAAACTATTTTTTTTGGATGAGTAAAAAAGATGTTCTAATTTATACAGCAGACTCTTACTATAAACATTGGCCGGAGAGGGGAAAGAGATGCCAGTGCTGTCTTTACTGTCTGCTGGGTTTTAATTTTTTTTCCCTGAAGCATTTCTCAAAATCATTATTTTTTATTGCTTTTACTAATGCTGAATCCTGATGGTTTGGCTTACCACGATGTTCTTACTGAGTTCTCAAATAACTTGATCCAGAACCTGCTTACTCATTAAATGCATTTGCAGTGTTAAAAGCTTTGGAGTGTAGTTCTGTATTTATTCCTTGTGCATCTAAGTCTTGATTGGGTTCCTATATAAGAAAGGAAGAGTTGCATTTTTCATCTGTCACAAGAGCATAGTGTATTCCTAACAGCTAAAACCCATTTCTGGCCCTTGGGATGTGGTTTAGTGACAGGAAGGCCACCAGCCTAATTTTAAATGTATGAGTGGTCTTATAGATTCTTGTGCATATAAAGACACATTGGTATATAGCAAATCCCAGCAGTGCTGTTAAAATCTGTTATGAGAGTGCAAGATGTTGCTTCATTTCTGTTGTGGATTGCTTTAGCCATCAGATGTAAGAATATATAAAACTACCCAGTGCAAGGTTCAGTGACCACTGCTCTGTATGGAAATAACAGTAATAAATTGAGGCTTCAGAACCAAAACACAGGTAGTGCCTCCAAACAGTGATCTTTAGAATTCCTTTTAAACTGCAAAGGCTTTGTGCCCACAAGGCACTTTTTAGATCATCTGAATGTGCTCTGTTGTACACTGTTAAAAGCATGTGTATATTTTTATATTTTTAAAATGCACAGCAAAACCCATATGGGATGATATTTCCGATACCAACACGACCTCGGCTTTGATATGCAGAGATCATTGATGTGAAAGGACAACTTGCAAACTTTTTAATAAAAGCTTTCTGCACAGAATGGGGAAGATCTTTACACTTTCGTCCCCAAAAGGTTTGCTATCCGTATGTTCCACCTTGAAAATGACATAATGTTTTGCAGACTTGATATATGCCAACTAAGCAAACAGCTGTAAAAGTGGGTTTGATGCAGCAGAGTCCCTACTAAACAGCTTTTTGTCTCTTCAAAAAGATGGTTACTATGTAATTGAAACATCTTTTTCCTATTATAAATACTGATGCATCTTGTATGCTTAGATTATTCTTGAGTAACAAGAATAAATATTAGAAGAAATTGTTACTTATCTTTTCACACTTCAGTTCACCAAAGCATTTCTAGCACAGAGTCTGTGCACCCAAGAACCAAATTTACCTTTTCTAGGATTGATGGCAGCTGTCATCTTCTGTAATTGGAGATTAGATCTGAGGGTGTTGTGCTCTGGAGTGTAGAGCTCTGTCTGGCTTTGTGAAGGCCAGTTGGTCAGGAAAAATCTTGGCAAACTGAGTAGTGTTCCCTGTGGGTCACACCTCCTTATCACGGGGATGTGGCACCAAGCCATGTTGTTCAACCTGTTTGGCTGTACTGAGCTGCTGTGGTAGTCCAAATCCTGCTCAGAAATTTTCTTGGAATGATCTCTTCTCTTAAAGACTCGAGAGCTGTCTCATGACTTGCAATAAAATTAATACCTCTATCTTGTGAGCTGAGCATTATGGTGTGTGGATATCAGATGAAGACTTTTAGTAAAAGTTTGTTTATTTTAATAGCCTGGTTGTGTAAGGGACTTTATTAAATTCAGAGGATTCTTGATAGACTTGTCTGAAACTATTCACATCCAGGTTCCAAAATAAGCCATCTCTGAGGCAAGAATTAATCAACACTTCGGTGTTAGTGGTAGTTGCAATACCTGAAACACTTGTTTTCAGGAGTGGCTTGTGCCATAGATTTGACCTAGTGAGAGAGATACTTGTCTTAAGCCATGGTGCCTCCTGGATTTGCAGAATACAGCTACCTCTATGTTGAGCAATAGTTTGGGATTCTGCACCTGGGAGGGAAAATTAGGCTAATGCTGTATGTTCTCAAATTAGGTAACTTGATAATGAAAATCTGTTGTGCTTCAGCTGTGGTATTAGGAAAATGGTGAGCTAAGTACTAGAAGTAGTTGTGTGTTCCTGTGCTCACAATTGCTATTGCTCGTGCTCACTGGAGTACTTAACCAGCAGTTCCTCCAAAGCAAAGAGCGAAAGTTTTATTAGCTGTTGGAAATTCAGGCATTAACATGCTGCAACAGAAGCAAACTGTTAGGCTATTGATGCTGGTCGTTTAGTTTCTCAGATAAAAGTGCACGTAAGTTTATGTTGTATTAACTTACTTGGGAAGTTCTTACAATCCTTTAGGTTCCTAAGGGATGATGAGCAGCTCCTTTACTGCATTTTCCTGAGTCTTTGTATGCCCACAGCTGAAGGAAGATGTGAAACAGGGAGGAGAGTTCAGGCTCCAGGGAGCCTCAGTTGAACACTGTCTGTAACCCCCTCCCCTGACTTAAATGTTTACTGTTTGTTAGGAGCGTGACAATGGTTCATGCTGAGGTACTCAAAGAACTGAAGAATTTTTCCTCTTTAGGGCTGGAAAAGTTTCTTTGCATTATACTGAAAGTTTACATGGCCCTTTAGGTGCCCTCTCCTTTGACTTTTAACACTAGTGAAAAAGAGAGGTCTTGATTGCTTAGTCTCTAATGTAGCATTTACAGGAAATTGGGAGAGGTTTTTGCAAGCTACTGCTGCAAATGAATGATATATAAAGGAACTGGGAAATTTTGTTACTTTGTCATCTTGGATTAGTAAGGGAAGGCCTGACCCGAAATCTCAAAGTCAGGGAACTTAAAAAAAACAAGGACTTCTCTCAAAATGACTTAAGGAAATCAGTTCTTTAGTGTGCACTTGGATGCTTTCTAACAAAAAGAGAGGGCTTCACAGCTTGGAGGGTGCTCTGTCCCCCTGACTCTGGATGTTACAGTTCAGCAAATGAGAGAAATGCTATAAAAAATAATAGGCTACTGTCCAAAGATTTGAAGAGGGCATGGGCAGCTTTACAGCAGTACAGTGAAGACCATACATATTTTCATCTACAACTGCAATTAATGAGTTTAATTAAATTATTAAAAAACCAAAGTGAGTGTAATTCACACATCAGCAATGAATATAATACAGTAACTTAAAAAAAAAAAACAAACCAAAACCTGTAAGCTTGGGGTAAAAATATACTTGGCAAGAGGAATTTGAAAAATTATTCTTTGTGGGTTTTTTGTCTTTTGCAGGAAGTCATAGAGTTAACCAAAGATCTCCTTTCAACACAACCTTCGGAAACTCTCGCAAGTTCTGACAGTTCTGCCTCTGCCTTGCCCAGTCACTCATGGAAGGTTGGGGATAGGTGTATGGCCATATGGAGTGAGGATGGACAGTAAGTGTAGAACACTTCTCTAACAGTTACATGAAATAGTTCAATGGTAAGAGACTTTCATTCAGTTTGAATTGAACAGGGTGACTAAAAGCAAAAAGAAATCAGGAAATAAATGCGGTATGAAGTGTTCTTGGACTGTTTATTAAAGGTCAGTATTTTAGGTAGCAGAGAGGTGGGGGGTTATTTTATAAAAATGCCCTTTTTGTCACTAACCTTATAAAAGTAGAGTAGCTTTTGTAAATTACCATTTGTTGAGTAATAAATGGCAGATTGAAAGAACTAGTCAGTTAGGACAGTCTTTTGTAAAGCTTTTGTGATGTGTAGTTCACAATTTGTCATTGCATTCATATATATCTGTCACTGATTACTATGAAGAAAAAATCTTGCTGTATCTCGGTTTGGGCCTCTAATTGGAAATTATTTTAAAATTTTAAATTGAAAATGCTGGGTTTGGCTATCAAACAACTAACTATGTAATATAACTATAGAATTAATAAATATTTTGGGTTTGGTCTCCTATATATTAGCCTGTGTAGTTCTGGGAACCCAAGCAGATCATTCTGACTCCATAAACTTTGAAATACACATTTAGAAGTTAGTTTTCATACTGCGAATGTGTAACTGTTGCAGCTTTTAAAAAATAACTGTTTATGCAGGAGCAATATCCCAATTGTTACCACTTAAAGAAAGGCTCTATTATTTGATGAACACTCTTCTCTTAAAAATGTAGTAACCATGTAAAGATTTTGGTATAGCTATTGATGTCTTAAGTAGAAATCTAATCTAAAAGTGAACAGTTCTTCTATTTATTAATGAGTAAAATGTTTTTGTGTTAGAATTTATAAACTGAATCTCTTAGTCTTAGGTCACCATTGGGTCATTTTTTTTGGTCTGATCCCTTGGTTACAGGATCAGAGGGTGTCAGTGTTCACTGAAGTGCATCTTATTGGACTTAATTGTTCTGCTTTTTTTAGAAAACCTTTCTTCTGTTGCAGGATTTCTAAAGTGAGCAGTGTTTCATAAAGAGCTAGCCAGACTTCTTTTTCATGTGTTTTCACCCAACTCAGCTCAAGATGTTGGCCCACTGAAAAAACACAAGAAATTAATTGAGTAAATGTTATGTTGGCCCACTGAAAAAACACAAGAAATTAATTGAGTAAATGTTAATTGGAATATTGTCTATGAAACATTACATTTTTTTCCTCCTTTTGCCCTGAAGTTAGACACAGTTATTTTAAGTATTTTTGGAAATGTCACTTGTCTTTTTTTTTTTTTTCCATTTTGAGGTCAGTTTGTCCAAAGTGTTTCATACACATAAATATGAAATGGACTGATTTCTGTGAAAATTTCAAAATTGCTGTTTTAAATCAGTAAGAGAACTTTCAAACTTTAAAATATTGAAGAGGGGATGTTTTGAAAGTTTCAGTTTTTCTTAATTCTTTGTCCTGTGGAGAAAAATGGAACCAAAGCTTTGCACTTCTGAGCTGACATTTTCTAAAACTCCTCAGTGAATTCTGTGAATGCAGTATTTTTTTTTTCTATCCCATGACCTGCCAGAATTAAAACCAAATCAGGATATCTTGTTATATTGGCCCCAACATTAATCATTAGTTGTGATAGCTGTGAGGTCATTGCTTATTGAAGCTAAAGGTTAAATACAGCAGATTCCAGTCATTGTACCTGTGTCCCTTTGACCTTAAGACAATAATCTCTTGGTTTGATTTGTGTATTGCCCCTGAAAATGAGCTGGTATCTGCACATTTTTCACTTAGTGGCATTAGCTGGCTGATGTAGGTGTTGAAGGGCTGAGTATTAAAGCTTTACTCACATGCTTACAGCCATGATATCTTTACAGGTGTTACGAAGCTGAGATTGAAGAAATAGATGAGGAGAATGGAACAGCTGCGGTTACATTTGCTGGATATGGCAATGCTGAAGTCACACCCCTGTTCAACCTGAAGCCTGTGGAAGAGGGAAGGAAAGCAAAAGAGGACAGTGGCAACAAACCCATGTCCAAGTAAGTAATACACAGACAGAAGTCTGAATGCTGCTTTGTGGGTTGGTTTGGGGGTTGGTTGTTTTTTCTTTTTCTTCCTCAGCTATAAAAATCAGTTAATGGAATAGGTGTTTTTTTGGTTTCCTTTTGTTTTAAATTTACATTTACTTAGAATCCTCCTGTGTCTAACACAGGAAGGTATTTGTAAGGGCTGATTTTTTTTTTTTTTTTTTTTTTTTTTTTTTTTTTTTTGTTGGGAAAAAAAAAAAAGATGGTACGAGTCTTTAGCATCAGAGTCCTGGAGGCCTCTAGAAAAGTTTGGGCTTTTTACTCCAATGGGTTATTTACATTTTCCAAACACAAGATGTTTCTGAAATGTACAAGTGCTGATAGGTCCCTTTTCACCCCAAAATGAGCTGCACTCAATCCCATGTGTTGCTGTGTTTGGCATGGGCTCCTCAGGCGTGCTGGCAGTTGTTGTTATGCCAAATACCTAAATTAGCAAGATAATGCTTATTAACAGAAAGATTCAGTTTGGATTTTTAGGTTTTCAGGTTTTGGTTTTTTTTACCTCCTAGAAGTGGTGAACATTTACAAGCTTTATTTCTGTATTTTACTTCTGGAAAACTAATGTGCGTGTCTGTTTTACAGAAAGATTTTAGTTTGTTACAGGAAGAGAAACAATGATAAAATGTGGGGTTTGTTTTTTTTTCCTTTTCTACAGAAAAGAGATGATAGCCCAGCAACGAGAGTATAAAAAGAAGAAAGCTTTGAAAAAAGCTCAGAGAATTAAAGAACTTGAACAGGAGCGAGAGGACCAGAAAGTCAAGTGGCAACAGTTTAACAACAGAGCCTATTCTAAAAACAAAAAAGGCCAGGTTTGTTTACTTTTGTCAGTATGTGAGTAGCAACAGGGCACAGACTTCAGTGCAGTACCTTGGGAGAAAGAAAGTGGTTTTTAAAGAGATGCAACATGGGAACTTTGGTGTCTTTGGGATTCTGAAGTGTGCATTTTTGTATTCTGTGCACTTCAAATTCCTGGGATTTTTACTGGATTGTTTTGGAGGAGTGCTGCTCTTAAGAGAGTGAACTTGCACTTGGCTGGCAGAGCTGGGCTTGCATCAGTTGCCTCCTGGTGTTTCTTGGAGCCAAGAACCTGAGGGCCCCTCTAAACCTCCAAGTCTGGCTTCTCAGTGTGTTGATGACCCAGCAGACACAGTGCTGAGGATGTGCCCTGCAACAGCAAGTGCTGGGCAAACAAGGTAGTGAGGAGATTAAGTCTTACTCCATTCCTGTCATGGCTTGACCAAGGCTGTCAGACATAGTGGTAAAACTTGAGTCTTCCTTTTTAGCAATTATTAGAATTGCCCGTAGGAGAGGTGAATTTATTCATTATTGGCCTGACCTGAGATCCTCAGTACCACAATCACATCCAGTACTGAGGTGCCAGAAGTTCCCAGCCCCATTGCTGTCAACACATCACAGCTGGGGTGGCCATTAGAAAGTGTGCCCATCTGTAGGGCAAAAGTTGAGATTGCTTGTTTGTGGGTTTTTTTTTTTGTAAAATGCAGCTAGTAATTATTCAGAAATGGTGTTTTCTGTTTTGTTTCCAGGTGAAAAGGAGTATTTTTGCTTCCCCTGAGAGTGTAACTGGCAAGGTTGGCGTTGGAACATGTGGAATTGCAGACAAACCTATGACACAGTATCAAGATACCTCTAAATATAATGTCAGGCATCTTATGCCTCAGTAACAGGTGAAAAAGGTGGAACTTCATCTCTGCAGGGCTTTACACTTACCTTTTTATCATTATATTTTTCTAAAAGTAAATTATTTGTTGGCACATAGTGAGTAGTCCATTTTGTCACCATCACTTTGGCTTAAGCTGATTTGAGCCTTAAATCTCCAGCTATTGATTTGAAACCCGCCCCAAACATTAAACTTTTTGTAGCAGGTAAATGTTCACAAACTGCGGTTGCCTATTACTTTCAAAGCAGTATTTGTCTGCAGCTTTGAATCTTTCATTCATACCAGTAGTGAAGGTTTTTGTTTTTTTTTAAAAAGTGGTGGTATAAAAATGGCACCTTAAGAGCCTCCCTGGTTTCTGTAGTCATGGTGCTGTCTGTGACATGCTCAGCATTACAGAGCTACTGCAGCTCTGGGAGAGCTTACGTGTCACATGGAATTGCTAAGGAAGTTTAAATAACTCCCTTACAAATCCACTGCAGATCGATTTGTACAGCTGTAAATGAGGGCAGAACAGGGCTGATAGGGTCTTTATTACTAATGAATTATTTACGTTCTAGAAACAATAAATTTGACTTAATTCCAGTCCAAATTTCTTGCGCTTGAATTTAAGCAGAGGAGATGCTGTTTCTTGTTGGTTGTTCTTCTGTTTGTTTGTTTTATAAATACTCATCAAATTATAATAGGAAGTTAATTAAATGTAACCAGAAAACCATAGGACAAGGAACTGTACTTCAGAGTCCCCACCCATCCCTAGGGACCAGAGCTGGAGTGTAACTGGTTGTGCTGTGGAAAGGAGCTGTCCTGTCCTCCCTTGTAGATCTTGTAGGTCTGTTGGTACAGTCACAGACCTGTTGGTACAGTCACAGCAGTGAGAGCCTGTGCCTGGGCCCCCATCCAGACAAGGAGAACCACAACCCAGCACATCTGAACGCCTGGATCCCAATTAGTTAGTTGTGAGTGAGTAAAGGTTAGTTGGGAATTTTTGTCCTTACATAACTGATTTGCCCTAGTGTCCATTGTACCTTCAGCTGTATTACAATGCTGCTGAGCCCCTTCAGTTTTCTTCAGGAATCCACGTGTAAAAGCTCTTGCTTTTTTGTACTCTCTGTGATTTGCTTTCCTCTGTTCCTTGTCTCGCACTTACGGTAGTGATGCCACCTCTGAACCCGTAATGTGTTTAAAGAAGTTAATGGGTAGCCCTGTATACAATGTAGATATTATTTTTGTAAAATCTAGGGCTGAGTTAATGGACAAGAGTACATCAGCTATTTCCCCCATTAAATAAAATGTGTGTCTTGTCCATTAACCCTGACCATTATTTCCCTGTATATTATGTTAATGTAGCTCATTTTGTAATTTGTTAACTAGATCAGGTCACGTCAGCAATTGTTGATGCACTGATTGGTGGAAATGTCCATCAGTTACCTGAGTCACAACTCCAGCTAAACTCTACAAGCAGTAGTTTAGAATCCATACATAGAAAAAGGTTCTCCCTATAATGGGAGAAGGTGATTTTTATGAATACGAAGTGTGTTAATTTCAGTTTTGTATGTTTAACTTTTATTAAATAAAGTGTTTTAAAATCTGCTGGATATATTTAGTATAGTGGAATTATTCATGGGGGAGGATAATGGTAAATCATCAGGACAGGGATGTGTACAGCAGAATCTGCTGTGGACAGAATGTCATACTCAAAAGTGGCTCTGAAGTACAGCACACTCATTGCAAGATGAACTAGGTGTTGCTTAATTCTTCATCTTCACTGGTAGCAGGGGGGTTAAATTTTGTTCTGCATAGAAAACAAGAGTAAAATCTGTGTTTTAGAAAGGGAGTTTGTACTGCAGCCTGCAGCTACAAAGACATGTCCCAGCAGTGACATTAACTAGGTGACAGTCGTGCCACACTGACAGCTCAGTGCTGAGGAAGGTCACCTGCCATCTTTCACAGGTGGCTGTGATACAGTGTCCCTTTCACTTATCCAAAAAGAGCATCTTGAAGTCAGAACTGACACATGCTAAAACAGGCAGACCAGAAGTTTTCAGGAAGCCCATTCTGAACTCCACCTGTTAACAGAACATAGTCTTTGGAAAAGAAGGCTCAATCCCTACGTGACATGCACTACATCTGCTTATCTTTATTGCAATAAATACCATCCCAGGGCTATTAATTCGTTCACGAGCCCTGGAGAACAATAAAAGTGAGTCATCAGAACACAATGGGTGTGTGAGCCTCCTCTGCAAGGGATAGTCCAGCCCAAATTCTTACAGCTGAACCTTAAAAAAAAAAAACCAAAAAACAAACAAACAAAAAAAAACAACTCAGCAAAACTCATACATTTCTATTAAGTAATTTACCGTCACCCCTTTTAATGGGGGTGAACTTTGCAGTAACTGTTCTGTTGGGCATTGCAATGAAGTGCTGAAAGAAAGTTTTGATTGGCTTTTTCCTGAATCACCTTACCTGGAATAAGTGAAACAGACCACTTTCTATGAAGAGAAAACATGTGAGAACTTACATGAACAAAAATGCCACCCTACCAAACCTGCTGTGTTGGCTGCACAGCCATTCCTTACAGCACATCAGGGTTTTTTTTATGCTCTTTCCCCATCTGCAGGATGTGCCAGTTCATTGTAATCTGGCTTTGGAATACAGCCTTAGTAAAGTGGCTTGAGAAATTCATGTAATAAAAATCAATCTTGAGTGAAGCAATGCCAGTAATTGCCAAAACACGAGTTCCTTATATTGCAAATTCTGAGTTGACCCAAAATATGTGGCTGATGGTGTTTTAGTTGGTTGGGGTTTTTTACAATTTTTTTTCAAGTTTTATTATCTGGTCTACACAGCAAGAAGCCCGAGAACTCATGCTCTGCTTTGGGCCTTTGCACACAAATTACCTATCCCAGTGCCAGCAAATCCTACTATAGGCAGAGAGTACTTAAAAACACTGAAATGACAGGGAAAGTTACTGTAAAAGAGTTCAAATCCCCCAAGCTATAGACATGGAAGAGATATTTGTCAGAGAACAGAAATTTGTGCCTGTCAGATAAGGGTATTGTGCAAAATGACCAGTTTGGCCTGCATGTTTCCTCTTGAACCATTTCCTACAGGGCCTTACTTTTATCTAGCACAGCCTCAGTCCGGTGCAAATTGAAACCCATTGTGGAAATTAAACCTGTATAAACCCAACTCAGATCTAGGATTGCCCCCCTCAGTTTAAGTATTTAGAAGTCTCAACAGCAGCAAATTGAAATTCTCATGGTTATGGCAATCCATTTCTCTTTTGCCTTCCCTAAAGCCAGTGAGTGCTGTGTCATTTATGTAGCTGCTTGGTCTCAAAGGTTTGTAAATACAAAAAAGGACTTTACCTGAGAGGACTGCAATTCCATAACAGAGATGTTTGGAAGGCAAAATCCACAGCAAAATTCTGTGCTTCCCCTTGAGGCTCTGCTCACCTGCAGCAGCTGTGTCAGGGTCTTGGGAAACAACCACTCTTTGCAACAGGAAAACATTCCTGGGCCAGGCCCAAGAAAAAGACAGCTGCCTGGCAGCTGGTGCTGCTCTCTGCATTGCAATTTTCCCAGTCTATCTGGGCTCTAAAAACCTTCACTTAGATGGTAAAATAAGGAGGGACATTTGCATTGGGATGATGGTGCCACCTACCCAAGCCAGCTCTGGTCTTGAGCTGAAGGCTCTGCTACACAAAAGCACTTGCATTGTTTTGTTCTGTAAAGCAATTCCCTTTCTACACTGAACTCACCTGGCAATGACTCCTTGGTCTGTGCAGAAGTGCAAAGCCTTCCCACACTGGATGCTGACTGAAGAAGTCTTGCTCTCACCTAGACTGAAAGGTGCTGTTACTTTCCAAAGAGACATTATCCATGAGGAATATGAGTGATGCTACATTTTATACCTTACCTGTCTGACTGACCTGCTGAAACTGGTATTTCCTGGGGTGATGGATACTATTGTGTAGCTATCTACCATTTTGGGACAGGAAAGAGTTTTTCCCCATCAAGCCTTCCAGGAGGAGATCCAAACCAATTAATTGTTTTAAGACATATTTTTGAAAGGGGATTAAATGGAAAGAATTTCTTAACCTTAGCTGAATGGAGCATTAGCAAGAGCACTGGTAGCCCAAGTCACAGCCCAGGCCTGTGTATGTTTTAACTACCAACCACAATATTAAAACCACCACAAAATGCTTTAAATTCCTTCATGGCTAATTTTGCTTTGCTGTAACATCCCTCAAGATCCAAATTAATCCTCACTGAAGCTGTATCCTTGCTGTATATAAATAAAACTTCATCACATGTCTGCAGCACAGCAGTCTGCAAACCAAGATGCTGGATGACTTGCTAAAGGCCAAACTGCCCAGCTCATCCCACCGCTTGCTCCGGGCCTCACTGGGGTACTACAAACCAAGGGGCTGACTTTTTCCAGTGTGATAAAAATAAATTGCTACCCACAGCTTTTACAGCATGGTTACTGTTGAAGATTTTTTCAGAAGAAATGATATTTCACACCTTTGACCTGCATCAGCCAGGTCAGCAGCACCGTGTGACTCAGCTGTTCAGTTCCATACAAGCCCACACCTTGAACACATCCAGCCTTCTCAGTGGCCACTCAGCGATCCCTGATCCTCAACATTTTTGATGGGATCTCAACACATGCATGTTGTGAGACTTCTTTAGTTTTGGCAGCACCCCAAACAGAACCCCTCCATGAAAGGTATTGAGTACCACAGCCACAACACCAATACCCACAAATGTCCTGCTCCTGCCTAACAACTAAACACATCAGTCCTCTGTGCAGGAAGAAATGAGCAGAGAAGCAGAAGTCAGTGCTGGTGTATTATTCCAGTTAAACAACCTGCCTTTCAGTAAAAGGAAAACGTTACCTGTGCAGATGTCAGTCTCCTGTATTCATCCTCCCAAATGTCACTCAGATCTGTTGGCATATGTCAAGAAAATGTGACAGCACATCAGTGTTTTCTAGGTATTTTGTGCAGACTGGGGAACAGAGGGGCAGAAGGACACACTCCTCTTCCCCGAGGGTCCCACAAGACAATTCAGAGATTGTATTGCTGATGCAGAGGAGTTTCAGTCACTATCAAGTCATAGAATTTCTCACTCACTGGACAATCTGTCCATGCAAGAAAGCTCCAGGAAAAAAAAATAGGACTTTATTTTGCTTTTATATAGTTTTTCATTATTATCACCTCCCCAACCTCAGAATGAAGTCCTGTTTTTTCACCATTCTCTTCCAGGAAGCGACCCTGATTTCTCTCTCCAATGATGCATGTTTGGTGTCAGAAAAAATGCCACAACGAAAGCTGGGTGGGGAGAAAACAGAATGACTGTCTCCAGTTAGAGCTGCCAATGGATCCAACTTCCACTGAAGTCAAATGTTTCATCCACTCCAATAGGGCAACACAACAAACAGGGAACAGCGAGTACAAGAGAACAAAGCAGAAAAGCAGGAGAGTGGAGCTCACAAACAGATGGTAGCAAACAAGCAAAACAGACAAAAGGAAAACACAATCACAAACCCCAGAAAATGATAAGTCTGTCTAGTTAACCCCCTTTCTATTGACCTATAGATTTCTTGAGACAGACAGACGTGAGACCACCTTTGTCACTAACATGCTGCTAATGGAACGGACATTACAATGACCTTCAAGTGACAACTTGCCACAGGATAACAGTGACAAATGCAGCCAGATAGTCATCTCCACCTTGTCTGCAGACAGGAGATGACATTCCGTAATACACTTGTGTCAAAAGAAGGAAAATGCTGGATGGTCTTTTTAATGGGTTTGTCTGTAGCAAAGAGACCCACCGGGGATCTAATTTACAGAGGGAGGACTTGACAGAATGAGCTTATGAGGGAGCTATGTGTGCGTGTGCATGTGTGCCTACTGCATGGGAAGGCTGCCCCAGGAAAGTGCATCCAATTCTGCTTTTACAGGAAAAATCACCATATTCTTGTAAAATTATAGCAACTTCTCTAAAAATTGGTCATCTTGAACACTGCAACACAGGAGACCAGACCAGTGAAGGGAGATTTGAGGAGGTTGGCAGATCTTGTGTGAGATGAGAAAAAGTAGAGTCCACAAAGCAGAAATAAAGCAGGGCAGGACAACTTTGAAAGGCCAGAGAAATGCTTCCATTACATAAGAAATCATCAAAATTCTAGCTGAAATCTGCTAGGATCTGCTACAAAGAACCCACCAGCATCAGAGCAACCAACCCCAGGTCTTTGGAGTTATTTGAAAGGCTCTTAGTTTTGTTTTTTTCTGGACCTCCTCCTGGCTAGACCCTGCTGCTGGCTGAGCAGTCAGGCAGGTGGCTGGTGATGGAAGTTCATCTCCTGAGACATTTTCCCCATTTACTTGCACTTGAGATCAGGACTCCTTTGAGACCACGACCCTAGAAAAGGTAGAAGATACCAAACTGCCCCAGAGCATTACAAACAAATATTTCAAATGCATTTATTCCAACCACAGACATGTCACTATTTCATACCAACTGGGAGAACACAGCCATTCTCCATTCTTTGAGCTTCAGTGCTTCTCAGCTGTGGTATTGCTTTCCCAAGTGGGCATTTAACACAAACAGAAATAACAGGGAAGAGGGAGTGCTGGGAGAGCTACAGAAAAGGGCTCATAAATAAATAAATCCCACTGGTATCCAACTGCTCAGCACCAGCACTGCCAGTGGTCAACACTTCCACCGAGAATAATAATGAATAAATAAATAAGGTCTTGCTAGAGCTGAAGTTTCCTACTTTTCACCACTCTACAGACTGTTCCAAGCCTTGTGTCATCCAGAGATCATATGGACCCCAAACATAAATCCAAGCAGCATTTCTTCTTTCAAAGCCCTTGGGCTCCATTTGTAACCTAGAGATTAATTCACTCTGTGGCAGAGTTCTGCTCTTGCCAGGTAACCTCCCAGAAAGAAGAACAGATGGACTGAGACACTGGATTACATGCACACAAGTGAAAACACGTTTAACAGCTGCAACCAGATGCAAACTTCATAAGCAAATTAATTTTAAAAAAGCCCCAGACTGAAGAGAAATCATTCACTACAGCCATGAAAAAAATATTTCTCTACTCAAGCATGTGTGTTGTGCCTCTTACAGGGAATGACACATTTTGGAAAGTAGGGGAAACATCAGAGTATTTAAACACAGGCAACTTATCACAGTGCAGAAGTCTACATGAGACTGGGTGAGGATGTCACCGCAGGACCGAAGGGCACAAGGAGAACAGCAGTTGGCTGAAGTGACGGGAATGACCAAGATGGAAGAACACAACTCATTTCAGATACAGAAATGTTTAATGGCGTTAAAGTGCTACTTTAATGGGGACCATATGCTAACATTTAAACACAATTCCACTGCACTGCTAAATATGGTTGTCTTTATTTTTTACTTTATTTTACCTCTTTTTACCCAACCCTATCTAAAACAATAAAATAAAATCTAAAGGACTGAAATTAACAACCCATTCAAATCAGCAATAAGTTATGGATTTTATAAAGCATTTTTTTCCTCTTTTTTTCCTTAGTAATGAAGGGTAATTAAATTACTTAAGGATATACAAAGTTTCAAACAATGCCATAGGTGAATACTCTATTAAGGTTTTTAAAACTTGGAAAACAAAATAATCCTGGCCATTAAAAAGACAAAAATAAAAAAGCAAAGCCCTCAAAGTGCAGGTTAGAATGCTTGTCTTGGAGAAAATTAGAAAACATTCGCTATAACAGCTCTTAACAGCACCTGCACAGATAAGATGGCAAGGCCCTTGGGAACAGGACGTGCAGTCAAAACGTTACATTAACATGAGAGACGTGCTCAGCTTAACTAGGTTAACTACTGGACTGGAACTTCAAAAGTCAGCAAAGGGAATGATTCTAAAAAGAAAACTGAAGAAACCCCCACCAAACCTGGCCTCTTCCAGCTTAGCACAGCCTTCATTCATTGTGTGCACGGCAAAAAAAGGATCTTTGCATTTCATTGGGTCAAGTGCTTCATCAAAACAGAGATCTTTTCATGGCATAAATTTATATAAAAGACATCTAAGGTTTCATATGGACAAGCTCTAAAAAGATGCATCAGACTTGGGGTGTTTTCCCTCCCAACACATTTACAAATGTTTATCAAAAAATCGCTTCAAATAAAAAGGTCATAGTGGCTCAGTATCTGGGCATGACTGTCTGGTGTGTCACCTCTCGAGTGCTGGTTTCGTTCTGCCCTCAGCTGGCCACGTGCCCGCGAGGGGCACACATCTACCGGGGACCCGCTGGCGCTGGCACAGCCCGAGGTGTGACAGCCCACCCTGTGCTGGTAGATTACAGGTGTGTACCTCTCGCTTCAGCCACGCTTCAGAGGTACTCACTGCTTAAATGATGTCCAACAGAAAGCTGAGTTGAATGGTGTTCTCCCCTGAACATCGCTGCCCCTCTCCCTCTGGGCACAGAATGAGACCTTAATCATTATCGTCACTGGTATTCCTAGGCTACGTAAGCCTTCTTGGATTTCCTAGTACATTATGACAGCATTAGATTGTGATAAACTGTAGGATACAGTCCTTTCAGGACCACAAAAGCTCTTCAAAAGGGCCTAAATTAGGTTGTTCAACCTGAATGCAGTGTAAGAAATTTTGACATTTCTCAGATCTCATGACAGAAAAGAGAGGAATGAGTCTCTAGTATCCTCTTTCAAACAATTTCAAATAAATTCAAAACAAAGTGTTTCATCACTAAGGTCTAGATCCAGGTCCCACAGAAACAAACGGATTTCAGTGACTGCAAAGGGACTAGTGTTTGGCCTAACTTTTGGCCAGCAGAAATTGGGATTGGTAACATGACCAAATGAACAAATATAGGTTTCTGGGGAGGCTTCCTTTACCCAAAAAGCTTTATATACAGGTCTCTCCAGGCCTAGCTGTCAATATATCAATTCTGAAAGAGGATACTGGCATCTAAGACCCAGTCTGATCACCCCAGTGAAATCATTCACCCTGCACTGTTGTCTCACTTGGTTCTAGGAAGCAAACGAGAGCTTGACACTGGCGCTGGAGTAACCCTCATCACTCCCAATACTCTGCAAGCTGCTGTGATCATCAATGTCACTGATGCTGGTTGTGCTGATATTGTCCACTTCTCCATGGGAGAACTCTGTGCTTTCAACGTCCACTTCAATCTCTTCTAGAAAGAGAAATGAGAGAAATGCACACAGGTTAGCACTGCACAGCCAACTGCGCCCTTCATGCCAGTGAGCCCCTGGGACTCCCTCAACACAGGGAATGAGGCAGTCATCTGGCAGGAAGACTTTCAGTGTTCCCCCTGGAAAGAGATGGGCTGTGGCCATGATTTATAAAAAGACTGATACCAGTTTGGAGTTTTTGTAGGGATTTGGCAAAGGGCTTTCACTCCTCCACATGCCAGATACACAATCAGCATAGCTGTGCCACCCCACACACTGAGCTTGTCCCACTAACTCTTTCTTTGGATGTCTAATACCCCGGTGTTAGAAAAAAAGAAGAAACAGATAAAATTGAGTGCAAGAGACAAAATGGAGCATGAAGTTAACCCTAAACATACTAGCTACTTGACACTATATTGCCAAAGCCAAGACTACACAAAAATTACAATGAGAATCTGGGTTACTCTCACACATGCTCAGTGGATTTTGGAACAGACAACTTGTTTTTAAGAAAGACTTAAAAAGCAAAAATTAACCAGGTATCTTGGTTCCCATATTGTTCAGGAATTTTCCAAAGGATTTTTGTTTTAAACTACAGACTCACACCCAAGCTATGCAGCATCTTTTGGTCTGTCAGTAATTATCAAACTATCTATTGTGCCCAATGTTCTTTCCACTGCAGGGATATTTTTAAAAAGTAAGTTATCTTAATTCAGTTAGCCATTCAGATAGCTCTAGCCAGTTTTGACTGAGGAGATGAACTCTGTGGGAAGTTTGGTAGGGGAGGACGGGGGGGTAGCTTTGTGAAACATCAGTTTCAGTTTCATTAATATCTTCTTATGTTTTCCTCATTGTGTTGCCAAGAGATTCAGCAAACCAAAAATCACAAAGAGCATCTCAACTTTACCATCCCTTTCAATGCCACAGAAATCAGATCAGGTTGACAGCAACAACAATTCTTCCAGACTTAGAATTGATGCAAAATACTAAACTCTCCATATGCACGTGTGTACATGTGCCTGTGTGTGAGCAGAATCAGCAACCTAAAGCCAAGGCCATGGAGGGGGAAGCTAAGAGGTAAGAAGTGGATGAATCTCATTCTCTCACTTCAGAGTCCTGGCAATTTCATGCTGGTTCAGCAACACCCACCTCGCTCCGAGTCTGAGTGATCCGAGGAAATGGTAGATCCAATGCTGTCCATTCGTATTCGCTCTATCTCCTGAGGACCCTGTAGTTGTTCCAGTCTTCTCTTTAGGAATCTTTGTTCTCGTTCCAGGTTCTCAAGCTGGTGTTGGCTTCTCCTCTCAACTTCTTCAAGTTTCTGACATGATCAAATACAACTCAATAATTAGCTTTATCTTTTCCTCCTTCCCTGCCACCTTCACTGCCCTGCCACCTGCCTTGCCTAGGCCTCCCCAGTCCCAGCAGGATTCAAGCTGCCAGCGCCTTGAACCAAGCTGCCTCACAGTCTCCAAGCACAATGCCTTCCCCCCACATCTTTCCAGCTCTCAGGCCCTGATAAATCATACCCATTAGTACAAAGAGTCTCTGAGGACTGAGCCTCTCCAGGGGAAAGGATGTGAATTGCAGCAGTTTGTGGGTCATTCCGCCGGGGATCCGACACCTGCATTACCGCCTCTGCCCACGCAGGGGCCTCAAACCCTCGAACCAATCCACGCCAGGGTTTGTTAAGAGCTGCTCCAACATAAAAACGTGCCCTGGAAGTTCTCTGTTCCTTACTGCACGGTGTAGAAGGATTTCTAAGAAACAGTTTTCTATTCAGTGAGTGATTTACATAACCTACTACAGATTCCTTTGATCACAGCTGGGAAATCTACCAGGGCACTGTTCTTTGTTTCCTACAACAAGCACATTGCATAAGGAGGAGTCATTTCAGGCTAACTCTGTCCCTTTGGCAGCACTTTCCCTCCCTCATCACCAATCTTCCCCCTCTATATCCTGACCTGCAACAAAGTATTTCAACCTCTCCCAGATACTGACAATGCTGCATTTTCTTTTCTCATCTCACTTTGCCAAAAGTGAGCTAGAAGAGCACTGGGCTAGCTGGAAGGTTCACATATGGAACTCCAGCAAGCCAAACCTGTCTCACACCCTTGTGGTTTGTGCTAATGCTTTAGCAGTGGAAACTTACACTAGCACACCAGAAAAAAAGCTGCATTTCCCATCAAAATGCAGTCATTCAACAGTAGGTATGTTTTTCTTTAAAGAGATGCAGCTGTCAACAAACAATCACAATACAGAAAAAGATCCTTGCTCTTCAAATCCATCATTTTTGTAGTTAAGGAGTTAATTACGGACTCTGCCAACAATGTGGCTTGTGGCAATGATAAACGGCTAACCAAAGGGGCAAGGCTTGTTTGGTCTTTTCATTTATTTATTTATTTTTAAACAGTGTCACATTTCCTTCAACAGAGTTAGCTCTAGGCAGCAAGGATGAGCAGCAATTGCCTTGCACTTCAGCCCGTGCTGAAAGCAGGAGGGAAAGGCAGCTCTTACCTTGATATGTGCTTTGGCTTTGTTGAGCAGCCCAAGCGTGGTGTGCCGGGTGCAGTCTGGTCCCAGCGGGATCAGAACTTTTAAGCGTTCTAGACACAGGCGGAGGTGAGCTCGGCTGCAAGGGGAGAACAGGAGGGTCAGAGCCATGCTTTCTGCAAGGGAATGCCATTTCTTTCACTTCTGCCTCCCTGCGAGGCAGTTTTCAGGTTCCCCTGTTTCCATGCATCACAAGATTCCCCTCAGGTACCAGCACAGACTGCCACTAAGCTATTTACACTTCAAACATCAGCTGCTCACCAATACTTGCATTATTGCTAACCTCTGACAGACACTGTTTATTTTCTTGCTGTCTGAACTGATAATCTGACTCACTGGATGAACGTTGTGCAGGGGCAAAGGCACATAGGAAAATGGTACAAATATCTCATGGATTTCTACTCTCTCTGAGCTATTTGCTATCTGTTTTGCTGAGAACTTTCATGAAAGCAGTTTTGAATGACTGCTTCCCCCCCCGCATGCTTGTTCACTGCTAGCTCAGGGACATTTGCTATGAACTGACCTGAATGAACACCTTTTTGTGTGAAATTAAGATCATCAATGAAAAAAATGGTCAATCAAAACACTGAAACAATCCCTGGTGACAATAAAAGGAGCGAGAGGGATAGTAGTTCCCAAGATGGCACTCTTACTCCTCCCTGGGGTCAGGTCTGAAATGCTGCTAGGGGTGCAAAGTCTGTGGGAATGAGAGACCCCAAGAACTTCTCCCGGGCAGACTTCTGACCTTGGCTTACATCTACAAAGACAGGCTCCAGCACAACAGCACTGCTGGTGATATGATCCATTTTCTGCAGAATATGGCAACATGTTCTGGGGTAAATGGTTTAGGCAGCAGTGGCAATGCACATTGTCCTCAAGCTGTAGGGGAAAACTGCTCCCACTGTCTCCTCCTCTGGATCACGTATGCAGGGATGAACAGCAGATTTATGGAAAACTATCGAGTGTGGGTTGCCTTTTTCCCCTCCCGCTCTCTTTCCCAGACATTAATGATTTATGTTCAAAGTTGTCATCCCAATCAATAACACAATGACATCAGCTTTACCATTCACATGCAAGAAACACCAGTGCAAAAGACTCTTGAAAGCTTATCCCAGCCCCTGTTCATGCACAAAGAAACTGAATCTTAGCCTGATCCATCTCAATGCAGGGGAAGAAAAAAAAAGAAAGAAAAAAAGAGCATGGACAGTTAATTTCCATTTGTTTTTCAAATGCACTATTGCACCCACTTTGAAAGGGGTGGGGGAGAGGAGTCTGTAATCAGGCAATTATGTCAGTGACAAGCAAGGATGATTAAGGGTGGAAGGGTCAGGGGTTTTGCTGATGAACTGTCAGCACAGGGGAGTGTTCACTGGCCGTGCTGTAGCTGTGAGCTCCTCACAGTTTCTACCATAAATCTCTTTACGAAGGGTTCATCATTCTGTCTCAATAACAGTCACAGGGCTGCATATGACCAGCAAGAGCCTTGAAGAAAACGTGTTTTCCATTAAACATTAACAAATACAGGGGTGGGGAAAGGGAAATCATAATCCAAAAATCAAACTGAAAGAACAGTAATCACATCAATCTCATCTTGTACTTCTCGGCTTGCTCTAGGGCAAACCCCATCGTCATTCAACCCATATGGTTGACATGGGGGGATTTTTTTCTACCTGTAAGCCAGTTTTCAATACAGAGCTTGGTCAGGAGTGTGCATCCACTACAGGTGTTTCCCCTGTGCCCCATTATGACCAACAGGGTAAGCAATGGAAAAGTATTGCTGGTTCACACTGGCACTAGTTCATGCCATCCTTCTGGAGACTGGACACTGACTTCTTGCACAGAAATGAAGAGGAGCAGGATCTTGTGGTCAAAGACATTCTGGGTATGAAACCTATTTTTGGATATGCCACAGACTTCCTGAATGGACACACAGGCAAGTCACTGAGACAGAGCTGTCAGGACACAGCTATCAAGCTGCAGCACAGAGCAGCATGTGTCTCCTCACAGCACAAGTACCAGCTCCATCCTTCACCACACTTCACCTACGGATCAGCCAAGTTAAAAGCACAGCTCGAGCAGAGCTCAGATCTGGGGGCTCCACCTAACAGCAGACTGCTACACAGCATCTGCTACAGGCAGGTACCACAGACCTGGAGGCAGCTCCCAGCCCATGGTGAAAATTGAATTATTTGTGTAACAGGAAAAAAAAGTTTGGGGAATCAACATCTAACCGGTGGCAAAGATATCAGAGTCCACTCCTGAATGCAGAGAGAACTGCACAACCCATCTATAGCCTGAGCTTTGGGCTGATTCTTAGCACTGTGTTTTACTAGGAACTGGCAAGGTGCTGCACCAGGAACTGCAATTCCTGGAACCAGTGATCAGCTTTGGACAGGAGCAAGCACTGGCTGGACTGCTGAGACAGCAATCAAAAGGGTGGCACTGATCTGCCACGTCAAAAGCTGGGTTATGTGCAGACTGAACAAGATCAACCCTGTTAAGTACCTGAAAGCTACAGGCAAAAGTCCAGCCATGTAATAAAACCCCAGACTTGAAAACCTTCCTGTTGTGCCCCAGGACCACACTGGAGTGAAGATTACTTCTTGTCCCAGGCTCATGCAGACCATTTTCAGAGAAGCCACTCCTGCCTGTGGCTCTGCTGGCTGCTGGCCAAAGGCTGTGTCCTGCATCAGGGGTGATGGCCTGTGTCAGCACACCAGGCATCAGGAGGGGCCACCTGCCTGGGACACAAGTGTGGTATGAGCTGATAAGCTCACAATGACACATAGCATGGCTCGGGCTGCAAGCACACTGCAGGGGCAGGTGGTGCTGGCTGAGCTAAGGCAGGTTTGGAAGAGATTTGACCAAAGCCATTACTTCTGTGCTGCCACTGGATTTCCCCCCTCTTTTGCACTCCAAGCTGAGCCACACTGGGATAGGAAGGAGCAACCAAGCCTGCAAACTGTCCTGTCATGTGAGCACGTTACTTTCCTTCAGAGAGATCAAACTGAACAACTTCCCCAGCTGCTACCCCTCTGCAGCATTCAATAACTTCTTTACCTTTTTATTTTAAAAATCTAACCCAATCACAGTCTCTCTTAACTTCCAACAGCCCCAGTGGACCATGATGGGTTTTTCAACCACAGAGCACACGCTGCGGGTCTGACACACTGATGGGTGCACCAGAAATAAAACTCCAGAGCCCAGGGAGGAGTCACTGCTCACTGGACTAGATGTGGCACAGAGGGCTATGGTCTAGCTGACAAAGTGGTGATCGGTCAAAGGTTGAACTCGATGGTCTTGAAAGTCTTTTCCAACTTAATGATTTTGTGATTCTTTGAAAACCATCACAGAAGATTTAGCTAAAAGACCATTTCAGAGAGAAAGCAATCACAAAGCCATTAATCTTTCTTATCAAGTCCTGGAGGTGCCCTTGGGCAGCTGTAATTCCACAGGTCAGGCCATGATGCAAGTGTCTTCTCCCCTTGTTTACCTGGACTCTGTTGCAACGTGGCTTTGACAATGCTGCAGGCTCTTGTTTTCAATGAAAATACCAGCATTGTGCAGCCTCCAGACAGAGCCAGACGGCTTTCCATGTAAACCACTGGATTATGCCAATATTTGACGCATCTGCCAATATTTAGAAAAACAAGTCTAAAAGCCCATATTGTTATATAACAGAGAAACAAGGCAGGCTTGGTGCAAAGGGCTGCTGCCTCTTGCTCTCTTGATTCTGAAGAAGACAGAAAATGACAGAAGGAGAATTCCAGTTTCAGCAGAGGCCAAAGCTTTTGCATGCTAGCTGCAGGCAAGATGGGAGAAGCTGGAGCCCTTCCTCCTGCCAAAGTGGGAAAAAATCAGGTTCTCTCAGCAGCATTCTGAGCACATTGTACCTGCTTCATGAGTTGAAAGAGAGATCCGCGAAGAATTTGAAAGAAGGGGGCTCTCTACTTTCCCAAGGGATCAGCCTGGTCCCCTTTTCCTGCTCAGCTTGATCAGAGGGAAAACTCCTGTTTGAGATTGCCATGTTGGGGGGCATTGGGATGGCCAAAAAAGGAGCAAAACACACAAGAGGTTTCAGAAACCCAGAGCCAAACACAAGCCCTGTCCCAAAGAGCTGAGGATCACCCTTTATCTTGTTTCACCTGGCCACTCTGGTTAGGACAGAGTGCCTCTGTTGCTTGTGCTTCCTCCCCTGTGTGGGGCCAGGAAGAGACTAGAAGCAAGTTCCTCTGGGATGTGGAGGGCAGGCAGGGCAAGGATGCCCTCTCTTCTCTGCCAGGAGCTGCAATGGGCCACGAGACTGAAGCAGAAGGATGAGAAAGCCCAGCAGCCCCACAGGCCTGCCAGCAGATCCACAAGCTGTAGACAGCTGCAAGTGGAAAAAGGGAGTGCTGGCCCTTGAAATGGCAGCCCCAGTGCTGCTCACTGGGCACCTGCTGTTCTCCCTGCTTTCCCTTTGTGCCTGTGCAAGAGCTTCTGACTGTATTTGGATTATCTGACTGTATCTGGATTATCTACTTCTACCCCCCAGCTCCCCTCCAAGGTCCTCTGTCCTGAGCCTGTATCAGAGGGGAGCCTGGCTCTTGCTCTGTGCAGCCCCCCCTTGCACTTGGCTCTGCCTGGCTGCAGAGGGCTGTAATTTCACAGCCTGCTCTCCTCTCCAGCTCACAATGACATCACCCACTCTGATTATATAAAGCACAGGGAGGAAGCCTTTATTTATGCGTGCTTTTTGCTCATAGCTTCAGCTGTCTCAGTGTACAACACACATGCAAATCCCACTGCAGGAATTGGGCTCTCTTTTGCCTGAATCAAAACTGCACTGCAGAAAAAGGTGTGGGTGCAAAAAAAAAAAGTCTGTTTCCTTCCCCCACACCTCTGAATCTATTTTTGAGGAGTTTGGGTAGGAATCAACCTAGCACAACACTCTGCATCACAGCAAGCTGGGCACAAAGCCACCAGCTTCCTCCCTGCCTGGGAAGTCCCTAGAGAGCTGAAGAAACCTGTGCTGGCAGCTCCAAGCCTTGTGTCTGCTGGTCACAAAGTGGCTCCACAGGGGCTGGAAACCTACCCCCCTAACAATGCCAGACGGGGTCCCTGAAGGGCCAGCCCAGGGCTGGAAGGCCACTGGCAGTTCTCTCCCTGGGCCCGGGTGGGCTCAGTCAAGCCCCTGTGCACCCCCTGACAGGCAGGTGACTCCCCCGCCTGCTCCATCCACCTCTGGTCAATGCTGCAGAAACGGCTGCAGACACAAGCCATCCCTCCCTGCATGTTAACATTGCCAGAGAGACAGCAGCTTCTTTGCCAGAAGTGGTTTGGCATTTGTGCAGGGCTCTTGCCAGCTTCCACCATGGGCAGAAGGGATGGAAACTGAGAAAAGTAACTTTCTCTGCTGAGGAGTCAGGCAAATGCGCGCACACTCAGCTCTGGAGCAGCAGGTTTACCAGACTCAGCACTATCCCCCTGTCAGACACTGCTGAGAGACTTTGCTGAATCAAGGCCTGAACATCTGCAAAACACACACACAGACACACACACACAAACTCTCTTCCCATCTTTAAAAGATCAAGCCTCCCTCCCAGCAGGAAATGACCAACTCGCCTCCAGCGGCAGGTCAAAATGCTGAATTCTTAATTTTGTATGTTGAAAGAAGGGAGCATCTGAGGGAAAAGAAAAGCATTTCCCAGATATTTTTGTACTTATGCCTCTAGGTCTGTAGGGCTTGAATTCAACAGTGGATTTAAGCATGTGCTCAACATTAGAAATATGCTCAAGTTCCACTGAGGCTAAATCAGACACTTGATCTCTGTGATATATTAAAAAAATAGAACTAAACCAAAAGAAGCACCAAAAGAACCAGAAGAAGGAGGATCCTAACATGGAGAGGACATTATCATATGTCTCCTCTTCCCTCAAAGCCTTTTCAAAGTCGAATCTAATTTAACCCTGAAATTAGAAACCACCAACTTTGTTTGGATTTCGGAGCCTAACAGATTGCCTAAAAAATTCAGGAGGGATCACTGGTTAAAGAAAGCAATTCCTGGAGAGACGCATGTGACCCCACATCAATAATTCACTGTACGAGAATGATTTTCAGATAAAAGTAATGAGAAACACATGCAAAAACCACAGGGCAGGGAAAATACGGCTTCCTTCTAAAAGCAATTCACAGGTCAGAGGCTGCTTAACTCCAACAGCTATCATATGATTCGATGTTTTTTCCTTACTCTTGTCCCTGACCCCCAGCCCCCTCAGCGAGGGATCTGCTCCCTGCTTTACCGAGCACTTGTCTCCAGCGAGGAAAGAGGCTTTTGCAAGCACCTGGCTGCGGGCTGGAGGAGGCAGGAGGGGCTGAGCCCGCGCTGTCGGTGCTGCAGCGCGTTATGCAACTGCTGCGAGCCCCCTGGCCACGCAAGAATGCTGCGGTGGCGCCCGGCCAGCCTGCAATAAACACACTCACACCCGCTCACCCTGATTCCACAGGGCATCACAGACACATCTTTCAGAAGGAAATCCGGCTCACAAATACACAGCTCGCAGTTAATACTGTCCACCTGAGCTGTGAAATCACCCACAGCAAGCCTTGCTTTTGGATTTTCAATCAGGTCTCTCCTCATGATTATTTTCGTGCGTTTGCTCCCAGCTGGAAGAGGATACTTGCTCATCTGACCCTGTTTCCAGTCAGTTTCTAACGGCTCCCTGGCATGTAGGAATATTTGTATTCGAAATGCTAGTAAAATGTGCCATGAAAATTAATTGAAAAAATTCCTTCATATATTTAAATCTTTAGATATAAAGGTCTACCATTTAAAATAAACAAAGAAATGAAAATTTAGGATGAACAATAAAAAGACCTGACAACATATTATGAATAGGAATTTAAAGGAACAAAAAAGTTCTGCAAGCAACATTTTCAGCCTCATCTTAACCATGTCAGGTCTGTCTGCAAAAGTTAAGAGATGAACACGCACCCAACTGTATTCTCAAATCAAGGGCAAAGGAAAAACAAACCACAAATGATGAGATCTATGACCTAACAAGGCTAAGAACAATAATAGAAATAATAAAAAACCCCAACCCCAAGGCAATGTAGTTTTTCAAAGTCACACAAATCAATGCACCTCTGCCTGGTGACAAGCCATGTACCAGGCAGATAAGGGGTGGCACAGTGCATACAAAAGCAGTCATGATTCAAGCCCATAAGTGGAAACAAAATACAAACAGCAACGTACCGATGTACTCCACAACTGCAGAGTTTTGCCCAAAGGCCGTCTCAGTGACAAAACCAAAACCAGGTATCCTGGGAAGGGGAGCATCTTACCAAGCAACTGAAATACTCAGGAAAAAATGGCCAGTTTTGGGGCATACAAACCCTTCTCCCCATCTGCAACGGAAGTCACAAGCCTTAAGGTAAGCATAAAGCAAGGGTTAACCTGAAAATGTACTGCCCACACTCTCCAGTGTACACTTTGAAAATGTCCATGCACAGGGGCTGCAGTATGGAGTGGTAACTGATGGTTTTAGCTGTATCTCCCAGTGGCTGATCAGTCTGTTCACACTGTGCAGATGTTAAATGCAAATCACATTGTTCAGTGGGTGCAGGGGTTGGCCTACATACACTTTGAGTTACGTGGACACATGAGAGAGCATCCACTTCCAGGATTCAAAGCCACAGCACTGCAGACACAGCTGTAAACAGGACAGTTCTGAAAACTTGGGAGTCCCACCCTCATCTCAGAGAGCACTTCAGGGAGTAGGATTGCTCTCATCGCACACTGAGTCTCTATTACCTTCCTTTTCACTCTCTTCTCTGACAGCACTGTTTGCTCTGCTCTGCTATCAATAGCTGCCATCCTCCAGCCTGTCTGGGCTTTGTTTGTCCTCTTCTCTGACCATATCCTGAATTGGAAACTCTTTGGAACAAGTATACAGCTGCCAAATACACAGACACAGAAACAGGTTCCTGTGACTGCACCCAAAATTCCTATATCAAGTAGATCCCAAATAATTATACTAAAGCAATACTATGATTCTGAAGCTGAAGTGATATACCTGGGACTAATTTTATTCACAGCATAACTTCTGGGCCTTTGGGTCCTATTTGTTGCACATCTTGAAGTTTTCTTCTTTGAACTATAGGGCTAGAAGACAGAAGCTTCATTTATATGAACAAAACAACTTCTAAAAAAAAGAGACTACCTGCAATCTCATGACTTCCAAAACTAGAAAATGCAATGTCAAAAACTTTTGAATACTGATGCTCAAAGTAATAAAAATTATGTCATTTTGGAAGGTGCCTCCTTCAGAATGAACTCACAGTTGCTTGGTAACATGACTGTTCATCCTTTCATAACCCCTTTGATCTCCAGAGGCACCCATGAGACAGGGCTGCTTCAACTCAGTTGAAAGAGATCAAATGCAATAACCTGGGCTTCACAATGAGAAGGTGATGAGAGCAGCTTAGGTGGCCATCTGCCCAACAGAGGAATGGAATCAATCAATGCCTGGCATCTTCTCTCACCCCTTAATTTTCATACAGATCTAACACTGACCTCAGTGTCCAACTGACACTTTCTCTTGCCTACTCCCAGCTCCTCTGTGCCATTCCTTGCAAGAAATTCAGACAGTTATTAAGAGACATCAAATAGCAACAGGTGCTCTGGAGCAGACTTCCCCCTGAATTTATATGTTGAGGTCTATTATTGGTCTTGGACATTAGTCAAAAAGTATTTTAATCCCTGGTGAGTATAATTAACTATATTTTACTGTAGCACAAAAGACAATGTTACCAGCTAAACCCCTTTTAAGCTGAGCTGTGCTCACAACAACAACATGCTAAACCCAACAGCCACCACAGGCCATAAATGCTCTACATCACGTTCTCCTTCTGACTTGAAAACACAGCCCAGGTGCTGCCAGTATGGCCACATGTAGGTACCTCCTGCACAAGACCATTTGTCACCAACTTTTCAATGTGCTGCCAAGCAAGCAGGTATTGCAATTTCCTGCCCTGGCCATAAGATATGGATACACAATCCTGCATTTGACTATCAGGGAACACGCAAAGTAAGCTGTAAACATCAACATGCAATCCAGGGTGGTTAATTATAAAACCCAGTCTAATAAAACCTCCATCTTTGCTCAAAGGTGGTTAAAAATAGACCTACTCTTTAAATAGCCAGCGGTGTCCTGTGCCCTGGTTCTCACTAATACCATTGTAATTATCCTTCTAGGGACACACAGTGTGCTCACAGCCGCCAAGTCAGTGCAGTGTCCTCCTGCATGCTGCCAACATGCCTGCAAAGCAGCTGTGCCATTCATCAGAAACCTGCCTCCTTGCAGAGGAGGCACTAACCTGCTTTGCTACAACCTATGGATTTTCAGCTTTACTGCTACAATTAGGTCACTGGCAAAGATAGCCAAGATTTTCCAAACTCTTCAGCTTTTCTTGATTATTCTGTTCAGAGGTTTCCTGGCTAAGCATCATGCCTTTGAAATGAAGAAGTATTTTGGGCTCCTGCAAGGCTTCTGAAGTCAGACACTGAGAAATAGGGATGCTCTCACTCCATAATCCTTAATGGCCTCTAAAACTGCCAGGCAATGGGAAAGTTCTCCAGCTCAGATCTACTGCCACCAGGCCCTTCCAGCCTCTCCAGAAGAAACCAAAGATGGTGCACCCCAGAAAACAGATGAATTAGCAAGGATCTGCAGAGACCCTTGAAGACCCATGCCTGCACTTGAGCCTGGCAGAACTTGAGGCAGCAGAGAGATTCCCAGCAGGCAGCTGGAGAGTAGCCAGGGACTGGTCTCCTGCCTACCCCTGGTCCACAGGATGTCATAGCAGTAAAAGCACACACAGTACCTCAAAGCCTCTGTTTCTTTGCAATAGTACTGAAAGAGACCTTGGACTTTGGTGCCTTCTGAATACAGTCAGGTTTCAAACTTGTACTTTCATTAACCAGCTGAAAGAAGCAAGCGTTCGCTTTGTAAGACAGACATTTGTACATCACGGAAAGAGTAAAGGATGCTATTAACTGGTTATCTGGGAAAACCTATTTCCTGTTTTTAAAATCATGAGTGGGAAATTTGTCAATGTCAAGAATAGATTCTGATCTGGTACCAGAAGTTATTTTTGTCATTAACATAAATTTTTAAAATTACACAGGTAAGTTACAGCTACTAAGAATTTTGCATCTATGCACATACATCTATTTTCTGAAGCTTACCTCATGGAAGAAAATTCCTAATGAAAATATATTCTAAGAATGTGACCACTTGACATACTTGTTTACACAAAATGTTTTATGCCAGAAGGAAAGCATGTGGTCTTCATCTAATATCTCTTCACACTGTCAGAAAGATTTAAGGAGTCATCAAATATCTACTGTACCTTTCAGGTATAGAGGGCATACATCTGGAACAAGGGAAGCAGTGCATGTAATTTCACCTTGTAAAATTATTTTAAATTTAACCTCAAACTTCCCAGGGAAAATGAATTACCAGCCAAGGTCATTCTTAGATGTATGTTTGGAAAAAAAAACAGTAGGAAGGAGAACTTAAGAGACCCTAGCAGTATTTTTCCTACTGGATATAGATTTTTGCACAGAAAAAACAGCAATACCGTATTTCAACAGGCTAGGAGTTAGCTAACATTAAGTGACAAATGGTTTTAACTCAAGTTACCTATAAATATTACTCAAGAGGGGAGCCTGAACAGAGCATAGCTCCCAGCACACTGACAGCAGGTGAGCCATGTCCTGATCTCACACATACAGAGGTATCAAAGAAAAAAAGAGTTTTTGAAAAGAGGCACCAGAGAGTGTGAAAACACACCTTGCCTCTGTTTAGCTGGTGTGATGTACTAATACAAACTCTTTCTCCATATAGTTCTTCCAAAGAGGAGCCAAGTTAATTGCCTAGAAAATAAAAACAATATAAACTTCAGGGGAAAAGAACAACACAAAACCTCTGCCTTGTTCTTTCTCTTTAACTGAGCACCTTCCTTATATTTTCTTTTTCTCCTGTAGGAGTGTGTGAAGGTCAAGAGATGTAAGATTCCTCAAACAAGGAAAAAGCATGGAGCTGGCTACTTGGAAACAACTTCCCTGAGCTGGAAGCAAGACAAAATGTATCTGTAACTCATGCAAACTGCTCCATTTGCTTCAGCTCAACTACAAAACTTCTAGTGCTTTCAACAGGGCTCAAACATCATTATGTTCAGCAGAGGACACTCTACCTAGTGAACTTTCCATCAGCTGGAGAAGACCACTATGACCCTGTCTGGGTCTTCAATGCCACAACTGGATACAAATTTGATTCCCCCAAACCAAGAACAGCTGTAGTTGAGTAAACTAACATTTGTAGGAGGATTAGCTGCCTTACGCTTGTTGACCCTTTACTTTCCCAGCAGGAAAAGGGTTAGGACCCCACTTGGAACAAACCAGACACTGAAAGGTTCATGGCTTGTTTTGGAAAAAAAAATATTTTACAATACAAAGGAAAAGAGAGAATAGCTGGAACACCTGCTCCCCTGGTTTGATGGAAACTGGTTTCCATTTGCTCTGCTATCAGAGCAGTATTAAGAAAATAACCACACAACACTACAAAAATACCTGCAGCAGCACCACTTTATAACTACAGTCACACCCTCCTTCCTTGCTCTTTTGTAGTGCTTATGTCACTCTCAGGGCCTCATGAACTTAGGCAAGATTCACTACTGCTTCACCATCAGATATTTTATTTTCTGTGTTGCATCCACATCCTGAGATGACTCCTTGTTGGTTTCAAAAAACACTACTGTTAAAAATCATAGTTAAAAAACAAAAAAAGGTTGTTTTCTCCAAACACAATTCACCTAGAGAGAGCCTGTGGTGGATTTCCTCAGCATGAGAGCCAAGCTGCAAACCAGAAGGACAAACCTTTTGACTTTCCTAGTGCTGTGCTAGCCAGGAGCTGGCAGAGCTTGCAGGCACTTTCAGGAAGGGCGAAATAGCAAACTGGAGACAACAGTTCCAAAAGCAGGAAAGAGTTATGCAGCAGGCAAGACCTTTAAGTGAGAATCAGACCTGTCCACAGACAGCTTGCATGACCTCAGGTAAATCCTTCAGGAACTGAAGTACACACCACTCATCCACAAAATGGAGCTAATTCTAATTCCTTCATGGAGTACTACACAGCTGTAGCTACTCCTGGTTTTCAGGTGCTCATGTAGTTCAGCAAGGACAATGGTGTGGTAAGAGCCAAGAGACCAGGATTCTCTGGGAAGCCCCTTCATCCAGCTTTCTCCAGTAGCTAATAAGGCTCAGAGTACAACATGGCCACATTTCCCAAAATGGATCAGTAACTCCTCACTACTCCATATATGCAGCAAAAATCTATCTGAGGTCTTCTCTTACCTCTGTCCCAAGAAATTCTCAAGATGGAATTTTAAAGGAGTTTAGTCATAATCAGAAAGAAAAGATGAAGACTGTATTGTTGACACTGCAATCAAACAGTCATAAAACTTTTTACTTCTTTAAAACCTTTAGTTTCTGATGTCCTACTGTTAATCCCATTATGGTTTAGGCCACATTATAAAAACACCACAGCAGCTCAGACATCACGGTATTTTAAAAAACAAACACCTACATAGCATGCTTCCTCTTCTTTCTGTTTTTTTAAACACAAAGGTTACACTGCCTCATTGGATTTATGTGGGGGATAGGAAACACTTAATTCTGGATACTGGGATGCCCCAAGTACCACCCTAATTGCAGGGAAGATTACAAGAGTTGGCAAGATTAATCATATTTTTCATTTTAAATAAGAAAACAATTTAAAAAAAAAGCTCCTTTGAAATGAAAAAATAAAAAATCCTTTAAGAACCTCATGCAATTTGTTTTCCCTGGATGGCTGAAGGAAAGCACAAACCAGTGCTGCCTGCACAGACCCAAGAGACAGCCTGGAGGGCTTACGGGAATCCCCTGCTTGTGTACCACAGCTTTACACTCTGACTGCTGCTGAGCACTTCCAGGGAGCCCAACACACAGTACAAACCCCTTCCCATTGCACTCTTTCCCCAACACATGTGCTCTTTGCGTAACACACAACTCAAAGAGACTCCAAGAGACACTTGTGACTCCAGAGAGGCTTCACGTGTTTTCCTGAAGTATATGACACTAGATACAAGATTTTGCTTCTCCTCTCCTTTTGCAATCCCTTCACTGAAATGTATCCCCACATGTGCTTTTTGCAGTGAACACCAAGCCTGTAAGCTCCTTTTCCAAGCCAAGAAAAGTTTAAAAGAGGTCACACCATGGAGAACAGGCTCTGCACATTTCCTAAGAGGGTCATATTACATAGAATATCCACGGGAGATAAAGTGTTCCCATCAAGTTTCCCCACTTTTTTTGGCATCAAAGTTATCTTTGGGTTAGGGGAAGTGGGAAATGCATGCATTGGAAAAAGTAAAGATCAATGTTTTTGGTTCCCCACATTTGCCTATCTCAGAGAGAACTCCTCAGCCATACATCGAGGGTCTAACAGAGTGATTCTTGCTATGAAAATTGACTGCTATATTCAGCATTTAGGACTCTTCACACAGCTTTGGACAGCTTTTTTTATTCCCTTGAACAATGCTGAAATAATTTCCTTCTTAATCAGACATTAGACAAAACTTTCTAGAAGTAACCACAGTTAATGAGGGCAATAGGCTGCACTGCTTCCCTAAGCAAACCTGCTGTCAATTGCTTCTAAACACATGCTAGATTGGCACCTGCCAGAAAAGCTTTAGATGGAGCTCATCCTGCTTGGGATGAGGGCACCAAATGAGTGCTGCAGGCCTCTATCAGCTCCCATCCCTGACAGCTTCAGAAACCACAGAAATCTGAAGAACACAGTTCCTTGCTCTCCTTTAGGTACAAGGTCTGAGCCGGCTGCAGGGGCAGTGTGCTGAGTCTCTGGACACCTCTTTGAGGTTTGACCTGGGTGACAGCGTAGAAGATCTGCTCCAGAGTGGCAGTTGCAGCTGGCAAAAGGCATTAGTGCCATGTGTGTGGGAGCAGGCAGACAAAGTAAAAGGGTGTATCCTGAGGCATCTGCAAGGCACTGTTTCCATTAGCAGAATGAGACAGCTCCCTGCTGTGCACACTGGCAAGGAAAGACCAGAAGCAAAGCAAACAACGGGAGGGATTGGAAGGAAGAGGAACCCCCCACCCAAACTGCTGAAAGCGGCTGCACCCCAGCAAGCTCTGCAGTTACACAGCTGCAAACTTGGAAAAGGGCAGACAGCTCTGAGGAGTGCCAGGATCCACTCTATGAGAAACGCTGGAAACAAACACAGATCAAAGGGAAACACCAAGCTGCATACACAGCTGAGGCTGTCTTCCCCTGTTAAAAAGAGAAGGGCACGTAGGTTTTAACTGCAAGCTCTTTGTGCGTGCTTGCACGTAACTGTGCATCTGGGCAAAGGCGCGTACTCGCCCCACGCTCGGCCTCCTGACACCACCCGAGTGTAGCTAATGAGTGGTATTTTCCAAACTGTATGGAAGATTCCCACACAGCTGGGCAAAACCTGACTGGGCAACCCACAGCTCAACCCATCCCAGGGAACAAGGCCAAATAGGTGGAAATAAGAGACATGGGAGATACAAAGCAACCTCTGGTTTAGCCTCTGATTTCTACAATAAACCTGCTGCACTGCTCCTCCTTTTAGAATGACTCATTTCAACAATTTCATTGAGTTCCCAGAAGGTGCAGAACAATTCCCATCTAAGGGCTGGGCTTTACTATGTGGAATTAGAATGAATTACCCAAGTGTGCAGCAGGTTGTGTCTTTAAGCAGTACTATAAAGTCTCTCCTCAGAGGAAAATGAGTAGGACACATCACCCAGAACTTCTTGGGAGAGCCAAAGCAATCCCTCCTGCACAATCCAGCTCTGAGAGAAAGAGAAAAGGAACAGCAGTGCACAGCATTTCCATGTTGCAGTAGCACACAAAAATGCTGGTGGCTTCCTGTTGTCAGGTCCTGGAACACTCTTGGCTGACTAGGCTCTTCTCTAAGGCTAGTGACAGCCACAGTGGACTCCTCCTGGCTGATCTCCCCTCTGAATCTTCCTGTTCTGTTCCTTTTCTTTCCTGGGATGCTCACAGGGAGATCTTCCCACATACAAATAAGCAGCAAAATCAAGTCTGGCATCAACTACCTTTCCACATAGCCCCCTCCTTGATGGCTGTATGGCTTTGCCAACCTTCACCCACATGGAAGGGTCCTTGCCCTTTTAGTACAAACACATCCACTTAATCACAAGAAGGGCAGTGTCTATCAAATGCCCTCCTTTTGTTTTTACATTATTCACTGTCCTGGACAGTAAGGAACCCTTGGCACTGTTCCCCAAATGACTCTGCATAACCACAGCACTGTAGGGACAACTAGAGAGGAGCAACAACTGCCCAAGTGAAGGAGCAAGTATTCACTCGAGAGCCATTAAGAGCTGTGCTTCTAAATGATTCAGATGCTTTTACATATTCCACCCTGGCTCAGCAACCAGACAACTCAGAGACAGCAGCCTGCACTTGACTTTGTAAGCATGACTAAATTTTGTGCAGCTGTTTACTACCTACCATGATAAAACCCACACCCTTACCATAGGAACTGCTATCAGTCTGGACCGTGTGTGAACCCACTGATACCATGTAGAGTCTGCTTCTATAAAAGTAACACTGCATTTCAAACTCATGTCCTGTTTCCACTGGTGGCTTCATGAATAAGCTTTTCTGTACCAATCCTCCTTTCCCTCAGCCCCTCCTGTGCAGAAACCCTTGTACAGACAGTTACAAGATCACTCTGTAACTGCTACATCCCCTTTCCTGCCTCACCTTTTGTGAGCTGAACATGCTCATTTGCAAAATCTCCCATTCACAGCAATCTGTTCTTCATCCTGAGTCTTATAACTCAACTACTCAACTACCAGGAAAAAAAAAAAAAAAAAAAAAAANAACAAAAAGAAAAAAAAAAAAAAAAAAAAAAAAAAAAAAAAAAAAAAAAAAAAGGAGAGAGAGAGAAAAGCATCCATGCTTTGCAAAAGCTTTTCATTTTTCCCTAAATAAGTCATGTTGCTTTATGAATGTACTCTCAAAGGTAAATAATTAACAGGCAAGAGGGACAGAAAATCTTATTACATAGCTAATGGGAAGTGATGCTCAAGCAGCAGTGTACCCATAAAGTACAGCTTCAAAAGACAGCCCCTAGGCTTTCTTAATGGAACACTGGGCTGAAAACCTGACTCATGCAGGGATTCCTCTGCACTCCTCCAGACTCAGACAAATCCAAAATCTTCATCTGAGATTCAGCCTGCATCTAACAGACTCAAGTCTGTTTCACTCTGAAAAACAGCATACTCCAATTTTGCACAGGCACTGTAAGGAACAACCACAAAGACCACTAGGCAGAGATGAACAGTATTACCACACAAATTCAAACTCCCAAGGACAGAAGGAACACTGGTAGCTTATACCATCTACTGCTATGTTCTGCCATGGCCCTGATGTGGCCCTGTCCATGTTATCCACTTGTTTAATGCGAAGAGAATTCCTGACCCTTGGTTGTACTTTGCCTATTTAATTGTTCTATGGTTTTCTCATGCACTGTTTGGGAGGAAACCTGTGAGGTCTGTTTGCCCACAGTTATGCAAAATACTCAGGGTGACCAGCACCATTTGCAGCCAGGCAAAAACCATTGCAAGATGAAGCCCTCCTCTCCTCTCCCAGACAAGGCTGTGAACACCTGTCACACACTTGCATTTAACATCACAGCACCCAAAACTAGGAGTTAGACCATACTGGTGCCTCCCAAAGCAGCAAATGTGCCTCAGCTTTGTGTCCATCTTCTCTTTCCTTTATGGGAGAAAGTGTCATAATGGCACCTCCTGGCCCTGGCCAACACTGAGGGGACAGAAGGACACTGAGAGCGACACAAGGACTGAGCATGAAGTTTTGAAGGAAGGTGGGATAGGAAACTTGTTTGAAGGACAGAAAAGGTAAACAACTGGCTGGAGATGTGGATCAATGAAGGAAAGGAATGGGTCAATGCACACTTGTCCCTGCTCCTTTTCTTCATCCAGGCACCAGCTCTATGCATGTTTCTGCTTCTCGTCTGGCAGATGTCACATCAGGAGACACCTGGGAGCATCTCACTCTTCCCATCTTCCCTTGGAATATAAGGTTAGAGGTTATCAAAGCTGTCATACTTTGGTAAAAATGGGCCACATATAGAAAAAAGAACAAGAGTATGTTTCCTTCATTTCCTATCCCACTTCCTTTGCTTATTACAAGTCTGCACAGGCTACATTATTACATGTACCAGATGTAGATCAACACATACAACTTCACTTCTGCCCCAAGAGTACAAGGTCCTGAAATTTGTCATTAACAGGTGATCTGTCTCAAAATTATATTCTTATTACTTCATCTTCCCTACAGCAGAAATTCTCAACTGGCTTCTAGCTAGCAGTGCTTTCAGGCCCTCAAGCAATGTTAGTCACTTGAACAAGAAAAGTTGGTGCATCAGGACTGCTGGCTCTCAGCACCTCAAAGAGCACCCTGTGGAAAAAAAAAAAAGCAAGCCTGCAAAGTCTCCAGAGATCCATCCAGGAGAGAGATGGTAAGTGCAGAGCCATGACATGACTGAAAATAGAGCCAGGAAAGCTGAATGCCTGACTTCCTACCTGGGGCCAGAGGTCCAAGCTCACTGATTACAGAGGGCATTTGCCCAGTTTTTATAATTTTTTGAGGACAGCCATAAATGTACAAAATTGGATAGAGTTCAGCCTGAATGAAAACGATGGCAATGCACCCAAGAAGAAATCTGAGGATGAAAGTTTGGGAAGAGATTCAGGAACCACAGCGGCAATAATGCACTCCAAATCAGACTGGTGACCTTTGATTTGGTGCAGAGACCTGACTGCAGAAAACGTTTCTTTCCAAGATGGGGGTTTCCTCTCAAGTCTCCCTTCTGGGAGGCAGGATGATGAAAAGATTCTCAGCATCAGACCATTATGACAAAGCCAAGCAGATTGTGCTGACAGTTCTTTCTACAACATGGCAGAAAAACACATCAAAAAGCACCCCAAACACATCTTATTTAAGAGGGGCTTTGTCATAAATATCTGTTTCTAAAAAATGGCTTATAACAGTGATTTTATTGTGCAACATCGTTGAAACAAAAACATTCTTCTTTGTGACAGTTTATCCAAAATAGTAGTATTGTTCTTTTCCCTCTTCTTTCTTCAACAGCTATTGGATTCCTAAGGGAGATGCAGAGATCTGGGAACAGAAAGGATGATAGGCATGCATACATTCTTCACTGCATCACTTTGAATAAAAAAAATCATATTGAAACTAGAAATTCCTATATGAGCAGTACTAAAGGACTTGCAATAAAATGTGGATCACTTTGTTTCCTTCAAATCTTGGCATGGAAACTAACTGTCCCTTTGCAGCAGCTGTAGTCAGAGTTCAGAATGTTCAGCAACCCAGCCAATGTGAAACAAAGCCTTTGCAGACTTTCAGTTGTGAGTCAAAATGCTGCTTCTGCCCAAGGAGGCACTTTGCATGAGCAAGCGTGGTGGTCAGCCTTCCCCAGTGTGACACCAGTGACTGCTGAGTTCTCAGAGCAATGCAAGGAAATAGCAAAAGGCAGACTAACTGCAAATAACACTGACTGAGCCTGGACCTATCCAGAAAGAACAGCTCTCTAACAGCCTTACTCCAAAAACCACCAGCTTCACCCTCTCCAGGTTAAACAAAAACAGAACAGCACTGTAATAAGTTATCCAGATCTCCTAAAACAGGGAAACATGCTGCAGCTCTGTTGAAAATTGTTAGTCCCAGCTGAAAACAGAGGCATCTGTCATCCAAACAACAGAGGTGTAGACAGCCAACTACCTCCAGCTCTTGTTTCACACTGGCCTTGGAGACAGAAGAGTTTAGCTACAGCTCCCACAAGGAGCAAGTTGGATCAGTGCATGCTCTGACCTTTGCATGTGTCAAAGAAAGATGCATGCTCAGCTGTGCTGGATGTTGCTAGGAACATCACAGGTTCCAAGTTGTATTAATGAGGAAAACAATATGTACTGTCAATGTTTGCTACATGAAGTTAGCATGAAAACAAAGCCCACTCCAGAGAACAAATGAAATTTAGTGGATTAGTTTCTTGTTCCAGCTCTCCTGATAAATAGCACTGAACTCAACACCACATTGATTAGTTGGTTCAAGACAAACACTGATCAGATTGCCTTGGCAAGTATATATAGTACTACAAAAGCACAATTATCCTTGTCTATTCAGAGTAGCAAGGATTCACCATACTTTCATTTCCCTTCCCTCTATCTTTCCCAGCCTAGACAGCTTGTCTGCACCATTTAAAAGCCCTACATTAAATGCTTTTCCTAAGACACACTCAAAGCCCTTGTTCTAAAGAAACAGAACTAAACAGTGCAAATGCTGCAGAGCCTCAGAAGGCCCCTGTGTTTCAGTGCAAGCTGACCCAGGTCATGGTTCTCTCCTGAACATTCAGTAGGGTTTTTTTCTTTATCTTATCCACTACCTCAGAAAGGCACCCAAGCACAACAGTCAGCTCGGGGTGAGAAACCGCCTTGGAAAACCGCTCTGCAATAAACAGTCTCACGTCAAAGAAAGAATGGGTGAGGAGCCACTGAAGATGGGAGATTCTGGTAAGAGTCAGGCTAAAAACCACAGGACTTGATCCTTGCTATGTGTTTGTCTTCTTTGCTTCTGATCATCTCAAAAGATATCAGAGAGAAAGGATGTTACACCAGTTCACTCTGTGCTTTTACATGAAACAAACTAGCAACTTGGTTTAGAAGTTTGTCTCCTTTAGACTTTTTCCTTTTTCTTTCTAAGTGATGTACTTTTGCAGAGCCACAAATTCTGCAAGATCTTCAGAAAATTCTATTTTCAGTGATCCCAAGGTCTTTTTACCTCCTTGGATCTATCTTTTGTTTGAACTGAATTATTGTTACCATAAGAAAAATACGCTCTCATAATTCATTCTTTACCCAATTACTCAGCTTTGTTTTCCTTCCTTCTGCTGTATTACAAAGCAATCATCATCAAAACCTAATAGAACAATGTATGATATATGGAAAAATGATGTTGCATTTTTTATATACTTCTTATTTTTATTTTTTAAATCTGATCAATAGGATTACAAAACTCTGTCAGGAGACACAACTTTTCTGGCAGACACCACCACTGTGTTGGTCTACCAGTACTGCCACTTCACAAAGCAGCAGGAAGTCACCTCAGAACTGCGTGTGTTCCCTTCAAGCCACACTGGCCACATCCTCCTAACACGGTCATGTGTCCAAAATGTTCACAGACAACAGCTAACACCGTTATATATACTATCTGTATACATAACACACAACATTTACCTTTGGCCTCAATTTCATCTGTTATCCTTCAGGAGAAAACATTACACTTGGAAAGTTCATCTTTCAGTTACACACTTTATCTTGTTTCCTTTCAGAAAACCATGAAGTGTTGCTTACACATCAGTTTTTTTTGGCAGGCGGTTAAAGGACTAAAAAGTATCATTTTAGTTACGTCTTGAAGCAGATGAGAAGAATGCTGGTTTCTTGTTTAAATGCAAGCTATGACTCATCCTGAGCAGAGATAAACTGAGACACATACCCATTAAATAAAATTCTTCAGTGTGAGGATTAATGAGAGATAATAAGTATAAATTAACTTTAATCTTTTACAACAAACGAAGTCCCTTATATAAATGTCACTGCAATCTTTTAAAATGAAAAAACCCAAATCAAAGCCAGAAGAGGAGTCATTTAAATACTACAGCTAGTGTTTGGTACCAAATCAAACAGCTCCTTAGCAGAACCAGTGGAGTGTTCTGGAGTGAAATATTTTCAAGCAGTAGACCTTAAAAAATTGCTTTAATATTTTAAAATACACTTTTAGGGGGTTTTCTACATTAAAGGGGTACAGATTAAAACGTCACCAGCTCTGCAATACTGAATCCAAGCTAAATCACATATTCAAAAAGGAGAAGAGCTTTTTGTTTTACTAATATTATCTTGCTACTGCTTGAAACAAACTCCATGTAATTGAGTTGTTGAATGGGTTAAAGCAAAATTTAACTGAACATAAGAAGACTGCTGTTCACAGACAAGAAGGGAAAAAAACAGAGTCAGAGACCTAATAGTGGACAATTTTGAAAATTATAGTGTGTGTCAATAATAGAGATAACAGTAAGATTCAGATGGAATAATCTCAAATAATAGGGAAAATGAGCACCTGTCAGCCACAAAGCCATTAGTATCAGGGCTTTTATATTTGCAACAGTTCAGTCTGGAGACACTGACAAACTTAACAACACAGCAAATAAAACATGGAGCTGGGGAACACAAGAAGCAATCCCCCTCACTCAGAAAACACTGCTGTGGAGTTTGAAAATAAATGCTTCCAGTATGGAACTCGCTGCCCAAATCACTGGTAATGAACACTGCAAACACAGCAAAGGCACTACAGCGTCTAGCTGGGTTTGCAGATGTGAGTAGCTGATCAAGCCATAGCATCTGCATCAAGGGCCAGACAATCCCAAACCAGGAACATCAGGCTCCTGACCAAAGTTGCAGATATAGGAGTTTGCCTGTACAGAGCACCCAACGTGATCAAACATGTGCCCTTCCCAGAAGGATGAAAACCAAAGGCTTGTAAAACCATGTCTGAGACAGACCTGGAATACAGTTCCCCGGAATGGGAAGCCCTGGAGGAAAGACCTTGCTGAGAAGGCTGATGGTTAGGAATCTTCAGCCTGGAGCAGGTGGGGACTAAGGAGAATAACAGACAAAAGGAAAGGAAGAGAGAGATATTTACACCAACTGAAAATGGAAGGACAAATTCTGCAGCAATCAAACACCTTGTCAATATTCAGGAAAAGGTGGCATAAGGAGAATCTCAAGTAATAACACTCCTCTCATGAGTAACACTTCTTGACACGCTAGTCCATAATCAATCCTTATGGTATCTCCACCTCAGATAATATTACTGTCCTCAGTTAAAGACAGGGAATCAAGGCAGAAACTTCCTCAACGCAGACAACTGGTACCCAGCATATCCCAACCCCATCAGTCCACAGAATCCTTAGCTGGATAGTAAGTATGTAGCACTCGCTGCTAAGATCTCACCCACACAGTGAGTGAGAAGTTTTGCTGCCTGCCCTCAGGCTAGAAGATGATGATCACATATCCATGCAAACTTGGCCAATGTGATAGGACCAAGCTGGTACAGGGGAAGATGGAGACATCTCTAAATGTACAGTACTGCTCTAAAGCTGTACTGAGTGCAAGCATCATTTGCAGTAACAATTAGATATGTAAATAAGCACACTGAAGATTAGTGACGGTTTCCTGTTGTCATGGAGAAAATTGCACCTTCAGTTCTGGGTCAGACCCAAAGACTGCATTTTCCTTCCCTCACTGGTAAACAGAACCAGAGAGAGCACTGGAAAACCCAGGAGCCAACACTCCCTAACACAGTTCAACCTGACATTGGAGAGGCTGAAGCTCACGGAGCAACATAACCCAAATAAAAAACCCACCCTGCATCAACCCAGAGAGACAAGACCATGGCAACTCTGCAGATACTCAAAAATACCAGGAGGCAGAAGCACAGGCTGGAAGAAAACACCCACACCATCCAAAGGCCAAGCTGCTTCCCAGCATTGCTGCTGCTAGGGGGAGGCAGATGTGGGGGAAACTGGGGGCAACACAATTCATGAGGTACTCAGCTCCAATTCCTCTGAAGCAACATGGGAAGATCTTGTCTGAATACAAATACACACTTGGCTCAAAGCCTCTGTGTGTCTTTGGCCATCCTCACAGTCCTCCCATCCCTTGTTAAATGATGGCTGCTAAGAGAGAAGAGGAGGCAATCAACCTATTTAGACTCAGCTTTCCTTCCCACCCTGGGGGTTTCTTCATAGGAGCAGCTGGCCAGAGCACCGCCTTTGTTACAGCAGCCACAAAAAAACACAGACACCCACCCTCAGCCCCCCTAAAATCCCACAGAAGAGCCAAGGTAAGTTTATAATGGAAACCCTGACACAACCTTAACTACAGCATCCTGAATGGAAGGCGATAATCTGATCTGTGTGTGAACTAGCTCCCCTTGTCTCAATGGTATTTATCTTACTTTAACTCCTGTTACAAAAGGTTGAGTCATATAGGAGAGCCAGCCAAGTACCAAAACTGCAGAGCTTGCTGAAACATCAGATTCAAGGATAAACAGGCGCAACCCTAGAACAGGTTAGAAGAGTCTCCGCAGGAGTGCTGGTAGCCAGACCTCCCAGCCTCTGGACAATGGCATTTTCTTCTGTGCTACAGAGACTATCACAGCCCAGTGCAGGGGTGGGGGGAGAGGGTGCAGAGCACAGGGCTCTGCCCTTCTCTTCATGGTAACACATAGTACCCAGCGCCCAAGAAACCTGATCCCGTAGCAACCTCATGTATGGAAAGTGCCCCAATCAGATTTCACTGTGTCAGGAGAAGAACAGTATTTACTCTGCATACAGATTAGTCACAAAACTGGGTCACTTCTTGCCTTTTCAGAGAGAGAGAGAAAAAAAACCAACCAAAAACAAGGCTTCTTTTTCAGATCTTTTTGTGTCTTCCCCCCAAGTTTTAAAACTTCATGATGCAGTGTGGTCACTCACAGCTGTCTGAGCAGATCAAAGAGCACCTGCATCAGTAAGGTCAAAGCACATTTCACTTACCAGGCCTATGTTTTTCAGAATTCAGCTCATTAGCTACTTACCGGTTCTTTTCTAGTTCGTTGTGCGTAGACCTGGAAGATAAAAAAAAAAATTTGGATTAGCCATCTTTGACCTCTGAGCAGCAAAGTTCAACTGCTGCAAGCTGCACACATCCTCACTGCCATATTACAGTGCAAAGCCAACCAACTACATACATTAAAATCTATAACCTCATCCTCTTTGCTGACAAGATGTTCCTTCCCTCCAGTGTAAAAGCTGGTATCCTTACTGCTAAAGAAAATGTTCCCTAGAGACTTAAATGCACACCAAATCCCTGAGAGAGGCAATGATTAGAGCAAGGGACCTGACTCCTGGCACTGTCACCAACTCAGTATAGGACTGAAGTTTTTTATTTGTGCTTTGGTTTCTTCATTCACCCTATAAAAATATCAGTATCATCTGCTAACACAGGAGCTCGTGGAGCATTAATTTGTGTATCAAAGACATGTGAACCTTCCTTCCAGCAGAACTGGCTCTGTAGGGGCAGCCCCTGGAGCCCTTCAGCCATCACATGCCAGATTTAGCCAATTTATCAGAAGCAGACACAGCCATCATTTGGACACAGAATGAGATGGCCAGTACTGCCATGTTTGCAAACATCACTGGCACTGCAAAGCACATTTAGGATCCCTGGAAACCCCTGGGGATGGGAACAGCACTACCACAACACCAGCATGCAGTGACAACCCATAAAGTGACACTGTGACAAAGGAGGGAGCTTTGTCTTTAAACCTGCCCACCATGCCAAACACACTGCCAGTATTCCCTAATTTAGAGCTTTGCAGCTTGAAAATGAAACCACCTGGAAACAAAAGGGAAACAGGCAAGTTCATTCTCTCTGCCTCTGTGATGACAGAATGAGTGGCAAAAAAAGTTTAAATCCATTCAGGATTTCTAATCTAACCCAGGTAAGGTTGTTGAAGATTATTTAAAAGGATAGCCATTTGTCCAACATTTCTCTTTAACAGAAGGTCACCTTAAAATAAGAGTAAAAAGAACCCAAGAGCTTAATAAAAAGGATCTATTTTCTCTAATTTGGCATCACATTTCTTCCGGAGCTCTGAGAAGATTATCCTCTATCCCCCATCTGGAGAATTCCACAGAGAATTCTACAATTAGGAAACTGAATGGAGGATGTGCTCCAAGGGAAACCCTGTCATAATTAAATGGTTCTCCAAAAAAAGGAAGGAGGAGCGCCTAACAGGTGTTAGAACCTCATTGGAAATCATGAATAAACTGTGGATGTCTGCAAAAAACAAGGTAAATGAGTCTTAGCTGACCATGGCTGAGAGCAGAGGAAAAACAGAATGTTACCATATATCTGTGCAAGCCACCCTCTCAGCAGGACATGGGATACCCTAAAGGCAAGGCACACTACAGTCAAACACTTTACACTGAGAAAACTCCTGATTTCCCTCCCAAAAGTAGTGAATGCCTTCATTCTGGTTCCCAGGAGTCAGAAACATGAACACAATATTTAGTCCAGAAAATCTCACAAATCAAACCCACATTCCCCTCCCTCCCCCCGCAAGACTAAACCAGCAAAATCCATTTGTCTTGGCAACTTGAACCCAAATGAACCCATCAGGACCGAGCTGAGGCCCTTTAGGACCACTGCCCATATGTAGTTTGAAATATGCTTATTGTACTTTTTTACTATATGTTTCCTACAGGAGACTGTGCACTCTTCTTGGCTGTGACATTAGTAGTTATAAGGCCAAAGATATGCAATGGCTTGAATTCCTGTATTATATCGAGCCAATTACCAAGGCCAGCACTGAGAGAACAAAGTTTGGCCCACTGCTGTGAACAAAATTAAAACAGCAGGTTCTCCTTACTCCTCTCACACAGGAGACTCTTTATTACCTATCTGCCTTCTGATGAACAAGACAACTGAGAGAGGTCACAGGCTTTTCACCAAGTCAGGAAATATTTGCTGTGACTTTTAACCACGTCTGTGCAAGGAAAAAAAAAAAACAACCCCCCTCAACACCTTCCCCACTGAAGCTGAATGCAAATTAAAGAATCTCAGCAGCATTGAATGAATCCTACAGGGAGGCTTCTTCTCCTACCTGCCTATGTTTTGCTTAGTCACAGGGGACCATTTGGAGATGTTTTAATCTTTTATTTCACCCAAACTTAGGAAAAAAGTTCAGCACTGCTCCCCACTATCACCATTCGCTAACTTGTACTTTCTGTGACAATTTCCTTTTGCTTAGACAACACATAAAAGGGAAAAAACCGTCTCTTCTGTTCATTATTCATGTCATTTTCCACAGCTCCTAATCTAAAAATTAGTTTTTACCTCTCATCTTTGGGCTGCACGTGTTACTAAGATTTATTTGGAGTTAAACAAAGACAGTGCTGTCAGTGAAGTGGAAAAAGTGGAGGAACCTCTACTGATACAACTCAGAAAAAGAAGTGTCTTAAATAGGTACAGAAACAAATGTAACTGGATCTCTTTAAGCGAGCTGGTCTTATCATCAACTGAGAACTCAGAGACTATCAGCAGACTGAAATCAAGGCCTCATCCTTGTGCACCATCACCAGCTTTTTGATGCGTACAGGATGAACACTACAGCTGAAAACTACCACCAGAACTGGGGGAGCACTCTGGCTGTACAACAGCAAGTAACCAGTGTGCTCAGTGTGACACCACTGTGCTGCTGCTGACAGCCAGCCACAGCCTGTATCACCCAGTGAAACAAGGACACTGCTGTTGAGCACGGACCACAAACCAGGGGAATTCACATCCCTGCTGTCAGGCAGACAGGGGAAGCAGAACCTGCAAAGCTGAAACCAGAGCCAGGCAGGTATGGACGCATTCAGAGGGGAAAACAAAAGACCAAGCACATGGACTGGCACTGCTCAAAACGTCAGCTGCAATTTAAAAGTAGCTCAAGCAAAAACCGTCTGCAGAGTCCTCATTTAAAAGTCAGGTTTCTATAGCAGTCGGTTCTTTAACAACCAATTTAAAACACCCAAACTGATAACTACTCCTAAAAACTGAAGAAATGTTATTAAGGAGGAGGATCCTGGTCACTACATTTTGAAAACAGCTTGGAAAAAGATCAAGAATAAGTTTCAGAAGCTTAAGATAAAGGAACCAAGCAAACAACAACAAAAATAGCAGAGCAGTCTCTGTCAAGATTTTAAGCAACAAAAAGTTGAAAGAGGACAAACTCAGGTTATCCCAATTTACCCCAGATACCTGAAACTGCACACAAAATAGGAAGAAAGAGGGAAGCAGCAATTGTCAGTCATTCTAATTTAAGGTCAAATGCAACATCCTTTTTGTGCCAGTTATAGTGATACTGCCTGCAACCTTGCTACCCAACACAGTAACAGGGTGTTGCTGAAACATTAAGCTACACTGATGTCTCCCAGTAAATGAGAATCTGCAAGTTATTTGCCACTTTACCCCATTTTCTTTGTTTAAATAAAATCTCTTCTACCATGGCAGAGGCAGCCAAACTTTGCCTGAGCACAGGTAAGGCAACACAACTAACTGCATCAGAAAGGAACAAGCTCTAAAGAGCACTGAATTCATTTGTTACTGGGGTTTTTACTGTAACTAAAATCACAAAGCTGCCATATGACATTAAACACAGCTGACCTTTCTGGTTTACATATTTATTATTGATAAATGGGCCAATACATGCATTTGCAGAACATCTGCATTTTGGTGTGGGTTCTCAGTGAGGTAACTATTTTCTACTGAGGAGAACACAGCCCTCGAGAGCGCTTGTCCTATGCAATACACAGATGGCATTCAGACCCAACAATCCTGTCATCTCTCTTGAACCTGATCATCCTCCTGCCTGTATTTGGCATCAGCTCCTGGCTCCAGAGGAGTGCAGGACTCCAAGAGCTCCACCTGCACCCACAACAGACATACTGTTGTCTCAGGAGGTACTGCTGGCCATAAGTAAGTGGCCTCTTCCAGTACATCCTTAATGCCTACACAGACCCAGTGCTTCTCCAGATTCACTCACCCCACTCAGCTTTATCAAGAGTTTAATAACGAAACAAATATACCACCAGCATGTGAAAATTAGGATACGGTTACCTGAATCATGTTTAGCAAAACAAGAACATTCATCTGCAGACCAGGCCAACTGCTTTCTGTCTTACTTCACTCAGGTTCAGCTACTTCTCCTGCTTATGCATCATCACAACATATACAAGCTTATTCTTCATTTCACAGAACCTTCCCACCTTCTGGCTCTGCTGACACCCATTCACTGGGCCACTAAATTCCCCTGCAGGAAATGCCTTCTTCCATTCCCCAAGCCAAGAATAAACAACTCTTCTGAAACCAGTGAACTACATTACTGCTCTCTTTTATGCAACTTCTTCCTCAAAATGACAAAATAAAATAGAAAGAAGGGCGATCAACAGCTTTTTTACATTTTAAATCCAGCTGTGTCCACTAAACAGAACTTACTGGCTGAAGACCCCAGTGTTTTGCCAGGGTTCCAAGTGGATCAACACCATAGCAGCCTACGAAGCCGGTGCAGAAGCCAGCCTGGGAAGCCCGCAAAGAACCTTCACCACGTGAGGCTTCCAGCCCAATGGCAAGTCAAAAGAGTTAACTCTTCCTGCCCAGATAGAGATGCTCAACAGCTCTTTCTAAGGGAGTTGTGAACCCACCTCACCCCTGGGAGGCCCAGAAGTCTGGCCCTCAGAGAGCTGCAGGGGAGCCTTGGGAACACAGCAGCTTCTGGTACTCAACACTGCCATGAGGTCCTACAGTGAGGAGGAGCAGATGCAGCTGAACAGAAGATGGCATAGCTGGAGCAGGAATCCTTCTGCTGCCATCCTTATGCCCTTTGCAAGTAGCAGCCTCAAGTCTAACAAGAGCATCACCTCAGCCTTGCAGTTCAGCAAATCTAACAAAATGTTTTCTTCCAAGCAATACCAGAGACAAAAATTGTCTTAAGCCATTACTGCCTCATGATCCCCTACACTGTCTGGCCTTGAGGCCCAGAGTAAATTCTTCTCCACGAGGAGTTGAGGTGAGGGGATGGAACAGACTGTTTCACCTTCTCCCTGACGTCAATGGAGATGCACCAGATTAACGTGGCCCCAAACTCTGGCTACTTTTTCTGTCGCTCTTAGACAGACACAGTATCAGATTCCTCCTAGGGCTCTGATCAAAGCTGTTTTCCCAGGATGAAGCCAGACCCTTTCCAAAGTTCACATTCTCCGTCTCCAACAGAGAAGGGAATGCAGCCGTACTGGCATCTGTTCATGTTTGTTTATGTTTGGAAAAGGAGAAATGGCCCCAGCCCCATGGTCTGTTTTCAGCTCAAAGAGCGGAAGAGAGCTCTTCCACGTGGTTCACAACTGTAGAAAGTCACCTACCCCTGGGTTTCTACACAATATTGGGAAAGTCTCCTGCAAGACTCAGTCAAAACAACTTCTAGAAGTATACTGCATACTTCCTTTCAAGAAGTTGATATATATTTAAGTCACCTACCAGCCTCTTTCAATTTGGTACCTGCTCCCCATAACCATTATTTCTGTTTGCTACATTTCCAAATTAAGTCTTCCATAATACTTTTTATGCAGGGGGACAACACCAACACACAGAAATTATAAATAATTTTCCCAAGGTCACACAAGAAACCTGTAGCAGAGCAGGGTACTTAATTTGGGTTCCCTGAATGCCAGGATAAGGTAACTGCTCTCAGGCATCCCAGACACAGCTAACATGAACACTCATGCCATCTGACTCTTGCATCAAATACCCCCCCAAAAAATCTTGTAACTATTGTGAAGTGTAAGTGGGAAAGTGAGAAAAAAGCCCACAACCAGCAACAACCCAAACCTAAACCAGACTTGACATCTTGCCCACTGTCTGCCAAGTGGGCTAATCTGACTCTCAAACACCACTGTACAAAGTGCCAGAGAACAATCTAAAATGGGAGCCAATAACAAAGCAGTACTAATTTACTGATAAAACTCAACCAACACATGTATCAGACATAACCCTCTGCTGGGGAAGCAACACTGTTCTGTTGGTGCATGTTCTGCTTTTTCAGCACATGGGAGAAAAGAGCAGGAAGACGGCTCCTCCTTGCTGAGCACATAAGTTTATCCCAGTTCCAGAGCTGAGCTCCCCCAAACCAGGCTAACATCCTAATAAGCAGCACAAGGCGGCACTCTGCAGGGAAAGGCTTTCCAAGCCAGAGCAGGAATGTTGTTTGCATTCACTGCTGCAGTCTGGGGCCAGCAAAGAAGTCCCCAGCTGGCTTCCCTCCCCACTGTGCAGGCTGGGAGCAAGTGTGCTGATGTGGGCTTTTTCCTGCACCACCTGAGACCCTACATGTTCATCCTAGCCCCAAATGCCAGGGGAAAACTGTCCTCATGCAGGGCCCTGCACAGCCAAGAGGAACTGGGTTTGCTGAACAAGCAGCTATTCAATATTTTGTTTTCTCTTCATTGTTCAACGTGTGGCCTCAAGCCAAGCCCTGCTCTGAATACAGAACTGGTGCTTTCCTTACAGGCTTTTCGACAGGCTCATCGAGAGCAGTGGCTGGGCAGTTCACAAGCACATTTATTGTCATGCATCCTCACTTTCCAAACTGGAAGCTAAGAAACAGAGAACTCAGGATTGCATCTTCATGTCCCTCTGAGCACTTCTGTGAACCCCCAAGGACGTGGGTTTCTGGGCCACTTTACATGTTCTGAGCACAAGTCCTGCTGGTGCCCCCTCTGGCTGTGCCCCACCAGCACTTCCACAGTCCAGATCTCAGGTTCATATCTTGGAAAAGATCAGTGTGAGGAATAGCCAATTTGAGGTCTTCTGTAACAAGCTGGCCTGAAAGGGGTTTCCTGACTGGACACCAGGCAGCTGACAGCAGCCAAGAGTGAAGCAAGTTCTCCAAAGTTGTATTCATTGTCCCATTTGTCTGCCTTCTAATTTCTGCCACAAGTGACCAAAAGTCCTACACAAACCACTTCCTTCTCTTCCCAGCCCACAGTTAACCACGTCAAAAGGGGCTGGTACAGATCACAGACAAAGGCTGATGTATGTTCATTTGGTGAAATACCTTGGCCATTTCAGCAGAGAAACCCTAGTCCACCCCCCTTGGTCTTGCAGCAGACATCTAGACATCTTCTACAACAATTTCGAACTTGGACAATTCAGATAGATTCTCACATGTCAGGAAAAAGAATATTTTTGCTTTCACCAAGGCAGGATTCCGGTCTGTGATCCATGATGGGAGTCTGAGCTTTTTGTAAACAGGTTCTTGCCTTCTTTTTAATACATTAACAAAACTGTGTATTCATGACCTGCTAAAGAAAAATGTCACCATGGCACTTCCAACACTTCCAAGCTCTCTCATAAAAAAGGAAGAGCATGACAAAGAATGAGGACAGAAAAATACAAACACTACTCTCTGTCCTGCTGACTTCCAGCAGGATATGTGAGTAGTCAGACTTACATGGTCAGGGACTTGGCCCCTTCCAAGGCCACATCAGAACCAGTATCCCAGTTGCTGGTACCTGCATTGCAATGGTTCACAGAAAAATAATAAAGACACAGGAGGCAATTTTCTAATCTACCTGGAAAACTTAGGAGCTTAAGTCTCATTTTCTTTCAAACAGTTACAAGCTCCAAAACATCTATACTGCTTCCAGAAAACAGGATTAGAAAAGTGTGTGCATTACCCCAATGTACAGATGGTGGGAACCATATAATGTGCAGATGGTAGGACCCATGTAGGTCATCTGACGTGCCCAGATCGTGCAGCCTTTCGGCAGCAGACTGAGGAAATGATCCAAGGGCCCAGCATGCCAGGCCCTTGCCCTATACTGTGCTTCTTCCCACACATAACATTACCCTTTTGAGGAAGATGGTCATTTCCAGAAATAGCGTAGGCAGTGTCCTCTGCAGTGCAGCAGTCTGTTCGGGGAACATGTACTTCCCTGCAAACACGCATCTTCTGCCCTCAAGAAACTGCCTTCAGATGCACTGAGGAAAATGAGGCTTTTTGAGTAAACACCACCTGACTGAACTGCACTTTGTTTGAAAAGAAACTGATGGCATTTGTATGGCTGTGGGCCAGGCCAGACTTCCTTCACTTCTATTTAGGCTTGTTAGTTATCTCTCATGTTACAACTATACTGCTGTAATACTGTGCCTGCAGATGAAGGCAAGGGGAAATACATGTTAAAACAGGAAAATACATTAATACTACTGTTAGCTGCATGTTGTACTAGGGAAACTGAGGCACAAAGACTCCACAGGCTGTAAGAAAATCAGGAAAAGAATCCAGATGTCCTTACGTCTGGGACTGTATTCTGTCAACAGGGACACACTCATCCAGCATTTGGGAAATCCATGGGAAAGAAAGGCTGAGAAAAACGGAAGAGCTTTGATTTCTTCTGTTCTTACAGTTCTGGCTCACAAGCAGCTCCAACTAACACGAAGGCTGCAAGGTGGCTACCTCCCACAGTTCCCAGATGGCCAGGCTGCTTGTGAAGCAGTTCATGAACTGCTGCACTTTGTAGCCTCACTGTTAAAGGCAAACCACAACCAGTGCCATCTTTCCTTACTATGCCTATATTCTGCTTTAGTGCTGCCCAGGCACCTGGGCAATGACCACTGGAGCAGCAGTCCCAACAGCAATCCCAATGTCATCTGTCCTTTCCCACAAGTTCTCCCTTCTTGATGGTGTAACAGATGGTAGGAGATAAATGAGAAGCTTTCAGAAAATAATCGACTATTTTTTGGAGAGGAACTTCAATCAAAACTGAGGCAAAAGAATTGCTCTCAGTCCACATGCCTGCTTGTCACAGACCAAGCAGCAAAGCATAAACAAGTAATTAGGATAATATTGGAAATCATTTAAGGCTACTTCAAACTGGATTCATAAGACAACAGAACTGAAGTGAAATCACTTTCATATCAGAGAATGAAAGGACTGAAAGTACAGTAGGGAACACAGAAAAGAGAGATGGGAATATATCCAACAAGATGGAAAAAGCAGGCCTGTTCTCTCTGAGCTGATCAACAAGGCACTGTCTCATAGAGAAGAGATCCAGGCAAAGGCCAGCCAAGTGCACAGCCCCAGAGACTCACGGTATCTGATCAAGAGAGCCCAAAATAAGTCAACAAAAACAAATCCTATCTTTTTTGGTTCAAAAAAGGTAGGGAGTAAGAGCCAACACTCTCAGGAGGAGAACAGATAGCAGCCAGTCTTTGAATTTGGGCAGAAGTTTGTCAGGAGGAATCAGGAGATGACGAACAGCAGGAACTCCAACAAGCAAGACAATTAACTCAGCAGCAGGACATTGACCAGTCTGCTTGGGTCAGAAATAGAAATGGATTTGAAAGCTCAATCAGGAGCAAGAAAAAAAAAAGTCAGTCTCACCTACAAACAGGGGAGCAGATGGAAACAACACTACAGGTGACAACCAGCTCACTGCCGAGCACAGCACCAGGTCAGGTTAAACAAACGCATGAAGGATAAATCCCTGCATGTGTCATGGATGAAGCATTACATAAAGAAGATATAAAAAGGGTATAAATGTGCTGAGATGGGAAAAAAACCCAAAACAACTGACAAAGAAGGAATACGACTTAAACCAGAGAACTGTCTGTACACTGAATACAGTGGAAAGAGAAAACAAGAGATTTGCAGGAACAGTTGCCCAGGTCTGGCCCAAAGATCCTCCCCACCATCCCAGGACACCAAATTTCTCTGGGGACTGGGTCTAACAAGCTTCACATTTCAAGAGACCCTGAGAACATCAGAACCAAAATGTGAAGTTTCCTGCCATCACACCAGCACTGTGATCAGTGATGCAAACTGGCTGATGGCAGCTGCAGCACAGCTCTAACTGGGCAGTGCTGCCACACCAACAGCATGAGCCCTGACTAACTCCCACTGCTGCAAAACAGCACACTCCTGTAGAGGATTCCCCAAATCTGGAAGGACAAAGTGATCACAAACCTTCAGCCACACAGAGTGAAACTTCACAGCAGACAGATGCTGCAGCAGAGAATTACAGCTCAGTTGCAGATAACAAACAACTGAGCCTACTTCTAGCCTACACTAAGGCCTCTTTGCACAACTTAAGATAGTCTAAAGAGAACACAAATTGCATTTTTCAGCTACTGAAAATACAAAGTATAAATTGAGCCTAGAATTGTGGGTTTCTGAGTAGACTCCCTGCCACCCAGATATCCCTATACACAGCTATATTGCTAATACACAAAGGAAAACAGGAACTGCAGCTCTGCAGGATCTTCTTCCTTGGAGGGTTATAAAATAAACAAGGTGACAAAGAGGAACACAGTGGGTTCCCCCATGGAAATTGCTACATCAGCTCTTGCACTTCTGGAGGCCTCATTCCTTTCCTGGGAGTGGGTTTATGCTTTTCCTGTCATCTGTTGGGTTCACCCCACTTTCTGTGTTTTCCCTGGTAACCTGCCAGTTGTACTGCAAAGCCAAGCACCACTGAGAAGACACTGTATACAAAACCTCACCTACATGGGGTACTTATTTGTTTTCCAAACTGTGGCAGGATCCCACACAACGTAGTGCTCGCAGGTTCAGAAACTCTGGCATCACTGGGAGTTGTTATCTACACTTGCAGACTGCACTGGGGCAAATTACACCGAATGGGCAGAGGGGATGTCCTGAGGCTGAACAGAGGTACATGAGTACAGTCCTACCTGCCAGCCTTCTCTGAGCACCTGTATGCCAGGACAAACCTGCAAAGACAGTGGGATTTGAATATGAGGTGATTTACCTCTTGTACATGGACCACCAATCCAGTTTCCCAGCCCAACACTTAGGCTGTCATTATGCTTTCTCAAAAAGAAGTCACACACATACCTGATTATACTCAATACTGCTGGCCAGTCTCCCTCAACATCTCTAAGAAAAAAGCAGTCCCTAACAGCTCAGCTTTGTTCAGCTTCCCTTTCTTGAAAAATTAACCAGCATATTCAGGTATACCCTCTACTGGGAGGCAAGATCCTGTCTCCAAGTACTTCCAGACAAAGCTTCAACAGCAAGATGAAGATTCCAGATACTAATCACACTGCTTGTACATTATCAAAATAAAACATAACTCAAACCAGCAGATCTCACACATTCTGTGTTTTACATGCGTGGATTTGTACTCTATGAAGCAAAGCCAGGTCCTGAGCCACGAACAGAGCTTCACTACAAGGTACGACAAGGCTTGAGGCAGAAAGCAGCCTCTATCCCCTCATATTACACAAAGGCCAGATTCTAACCCACCTACACACAGCGAGTCAAAACTCAACTCCCACAGGCTGTGGAGTGGTGTGTGATCAAGTGCAAGAGGATTAAAAAAAAAAAACCCAAAACACTCACAAGCAAATAAACAAAGTATCATCCAGAAACAAGTAACAACTGATAGAGCTTATGAAGCAGAAAAGCTGTGCACAGAAAGTGTCAGAGACCAAGTCTCTGGGACATGAAGACAGGGGTAGGGGCTTTGTGCAGAAAAACAGATCAGCAAGAGCTGACACAGTGATTTGCTCTTTCAAGAATTCCTTACACAAGACAGGCAAATCACTCAGCCATTTGCACATCCTCTCTCCCAGTAAAATAATAATTACAGCACTGTCCTAACTCCAGAGCCTCTAGGAAGGACTGAAAATTGCCAGGTACTCAGTCAGCAGCACGATGAGGAGGGGGGAAACTTCTTTTGACAGAAAAAATATAATATATTAAAACTGTGCAATGTTCACCAATCCCTTACTCCTCCCCTGCACAGTGAGGTACACAGCACTGCTGCTGTGGTAAATCAGCTTTCTTGTGCACCAGACACCCAAGGCTGACTTGCAGATTCACCTGCAGCCACATCCTTTGAGCTTCTGCACCCGTGTTTGTGAACTTGTGCACATGAAGCCATCACCTAAGGCACATGGAGTACCTAATGCACATCTACACACCCACCCCTCAGTCCTTGATCTGGGACACTGAGCAAACCAAGCTTAAAGCCAAGAATACCTGAGGGTTTCAGCAGTACAGTCCCCATATTGACCCTCCAGAGAGAGTTTCAAAGGATATGAGGGCGAAGGCCTACAGAAAAAATTCAGCAGAAAACCAGGTGATGGGATTTAGAAGTAGAAAGAAAGTTTCATATGGGCAGACGAGAGTGCTAGGACAGACAAAATGAGGAGGTGCACCAGTAGAACAGCCAGAAGGGCAAAGAAACCCAGACACACAGATTTCCAAGATAATGTCCAAAATCCCCTACCATACTCATCACATCTGCTGACCCCAAGCTCTGCAAGCAACCTGCTACCAGACTGCAGGTGTCTGAAAGGTCCTTGGGAAACAGCCCCAGACACAAGGGAGGATAATGGAAGAGAGGAAAATGAAAGGAAAAAGAAACTGGACAGAGATCAAACTCTCCCCCATTGAACTGAGCAACAGAATCTTTGAGAGCCCTTAACAACATGGGCCTCCTGGGAGAGCTGAGGGCTCCCAGTGCTGCTGGGAGGATGCTTGGTATTTCCCCAGGATTAGACCAAAAAAACAACAGGCTTTCTACATGCCTGAGAGCCTAAATAAAAACAAAACACAAATGACAATCTAATATTGTAACGTAATTTTGGATTTCGTTATAAATCTTAACTTCATTAAATTGACGGTATTATTGGGGGGAAAATAATTTAGCAACCCTACTGTTTATTTTATTTCCTGCTGACATGATGATTTAAATTGATTAAAAAGTCTTCTCAATTAGTTTCCAGAATGTATAAATATCAAGCCAGGCTAATCCTAACTAACTATAATGAACCTTTCAAATACTTGGGTTTATTAGAACTGCACATGTAGGGTCCATGAGAACAGTTTCCAGTGACATTGAGTGCAAGTTAACGTACCCACAGAACTGGACTCCCAGCACAGACTATTTCACTTCTCTAGCAACTTTTTAGAACTCAGGTTCTGCCCCAGAAACATCTTCTGAAGAAAGTAACATCAAATAAGCGATACTACGTGCTGTAACAAAGCTCTGTTCATTTTTCATCCCATTCCAAAAACCAGAAGATACTTTTCTCAAGAGCAAATTTAAGGAGGCAACATTCAATTCAAATGTAACATGTTGGCTGACTTGGGTTTTTAACCTACTTTGGTTTTTGCTTTTATATACACGTTAAGTAGGATTTGCTAAAAAAACCCCAACCTTTCACTTGTCTATTATAAACACCAGGTAAGAATGACTGTGATTCTCCACTTATTTTCTGCAAGTGGATAATCTTCCATACCAAAATATCCCCAACTAAGGCAAAACTGTATTTTTAAACACATTCATGTTTTAACTCAAACTCACTAGGTCTTTCCAATATCTACACAAAACACTGCACGTTCATGTAGGTAATGACTGCAGAGGGAAGCCTTCTTTATGATTGCATCACATGAGTTAGAAATCATGAAGCAATGTTTTCCCCTCTTATTAGCACACTCCTGTTTGGGGTAGAAAAGAATTATTTTGCTGAGACCACCGTTATTCTGTAAAAATAAGATTTGCTCCACCATTGCCATCCAGAACTGGGCTGTCTGCTCCTCAGAACTTTCTGGGTGTTTTTGCAATGACAGCACAGAGCCAGTTGGGAGGAAATAGCTGTCATGTCTGGGCTGCAAATGTTGAAGGGAAAGACTTGGATTTAAACCATGAATCAAACAAGCAACTAGGCTTCGTAAATACCCTGCACCACAAAATCATGGATTATTTGGTTCAGTAACGACCTCAATGTACACGTGCCAATTTGTAAAAGTGTATAAATAAAAGAAAGAGGAAAACATTGTCGCTTTCCCAAGGTTGCTTGAGAGACATTTTTACAGGAGGCTGTTAAATTACAAGATCTGCATGAGATCTAAATGCATAATTTCTCTACACTAATGAAACATTTTGAGACAAAAGCAATCTATGAAAATCTCTTGTCCACACACGAAATGTAAGTTTTGTTCCTCATCAAGGACTTGATTTTTAATTCAAAGTCCATTCCAACTCCACTAGACAGAACTTACTGAATTACCCCTTTGATTTTAACAGGAAGAGATGATACAGAGCCTTCCTTAAACAAGGCTGATGCTATACTCGGCATCACACAAAAGACACTGCAGTGAATTTGGAGGCACCCTAAACTTCACAGTTGTCACTTCCCAGCACTTCAGCCATCTGGAAGGCCTGCCATCTCCTACAGCAAGTGCAAGCTGCTACGACTTGTGCTAAAATAAACTTCCATTTCCAACTGTGCATGTAAGGTCTGAGCACCCCAAAAGACCCACTGTGGTCTCTGCCTGGAGCAGACCTGACACTGGTCACTCCCTGAGGGTGAAATCACGGGAGGCAAGGCTCTGGGTGACAACGCTCTCACTCTAAAGATTCAATCTGGCCTCAGTACTCCTTGTGTAAAGGAGGTTTAAGTAAGACTAGAAAGTACCTTTTCTGCTTCTCTGTTGCCTTTCCCTCACATGAACATATTGAGCCTGTCAGGCTGGAGGGCCCAGCGGGCTGGTGTCAGCACCAGAGCTGCCCCAGGAGAGCTGTGCCTGGGGCTCTGTGCTGGCAGGGCCTGCTGAGCACCCTGGCCCCAGGGACTGGGAGTGCTCTGCATCCCTCTCCAGCCTACAGGCTGCTGGATTCAGTGCTAAGGAGTTCCTGAGGGGGATGTGCTTCCAGCCCTCCTCTGGAGAAGGGCAGGTTGCCATGACAAAGGCCTTTGAGACGAAGAGGTGTGGGATGGAAAAATAGTATGTGGGAAACCTAGAGGGAAAAATACCAACCTCAATTCAGCATTTGTCATCATTTCCCAACACAAAGTCACAGGACTGGTGGCTTTGGTTCATGATAAACAGTAAAGAGCTACAAATGCCCTCAAATTAGGAGAGGCTGGATGAAGTAGGGAAGCAAACACAACCATTCAGCACACAAAGAGCTCAAGATATGCTGATCCTGATGAAGAAAACTTCCCCACAGCAAGGTGTCCTAACATAGCCTCAGACAACCTTTATTATCAAATGCTGCCAAAGCAGAATCGCTGCAAGCAAAGGCACCTTTCCCTTAGGCCTTTACAGGTCCTTCCCAATGGCCTTAGGAAAGCCTTAATCACCTGAGCCACCTGCCACCATTTTATGGATTGCACAGGCCTTGCTGCAGCAAAAGCAAGCTTGCAAATGCCTTTTCAAAGGCATACTTTATGCTTCTAAAGTTTCTCTATCCCAGAATGTCTCAACAAGGTCTGAACAAATCTACAGAAGGTAGCAAACAAAAATAAAAAGAACTGGAATGAGAGGGAAGAGGCAGATGCAACCACAGCACCAGGTGATAGGCTTAATCCTGTTGTCTCTTCTAGATTTAAGAAACCAAGAAACATGGCATTGTATAATAAGAAAAGTGTCAAAAACACGGAGTTCTACCATTACCAAGCTATCAAAAGCTGGGAAATCCCACTGCCCTGAAAGGCAGACTGAAAGACAGCTTTGTTTTCCTGAACTGCGTTTTTAACATGTTGTACATTACAGTCAGTCATCTCCCTCTCTCCCATTTGTTGTAGGGGATCCATTTCAAAACATTTTCTTCCTTCGAATCATGCCTGTCATTACAATCCCAGAGCACCCCAGCTGCACATGCACTATCCCTTAAAAGCAGTGATTTCTGGGTTGGAAAGACATCAGCTGTATATAATGGGAATAGCTACTGCCTACCTCCTCCCCAAACCTTATGAACAGATCTCCCTATTGCCCTTCCCTCTGCAGCATCTGAGACTTGGCATGGTGTCAGCTGGCACTTCAGACCCAGCTCCCCTGTGTCCCCTCTTCTTCCAGTGCTATGGATCCAGAATGGACGCTGCACTTGTGTGCCCCAGCTCTGAATCCCTCTAGCTCAGTCTCTCCCCCTTCTCCCAAGAGAGCAAGTCTCTCTCCACTGCCTCCAACTTTCTCCTGCAGCTTTGACCCCGCAGCCAGCCCTGCCCAGGCCGTACCTGGTGGCAATACTGGCAATGCTGCCACTGCCGCTGTATTTCCGTGCCCGGCTCAGCCTCCGCGTGGGCTTTGGCTCTTGGAGTCCAGGGCTGGGAACTGAGGGGAAGGTTGAGGCATAGCCGTGTTCGCACTCTGCAAGAGAATCAGCAGGCAAGGCATTAAAAACAAAAACAAAACAACAACAACAAAGAAAAAAAAAGGAAAAAGAAGTCAGCAGAAAAGAAAAGAAAAAAAAAGAGAAAGAAGTCAGCAGGCAGGCCTCACCGCTAACCCGCTGGCCTAGCTGGGGAGGCCCTTAACCACAACAGCTCAGGGAAATGACAGGATATATTCACAGGGAAGTGGACTGGGAGTTGGAGAAAAGGGAGGAAGGGAAATATAAGGTCTCTGCCAACCCTGGAGGAAGGACACCACCACTTAAACACTGAAAATACATAAAAAAATACCATGACAATCCAGAGAGTGCCTCATCTCTCTCCTCCTGTCCAGCCTATCTGAACCAGGCGCACCAGACGTATTTCACTGTACCATGTATTTCACCGTGCCACTGACATCTCTGCTGAGCCAGAGCCACCCACCACCACCACCCCTCCTGCCCAGTGGAAAACTTTCACACCAATCCCTCCTTTTCCTCCCAGGAACCACATCCACGTCAATCTCCCCCACTCTGAAAAAACCTTCCACCTCACCCACCACCTCCAGGAGGACTGATCAGCCCCATCCTCCACCCAGCCCCTCACTGCTGGGGATTTAGCACCATCCCGCCCGCAAACACTGGCTCTGATCCCCTCTCCGGGGTCACTCTCCTCCCCTCGGTGGGGATCTGGCCCCAGACCCGCTCCCCTCACGGAGGGCCCCCATCCTCCCCCCATTACCTCTCT
>VWZU01002026.1:1287141-1332863 GCA_013397095.1 Sterrhoptilus dennistouni
CGGGTCCCCGCTGCAGTCGCCCCCGGGACACTGAGGCACAGCCGGGCCTGTCCTGCCCCTTGTCACCCCGTGTCACCTCCCGAAGGTCTGTCCCGCATCGGGGACCCAGCGTGACAGCCCGTGGTGCGCCCAGCCAGCCCAGGGAGGACGGGACCAACGCTGCAGGCACGGCCCCGAACTCCAAAGGGGCTCCTCGGCACGGAGCATCAGCGGTTTAATGTCAAATTACTCCTCTGTTAAGCAGTGCCCCCCCCTCAGAAAGCTCTCTCTGGGTTCAGACTCTAAAAGCAATTAATAAATTATTTTTTTCCAAAGTAAATCGAAGACGGGGAGCAGGCAGGGGTTGCACCAGCCCTCCCTCGCCCGCTTCGTACCCAGCCCTGCAGACCCGGGGCCGGGCCGGGCACACCGCGGCTTGTTTCTCCCTTGTTTTGCAGTCAGGGAGGTGAGAAGGAGCAGCTGCGCCCGGGGGAGAAGGCGCAGGACCTGACCCAGACTGAGGAGAAGGGCGAGGATTTGCACTTCAGGAGTCATTTGCAAGCTCATGAATTTTGCGGGGGTAGGCGGAGTGGACTCCACTTGCACCGGGCTGGCAGCAAGTGACCTCCGACACCCTCCTGGCTTCCCCTTCCATCCGTGACAGCAGCACCTGACACACGGCGCTGCGTCTGCAGCACAAACCCCGCTCTGCCCGGCCGGGCGGGTCGGGCCGGTTCCCCCGAGGAGCCCTGTGGGAGCGGCCGGGAGAAGCATCGCTCCGGAGATGTGCTGGGGCGTGGGGACCGGCTCACACCGGGCTGCCGGGGGGCTCCCTGGGGCTCGCCGGCCTCCCAGGGACAGGAACGGGCTGGAGAGCCGAGAGGAGAGGTCGTGGTGGCGTTCAGAAGTGCTATTTTAGTGCGTGTTAATTGGTACCTGGAGCCCGCAGCATCGCGGGGACCTGAATCATCTGAGAGGGGACAGTGCCCCAGACTGCAATGACATCCCCGCGGCTCCCAATTGCTGGGGCCGGCAGGCTATTTTTGGGAAGCGTGGCTGCGGGATTTCATGGGTCACGCGCCCTTCCCACGGCACATGCCGGGCTGGGCCGGCTCCCCGGGCAGGGCGGCTCAGCACAGCCTCTCCCCGGCCCTGTGGCACCTCCTCCTGCTGCCACATCAACAATGCCACCACCTGTCCCACCGCTGCCTTTGGCCCCCCAGAACGGGCTGATGTAGGGGGGAGGGCACAAAGCATCATCTAGATTTAGTTGTGGCCTGGCAAGAGTGGAGAAGAAGGCAGAGGCTGGTGTGCTGTGAGCAGAGTGGGACAGAACGCTGCTGCCAGGCTCAGGTGTGACCCACAGGTGACTGGCCGTCCCTAAGAGCAGCATTTCAGCTGGGAAAGCAAGGGCTGACCAGAGCAGAGGTGGGAGCCAGGCTGAGCCATAGGGTACATCCAGGCAAGTGAAGGACTCAGAATGTACTTGGCTTTTATTAACTCCACTGACTAGCTGAGGTAAGACACGATTCCTGCTTTAGAAGCATGCATGGGCAAACACTCCCATTAAAACATCAGTCAGAAAGTCTCCGGCTTTCTAATTGTGCAGGGTTTGAGCTGGTGGTGTGACTGCTCTAATAAACCTCAGTTGCAGCCACTGGAGACCTGGACACAAGCAGCTGTCCAGCTTGGCTGGACACTGAGGGGCACCTCTCTGCTGGCTCACCATTGGGCAGAAGGCTTTCCGTAACCTCAGCTTAAAGTACAAAAAGTCATTGCTGAAAGCACACAAAGGCAGCAGAGGCAGCCAGCATCAGGTGCTTTAAAAATCTCAGCTCCTCTCCCAGAAGATGAGGATGTGTGTGGCCATCCAGAGTCCATAATGTAGATCTTGTGCCTAATGGCAGCATCCTCTGTTACCTACTGCATTTCTTGGTCCTCTTTGTGCACCTGCACAACACTTCTGTGGTGATTTTTGGAATGCTTTGTATGAATTGGTGCTGATTCAGCCATCAATAGCAGGTACCGCTTTTCCCAGTGTGACATCCCAGGTTTGAAGCCAGAATAATCATAATTTGGATCCCTTTCCCTTCTAGCTTAGTTCCAGGATAATTTCTCTTTAAAGGCACTTCCACAGAGAAAAGTATTCCTGAGGGAGTGGTCCAAGGGCAGGCATTCCAAGGGAACTGGCTCAAGAGGAATGGAAGCTTTAGGGCATGTGAGCTGTGGGGTACAAAAAAAAAAAAAAAAAAAAAAAAAAAAAAAAAAAAAAAAAAGGGTGGGCAGTGGAAAGCACACAGAATCAGAGAGTGATAAGGGAAGAAGTTTAGCACTATTGCCAGCTCTGCACATCCAGCAGCCATGGTCCAGCACCATCATCCACTGCAGCCTTCTAAGTACAGCTGGTTAAGGGCATGGTCTCTTTATTTCCCTTCTCTTGTGCTTTGTTCAACCTTTGAGCTCATCCTGAAGTCTGTCGATTTTTTTCTCTGCAAGGTGAAGGGGAAGCTGCTTCTTGGACAAAAGTGGAAGATCTGAGTGCAGCCCCATGGGCTCACAGGAGTGGGAGTTGGGGTGAGATGGGGTGAACCCCTGGCTCAGCCCCACTGCCCACACCTCTGGCACAGCCCCTGCTTCCAGGCACGTGGCCAAGGCAGTGCTCACAATGTGGGAGATCCCTGGACCTTTTATCAGCAGCCTGTGGCTTCAGGCTGCCCTCAGTACAGCATGGCACAGCAAGGGGAGCAAGGCCCAGGGGTGCAGAGGTTGTGTGCCCACAGTGATGTTGCCAAATTCACACCTGTAGGAGTGGGGAAAATATCCACCCCATCATTTGGGGATTGGGTTAGATAAGAGGTAGGATTGCTGGAGTGCTTTATTTTGCAGTGCTGCATAACATAGCAAGGTGTGGGTTTAGGTGCAGAGCTGCCAGGTGGTGTGAGGTGCCATGAGAAACCCCTGGGGCAGAGAGTGAGCACTCCTTCCCCTCTGGCATGGGAATCATCTCATGGGAGTGCATGGTGCCCACATTGGGCTGAACAGAGGAAAACAGAGCTACTGCTCTGAGCACAAATGGTAAGTCCCCTTTGGTGGGTGTATTTTGACCTTGTTCTGGTGGTATCACACACAGCAGCTGTTTCCCCACATTGCAGATGTTATCCATTCAGTTTGTTCCAGTGGCAGCACCAGTGTAAATCACCCTCTGGACAGACCTGGCAGAGTTCAGAGAGGAGTTTAAAGGGTGGGGGCCTCAACAACCCTGAATTTTGGTCTGCAAAAGCCCCTGGAAGCACCTGCTCTCTCTCCTTTCATGCTAATCCTAGTGTAATCCTTTTATAAAATTTCACCTGCCTTTAAAAGTCTGCTGCAGTCCTCTTGGCAGGACTAACTCATTTTCCAAGTGATAGTTGTGCTGCCTGTCTGCCATGGGCAGGCATTTCTTTCTTGCTGCACAAGAATGATATAAAGATATTGAAAAATTATTTGGAGGCTATCACATATATATATTTTTAATGGACACAGTTGTTGTGGTGGTGGTGGGCTAGAGCTGGTCTGGAGCAGCTGTACCCTGGAGGGGGAGAAGATCTCTCATGGCACATGGGTTACTCCTAAAACCTTGATTTTGCTGTTGGACCCAGGAATTTTTAGTGTTTCTGGCATCACTCCTTGTGGTCAGCCAAGTGCTCCAGCCCAATGGCGAGTGCAGGTATTGCCCCTCTCCTTGCCCAAGCATGATTTAATTGGGGTGCAGAAATCTGCCTGCACAGAGAGGGACACAGAGGTCAGTGAAATCTCATATTTCTCCTTTCACTAGTCAATAATTAATACATGTAGCTCTCCCCTGGAGCACTGGCTCCAGGCTGTCCTGCCAGGCCCCCGGCTGCCACCTGCTATTGCTGCCTGTTGTCACTTGTCCCAAGGCATGACATGGGACCCTGATTTACAGCAGGGCCACACATCCTTCTGTGGGGCTGGTAGATGTTTGCAGCCAAGGGCTCAAGGTCCTTAGGGATGTTGTCAGAGCCTGACTCTCACTTGGCCAGACCCAGAGTGGGGGGATGCATCCAGCCCTCTTTTGAAGCCATCATTGCAGTGGCCTTTCACTTCCCCAGGTGCTCCCTAAATTAAACAAGAGATCAGGATAACTCAGAGGAGCCCCAGGAGAAAGGCCCTTGCCAGGGTTTCAAGTGCCTGCCCCAGCAGCTGTCATGCATGAGGTGGGTCCTCAGGCTCTTGAGCAATCCCCATCCTTTGCTGGGGCTCAGGAAGCTCTGTGGTTTTGCTGGGTGTCTCTGGCTGCCCATGCTGCCACATCACCTCTCTGTTCTTGATGCTCTCTTTTGGGGTGTGCTGGAAATAACTAAGCTACAAATAGTGGTGATGGTCCCTCTCGCCTGCTCCTGCCCAGCCATACTGCTTCTCTCAGATCCATTTATGATGCTGTTATTTACAGTTTCATCCTGCTAGTACCTCTAAAGCTTCTACTTAATTTCCTTTGAAATCCCTCCTTACAATCTTGTAAGGATTGATCCTCCTTGAAATCCTGCATGGTGGCCCCTGATCTCTTGATCTCAGCATTCATCAGGCAAACCTGAGCTATGATGTCTGCTTTTACAATTAGCTTTTTTTTTTTCCTTTTTTTTTTTTTTTTTTGCTTCTTCCAGCCTTCTAATTACCCTCCCCATCTTTGTAATAGTAGATTTTCTGTCTCAAAGGCTGGGAGATGGCACAAGCTCTTCTCAGCTCCTGGTAGTTCTCTGCTGTTCACACTTGGCCTTTCACAGTAGTTGCCATGCAGTTCTGATATAAAAATAATAAAGAATTTTTCTTGCCCACCCTTAAGGGAAAGCACACATATGGTCTGAAATTGCCTGGTGCCAGCAGAAAAAAGGCACATCTTTTGGTGGGTGGATTAAATGCTGAATATTCCTGGTGGGTCTGGGTGGCTCTGTAAGGAGTGGATGGGACCTGCTAAGGCAGATCAGAGGATGGATGTGGCAAAAGGTCCAAGAGTGTCTCCCCTGGTGCAAAGAGCCAAGTGGAGGATCTGGTTCTCTGTTCAACTGAAACCTTTACATCACTCCTAGGAATACACTGATTGATCCTTGACTCTGGGCTGGCAGATCAAGGGAAGGCCATTTGACATTGCTCCAGGCAGGAGGATCTCAGTGTGCAGTTTTGCATGCTTCAGCTTTGAGTTTTTATGTTAGAGTCAGTAATGTGACATCCAACACATCAACATCCAACACATTTCCAGGATTTGTGCTTTCTGGGCTAGGGCTGAGGAGCCATTAGGACAAGCCCAGCGAGATGCACCGTGGGAAGAGCAGAGAAAGAGGATCCCACACCTCCCAATGGAGGCTTGAGCCTCTTCTCACTTTTGAATGCCTTGTGTCCCTCCACTCAGCTGGCCTTTTAACTGATGCCATAGCACAGAACCTCTTGGTCCCCCTGTGTTTTGATGCATTAGCTCAGGACAGCCTTTCTGAGGTGGTGACTGCTATGGAAGCAGGGGTTGTGCACAAACTGCACCTGTTCAGGTGCCTCGTTTTTCCCTTTCACCCCCTCAGGCCTTGTGTCTTGGCAAACTGGCTGCAGAAGATAAAGCCCAGAGGAAAAGAAAGGCAGAGGCTTTACAAGGGGAAGTGTCCTGGGAGGTTTCCAGCCACCCTCTCCCAAGATGGGGCATGCAGAAATAATGCCCAGGGTTTTGGTGGGGCAGGGGCTCGATTTTGGCTCCCCTACACTGTCTCTTCAGCAATACCTCTTTTCTGCTTTGTCAAAGCTTTCACAACTCGGACTCATCAGACAGTTTCTACAAAGAGGAGATCCTCAAATTTGCACAGTAAAATTCGTTTCCTTGGATTTCATGATTGGTTGGGCTTTGTGGTACCTGGGCCTGGTGTTAAGGTGGGGAAATCAATCAGGGCACAGCTGACCCTTGATTCCAGCAACAGCGACAACTAAAAAATGGTGAAAAATTATTTTCTTCCCTTCAGAGGAAGGGAAGAATGCTGGTTGTTCTAAATAAAAGGCTGGATAAAGGTTTAACTTTAAAAATTTGTTAAACTTTAGAAAAAATGTCATAGGCTAAACAGGTAATGCTCAGACCTGGGGTTACTGCTCACCTGCAGGCAGAAGAAAGGGTAAATGCCCAGGGAAGGACTGCAGGAACCTGATGGGCAGAGGCTACTGAGTTTGGTTTGGAGGCTGGTTAGCACAAGGATGCCTCTGCTCTTTGCCCTAATGCCACACCACAGTGGGCAGGGGAAAGCAGCCCCTGGCTGTGGAGCCACAATGATGGACAGCAGCTGGGCAAGGGAGCATATGGCTTGGAGGGGACAATGCTTCCCAGGAGGAGCTCTGCTTTGGGAGGGACCTTGGGAGCATCCAGTGCCACCAGGCAGCAGCTCTGCTGGTTCAGTGTGGGAGCAATGCATCAAGAGACAACTCGTGACTCTTGCAATGTAATTGCTGTTGCCTAATGATTTCCTTCATTTCTTACAAGCACCTCCCTTCAATACAGCTCACTGTGCCTCTGCATGCCACTGGCAGGCAGGTTTTGACACCAGAGGCTGATGCAGGAGGGTTTTCTGGTGCACCTCAAGAGCGGAAAAAGCACACCAGTGTTCGGATGCAGTTTTTCTCATTTTTACTTGCTACTCCAAGCACCTGGTGCCATAAGGGGAGGGCAAAACCAGGGGGGATAGGCTGGGTCATTTGGTCCAACTATTCTGAGCAGCCACGTCATATAATCCCCTTCACAAATTTCCCAGCCTCCCAGCAGCCCCCACCAGTTAATACCCATTTGTTCATGTGCCAACATTATCTGCGGTTCAAAAGCCATTTCCCCCCGGCCAGTATTTCCCTACAGCTTTCTCCTCATCTTTCTCTGACCCATCTCATTGTAACTAAGGAGAAGGATTGTGCATCCTCCCAGGCTGATCCTGCCTGGCATCCTCACCCTGGCTGTGGTTGATCTTTGCACCAGCACCTGGGGCAAGTCTCAGCATCCCGGCCCCTGGTTTGCTGCCCACAGCAATCCCACATGGATGGCTTCCAGTGGGCCGAGATCCCTGCATCTTACAGCAATCATGTCACAGCAAAACCCACTGCTGCTGGTCCTGACTCTTCTTTTGTGCAGGTCCCAGCGCTGCTGAGTGGGGGTGACACCCACAGCGCTTCTTCTCCCCTCAGCCACTGCATTATTCACTTTGCAATTAATTTCTAATCCTCACCTGCTCTGATTCCACTGATGACGACTCTCACAGTGCTGTCTGAAGAAGAGATTTAATCTGTTACACTGCCTGGCCTAGAAAAGTCTCTGTTGTAAAGACAATAACCAGTGTGACCCATTCATTGCACTTTTGACCCTGCACCCTTCCTTGTGACTGTTGTTTCCCCCAGGACCTGGATTCTGTAGGATCCCCCAAAGAGGAAACAACTTCCAGGGTAAAACCACATAAAATGCCCGAAACCAATGTGCAGGGCAGGAAAGAGTGACTGTGGGTTCCTGATAGGGCCAACCTGGCAGAATACCCTTGCTTAAATCAGCAGCTGATTGTGGGTGATAGTTTTGACAGGAACATGATTGTTCTGTGTTACTGATGTGCTGCCCTGCCATGGGTATTCTCCTTCCCCAGAACCTCCTGTGCACCCTTTTTTTAGGGCTCACAAAACTCTCTCTGTAAACCTGGGTCTGTTTGCTCTCACACAGCTGGTGACAACGAGCAGCACAGATTATCTGCTCTACATTTCAGATGGCTGAACTTGGTGGTAGATAGCTTGGTCCACACAGCCAACTTAAATCCTTGGCTCTGATGAGACTCCAGTGATGATTTTCTCATCGCCTGCTCCAGGTGCCAGAGCATTTCACCACAAACATCACGTCAGTGATTCTTAAAGATGCTGTTTGCAAAGTTTGCCCTCTAAACCTACCCAGAAATTCTCTCAGCACCTGCAGGAAGTTGATTCCAGAGATCCTGGTTCAAACCTACCCCTGTTTATTTGTACAACACTGAGAAAACACCCCAGGCCACAGCAAAATGGCTCCCTCCCCCAGAGTGCTCACAGCATCTGGGGAGAAAAAATGATTCATTGGGGTGTCCAGGATTAGCAACAGGATTTGTGGTCTACAAAACATTTGGGGTGATTCAGCATTGGAGACTGAGGGATAGGGATGAGAATGTGCTGTTGATCACGGCAGGTGAAGCAGGATGGGGACAGAAAATCTCACCTGGGGACAGCACAGGAGGCTGCTGGAGGGGTGGTACTGACACAAGCTCAGTGTCAGGAGCTTGGGCACGAGGGCGCTGAAGAAGATGTCATAGAAAAACAGGGTTGATTTGATGGGAAACTGAGCTGGAGCACTAAATCCTAGAGGGATGTACAGGATGTGCCTGCAAGAACAGCCCACAGGGCTGCAAGGCTGCAAAGCAGCTGGAGGAACGTTCTGCAGGGCAAAAGCAAAGTGCTGTGACCTCTGGTGACCTGACCCAACAGCCACCTCGGCCGAAGACAAACCAGTGAAAACTCACTGGGTCCAGGCATAATCCCTGCCCCGTTCCTGCCAAACCGTGCCCGCGCAGGTTTCCCCCAGCCGGGCAGCCAGACACGGCCCAGGGTAGAGCAAAGACATCCACGACGAGGTTCATGTTTTCCACCCGTCTCTCCCAGCTGCCATGCAGATTGCAGCTGTTTCTCCCCAGTCACGCTGGCCGCAATACTCGTTGGGTTGGTATTTAATTGCCTCTCCCTAACGACGCATTAGGCAGGGTGTAATTTGCTGGCGCTGGTCAAACAATACAGATAAACCCGGTTTGCACACAAAGGCAGCGGAGCGGGGAAACTCCGCCGCCTGATTCTGCTCCCCTTTGGAGCTGCTGGCTCCAGACATGGGCGTGATATGGAGACACAGACGTCTCGGCCTTGGGGAGGAGGAAGGGAAATGTCAAATAACTGGAGACACCCGCTTGCACTGCGGTGAGCCGGGGTGAAACCGTGAGTACCCACAACGTCACCAGGGCTGGGCTGCCGTGTGCCAGCACAGGGGCTGCCCGCGTGTTGTTACAGCTCGGCACATCCCTTTTCCTGACTTTTCTTTTTCTTCTTCCTGAATTTCAGGTATCAAGATATTTTAAGACTTCTCTCTCTGCTATTTTTTTAACCTTAGTGGTTAAGATTGGAGAGATGGCAACTTCACTCCACTTGGGAATGACCCAGCTGGATATTAAAAACCCAACAGGTTTTTTTAACTTAGTAGGCAGAAAGGCTGTCCTAACACCTATGCTAGCCCTCAGTGTTTCTCAGGAGATTGGGTTCAGCAGAAGTAGTCCAAAAGGAACAAAAAGGGAAAGCTTCATTCATACTCACACCTCACCCTGCAGCATCAGGATGCTCAGAGCATCCCTGCCCTCCCCAGCTCTGCTTGTACACCAGGTTCCAGTCAGTGGACAGAGATTTCACCCAGATGCAGTGAATATAAGAAGGAGAGAGTTAAAAATTAGCCTGGCCCTGCAATGCAAGTGCTGAAAAAGCAAAACACACCCTTCCTTGTACTAGCCCAGGTCACAGACCTGCATTTATGACATCTAATACAGCCATGTATTACATGAGCAATCCCCAATATTGATACAGAGAGAAGGGCAGTTATATAGATCATGGGTGGGTTCTAGTGTTCCTTAAATATTTACCCAAAAGATGCTGGTAAGCAGAATCACTGTTAAAGGGCTGCAAACTGCCAGCAAGATGTGAGCTTTAAAATTCTTAGAAATTAAGTATCACCATTAAAATTAATTGGGGAATCACCTTGTTTTAAACACTCCAGTGTTTTTAGGACAGTGGAGGTGTGATCCTATCTGAATCCTGGGCATCACCCACTTCTTGGTTGGATCTGAAGGAGCCTGACTGCTCTGCCTCACCCTGTAGGAGGAAGACTCGTTTGGGACAGCACCAGGTTCCCACATCCCATCCCCGGACTCCTCATCATCCTCCTGCCATTGCTAACATGCACATGCAATAAACCCAGCTGCCTTGTCACCAAGTTGCACATTAACACCCACACCTACAGCATGGGGTAATTTATGGGAAACTGTCAGATAACCCTGTCCCAGCAGGCGGCATCCTGGCACCTGGCACCCGACGTGCGCCCAGGCACAGGACTGTCACCGGCGCCTGCTCGGACTCGGGCTGGGAGGAAGCAAAGCAACAACAACAAAAAGGAGCTGTTTGTTTGAAGGCCTCTGGAACAGGAGGAAATCCAGGGTGCGTCAAAATGGAAAAGCACAAAGACAGCAGGGAAACGGGGTTTATTTATAAACTTTGAGAGGATGGCTGTGAACAATGGGGTGGGTGGTTTTTATCCCACCAAGAGATGGAAGAGGAGTCTGTGTCTGTCAGCCCCCAGCACAGCAGGATGGGCTGGCTGGAGAGCCCTGGCCAAGTGCTCGGCCTGGGGGTCAGGGGGTCTCCAGAATGTGGCTCCACTGCCTGTGCGGAGCTGTATTCTTGGCAGGCAGGCATGGGATGTTTCCTGGCTTCCTCCAAAGCTCCACCACACCAAAGTCTCTATGTGGGCAATGCAAAGGGCTGCACAGCACTCACAGTGCACGTTCCTCCCTGAGGTGCTTGGGAGCACCCATCAGTGGTAGGTTTGGGGGTAGGTACTGTTCCTGTGCAGCAGTGGTCCTGAGCATGTTTTGGAGCAGGTGATGCAACAGCAAACCTTGGTCCTGCTCATTGGCTCTCCAGGAGCTGCTGGTAACTTACTGCACATCCTCACTTCTAATGACTTTGTCTTGTCTACTGGGACAGTAGAGGCAAGCCATGGCCAGGGGCAGATCACACCCTGGTGGTGTTTCCCAGGTATCGGGCTGGAGGCAGGGATGGGCAGAGGTTTGGCAGTGCTGTTGGAGCAGGTCCTGTTCATTATGTTACCACCCAAGGGGCCTTCCACCTCTCTGCCTAGGCGATGTTTCAGACAAGCTCAGTTACACTCCCATTCTCCCTTGCCAAGTTAAATGCTCTCTCTGACAAGCACAGCTGGATGAACTGGAGTGGCACACGGCATTAATGACACTGGCAAGGCAACTCAGAGAGACAGGAAATGGACACCAACAGGGGAGTAATGGGATGAAGGGAACCATCAGTAACCTGACATTATCCCTCTGCCCCTAGTGCAGCACAGGGCATCCAACAGCCACTGGCTGGCAGGGAGGAACATCCTTCCTACCACTGGAGCTGGACCATCCCAGCCCCTGGCCGCAGTATTTTGGTTAACACAGGAGCTAAGATGTGCTGTCATTCCTTCAGGACTGGAGGAATTGCATTGTCTAAATCCCAAATTCCTAAAATCAATTCATAACTGCATCTATCAAATTAAAGGCAGCTGCCACAAATGGCACTTGCACACGTGTGCTTGTGTTGCTCAAAGAGCCCACCTGGCTTCGTGCAGCAAAAGCTGTTTCTTGAAATATCCATAAAAGGCCCAGCAGCCCCAGTGAGCAGCTGGTACCACAGACATGCTGGTGCTGGCAGGATGGAACAGGTAACACTGACACAGTGCCTTCACCCTCAACCCTGAGAAGGCATTAGGGGCATCTCTAGTACCATAAAGCAACCGGAAAGGCAGAAATCAAGCCAAGTGGAGTAAGACAGCCCAAAATATCTAAGAAAACTACTCCAATGCCCAAATATTTTCCCATTGAACAGACAGTGGCAGAGGAAATACTGCCCAATGCACTTCTTCCAGGTCATTTGTGAAGCTGGGCCCATTAAATCAATCCAGGAAGAACCAGCTGCTCCAGCTGAAGGTGAATGATCACATGTAGGTGATATGCCAGCCAGGAGATCAGGACTTAAATGGATGTGGTTACTTATTAGTTGTAAACACTGTTGAATAAATCTAAATAAACTCTACTTACTTACACAGCATATTCCTAATGTTGGTTGGATGTTGAAAATAAAACTGAAGTCAAAGAGGGTAAATGTTTTAATGCTTCTGTAGATACAATTAGCATGTGTAATATGTATATACAAATATACATAATATCTGTAATTATAGGTATTGGTGTTTGAGAGAGTTGTCTAGCCAGACGAAAGGAGTAAGTATTGAAAACACTGTACCTGTGCCTGCTAGAAAGGGGAGGATGCTTATACTCACTGGGATAAGAAATGGGTACTTCCTGTTTGGGAAAGGGAGATATTGTCCCACATTCCTATTCTGCTGAGTGGATTTAATAGCCAACTTCTATCTTGTCCATCCACTTAAAGAAGGATTGGGGCTGAAAGTCTTCAACATCCAAGGGCAAAGCACTGTGTATAAACTGCAGCTGCTGCAACGTGTTCAGAGTTTCCTGTAAGTCCTTTTTGGCACCCAGCAAAGGTACAACTCGGGAGATGAGGTGGCTTTGGTCCTCTGGAGCACCTCTGAGGCCCGAGGTCGGCACCTGTGGGTACATGTCTGCACCACATGGCCATCAGTGCAGGGACTCGAAGTGCCCCCACGCTTTAGTGCCATTGTGCCAAACACCAGCTGATGAAACAAGCTCAGGAAGGTCCCCACACTGCCATTAACACTCAGAGCCCCCCAACATGGCATGTTTATTCGGGGTCAGTTAGTTGTTCTCAACAACCTGGACACAGAAATTCAGCCATCTGCAGCAACCTTTCCTTTTCCATCCCCATGGGGGCATGGAGGAGAGGGAAGGGCCTGGCCTGACAGGATGTTCACTGAGAAATTCAGCCCCTGCAAGGTCCTCAAGCACAGCTGGTCAAAATGCTGATGTTGGGGGCTACATTTTCCCTGCAGTTCAGGGATTATTTGGCTCTCACTGCATTAAGCCGAGGGCTAAACAACTTGCTCTTCTGCAGCTCTCCCTGGCATGGCTAAGTGCTCAGCCCTTCAAGAAAAGCCAGGCCATTAAGTTAAGCACCTCACTCTAGTCGATGTTTGAACTTTCTTTACCTTTGGGAGGAGAGGGATGAGTGCTGTTCCTGGAAGGTCAGAGAGCAGCCAGCAGCTGACATGCCAAAGGTCAAATCCAGCCCCAGCTGGCAGTGTCAGCCAGGGCTGGGAGCGGTCAGGACCATGCCCAGCACCACGTCACCACCCCAGAGAATTCCAGTTGTTCCTTACAGAGTTCAACTACTCACCATCCTGATAACCCAGGGTACAAATTTTGTTTTTACAAATAACATTTGCAAATTAAGAATTTGCAAAAGCTCCAGCAGTGTCCAGAGACACGCAGTTGTATTGAGCTACCGCTGCAAATGTGGCAGGAAATGCACCTGGAATTCATGACAGAAGCAGGTGAGACAGGTGTGGGAACCTTTGGTCTTCCACTGGGGTCTCCTGTGACTTCTGTCCCACCATCCAGAAACACCAAGAAGTCTCTGGCCTGTGGGTAAGGCTGACAGAGAGAAAATATTGAACAAACAGATATTATTCTGCTCAGCGGAGTGAGTTAAAAAGTGCAAAAACCTTCAAAATTCTTAGCTCGTTGCAAAAGGATGGAGGGGAGGAGTCTTGTCTCCCTGACAAAACCTGCTCCATTGCTGGATTTTGAAATGAATCAATATAGAAAATGAGTCCGGCAGCCAGATGCCTGCTTTCATCTCTCTGCACTGGAACTGGAATAAAGCCCACAAAATCTCCACCAAAAATACCTTCTTTGAAAGCGCTTTGTTCGTGCCTTTGCGACTGCGGGGAACAAAGGCAGCAAACGCGAGGGTCTGATGCCACCTAAAGGCCGCTTGAATTTTCACCTCCCAGAGGTTTGACTTTGGGACTCTCAACCACAATTTCCGTGTGTGGACTCTTGTTCGCCCTCAGTTGCCATCATCAGACTTTGTTTTGTTTGCGTTTAAGTTGATCAGACTTGACTGAAGCTGTCCATGCTGGGTGCTGCTCCACGTGAAAACGGCTTGGGTGTGTTTGCAAATACTGCTGGTAGATGTAAAAAGTACAGCTATCATACCTCAACACTTCCAAAGGACAAGGCTGTACAAAAATAGAAGCTTTTTCATATTGTATTCTGTCAATCTTTTCTCTTAGAAACCTAAATTACTGCTGGCTTTGGAACTGAGATTAGAAACTGTGGTGAAGGGCTCAGCAATGTTTACATTGAGGATGGGCTTTCCACTATTCCCCCTAGAGTCTGTGCAACTTTGGCCAAGCTGCAAGCCTCTGCCAGAGCAGTTCTTGCAGGCTGTGTGACAGGCAGGACGCCACAAGTGCCCACCATCCCTGAATGCCCTCCTGGTGCTCCCAGCGCTGCCGTGCCCGCGGCAACGCCCACGGCCAGGCTGGCCACGCTCCAGCTGCCCACACACACAGCCAGGCAGCTCCTAATCTGTGCCTTTCAGAGCCCTGACCCTCTCCTAACACCCTGGGTCTTTGAAAGAACAAACACCAACCCACGCAGCAACCCCATGGGTGAGGGGATGTGTTTCCCTGCCAGTCTGCAGAAAGGAAGGGAGAGAACATCAGCGCTCACATCAGAAGTTTCCATCAGACCCACGTGCACAGCATGGGACACCGTGGCCCTTTCTCACTGTCCTTGGCTACTTCACAGTACATTCTGTTTGAGAAGTTTCCATGGGCTGAAATAGAGAAAGCCCAACAGCTTTGTAAACTGGATATGTAGAAAATAGAAAACCCTCAACTACGTTCCCCAGAGATGACAGCAATTTATGCCACGTGCTCAACAGTGTGTAATGGACTCAACTGGCAGGCAGGAAAATACGAGTCAAAAGTGGCCTATTACAGCCCTAACCATCACATTATTCTGTCTCCTTGTGGCATGTAAAGCCTGATACACCTCAATCTGCAGATTCTGCAAAATCTAGTTTGCTATGTGACACCTCCAGAACAGCTGGAAGTCTGTAAAAGACAACAACTAGCAATCACCTGGATGTACAGCTTTATAAATCCTTTTCCTTTTTAATGTTCTTGGGTGGTAGCTTGCATGCAACTCCTCACAGCAAACACTGCTTCTTTGTATTGCTCTCTCTTGGGTTAAGCAGCCTAATGACAATAATTATTTCCTATCATATTAATGATCCATTTTGAAGTTCATCTTTCCAAGGGCTCCTACTTCCCAAAACTAAAGTTTTAATGTTTATTATGCTTGTTACAAACACCTACTTTATTTCCATGCTTTGGCTTGCAGAATCTCAGATCCTTTGAGTAACACTGTGACGGAATAAGATTTAAGTGAAAATGAAGAGTCTGATGTGGTTTGTAGACTCTTGGGAATAAAAAGAGCCTAAAGAAGAAAATTATGTATGCCCTTGGCCTTACAGTGGATGCTCCTCCTTGCTGACACAGTGTCTACTTTCACATTAGTGCAGCACCAAGCAGACTGCAGATGCTTCTGGAGACAAATGATAGTCAGAAAAATACTAAAATCTTGGTCAAGATTTATTTAAAATGCTAAACCAAAATTATCCTACTGCATGGGGACCGAGTTCATCAAACTGTAGCCAGACTCAGAGGGTTGAATTTTGACTTTCTTGTAAACAGAAACAAAAGGCTGATTTGTGGAAGGACAAGGAAAATAAACATTTGTGCAGTCCTTAAAGACATTTCACAGAGTTGATACAGCTACAAAAACAAAACACTGCAACTTATGAAGCCCCAGAGGCTCCGACATATACTATATGTTGGCAGGGCGTGACACAGATATCTTCAAATAACCTTGCATTAAGCTTTTTCTGTAAGAAAACCTTTGTTTTATTAATTTTTAAAAAAGGTAATTTCTGCGAGCTATTTGCTTGCTCTGTACTTACTCAGCACTAAAACCACCCAAGTCCCTCATGCTGTCACCTGTGATGCTATGGTGCAGCAGAGCAGGAGGCAGCCCAGGATGGGCAAGCACAGACCCACCCTGGGCTCAGAACAACTGCCTGGCAGTGCCCTGCCTTTTCCCGTGGGCTGTCCTCTTTCCTCTCCAGCACCAGTGACAGAGACAAAAACTCTTCAACAGCAAGATCAGGTTATTTTCTTGCAGAGCTCTCAGGGTAAGCAGAACAAGAAGACCTCTCCAGAATAAATTCTTAAGAAGCAACGTGCATAATCAAAGCGTCTTCTCTACAAGCAAGAGAGGTAAGAATATAAACAAAAGGCTGCTATATGAAATCCATCTATTTAAAATACTGTTTATTTGTGATTTAACATTAATTAGCATTACATCTATGAGCAATTTCAGATAACATTTATATATTTTCCACAGGACACAAGAGTTGGCTGGCTCATTCTTTATGCCAAAGCAAGTAAATAGAGGCATTAGCAAAAGGTGCAAATAGTTCACGGTTGCAGTTTAAAAAATATTTATGCACATTGCATTCATTTAGATATATTTTTAAAAAAGTTATGAAAAGCGTAGTTCACAGGTTACTGTTTCTACATATGTTGTAATACAACACAAATAATGTAGAACATAAAAAACAAAGTAAGCAACTGAAAGTTTCCACTATGATTAAAAACACTGATTCCAGTATTTAGTGACAGCTAGAAAATTGTTTCCAGGATCCATTCCAACATTGCATTATCACACTTACACGGTCAAAGCTAACCAGCCCCAGAACATGCTATAATCAACATTTTTGCATGCCAAACCACTCTCCAGCCATATTTAACAATTATATATGGTATAATATTTCAACCTGTAATGTGGGAATCACAAGGATCTTAAAAGATGTACTTCCTATTGTGATGACTGATTTACAGACATTTGACACAGCGAAGAAACCCCTATGTTAATTTCTATGTTTAGTTTGTATTTACAATACAGTAAAAGTACTAAAATGACAATACAAGTGAAAATGAGTAAGTGGCAGTACCACCCTTACCCATGGCACTAAGCTCTGATTTGCTCTGGGTTCATCCAAAGGACAACACAGATTCACGAGACCCTTTTACAATCTGAATGAAACTGAAGAAAAAACCCAAAGTGTTGCACTCTGCATGAATCCATACAAATTATTTAAAACCTCTAATATGGAAATGTCACTCTGCTGATTTAATAAAAATATTCCGCAATCCATATCATATATTTAAAAAAAATAATCACCAAACTTTTACTTTCTTTTTCTCCTCCTATTTCCCTACTATTTCACTTTCCCTTTTAACATTTTTGTTTCCTTCATTTGGTTATGTTATGAGATTATTTTTCTTCATTCATTAGCAATACCATGAAAGAGAAAAAGAACAACCCACAAATAATTTTTAAACATGAATCCAGTTCAGTTTTATATGCTTTTATCCTTTGATTTTGAAGTCCCTGGATTCCTGAATTATATTTAAGTATACTCTAAACCAAGCATTCTTAAATACACTCTAACTATTAAATGCTTGGTTCACATGCTTATAATACCTTTATACTGAATGGTATACAAACATTTGAACATATAAAATCTTCTTTTTGTTTTGCCAGTTAAACTAAATTATCAATGTTAAGTGTATAAAATCCCCCTTCTTGAAAAATAAGGGTTTCCCCCACCCCAACTGATAGAATAAAAAAGAAGTTTTCAAAAATTATATTTCACTAAAATGAAATATTTGGCAAAAAAAGTTATTGAATAATGGAATTCTTTAGACATTTTGTATAATTCCAAATAAACTTTCTTTTACACAGTTTTTCCCCTAGTATTATGTGCCAGTGTATAATATTTCTATATGAGCTAATCTTAAAAAAGATGTAAAGGTGTGCTGTTAATATGTACCCACTCAAATAGGGATACAGAAACATAAAATATATGGTCAAAAACCACAATACAAAAGTGTATGATCTGGTTTCCAAATGAGACAGCAGTTTTAAAAAGTCATATGGTCACTCAACGGTAACTTTATTAAAGACTTTAACTGTACTGAAAATTTTCAGGTCTGCAAAATACTCCAAGCAGAACTTGCTGCTGCATACTGTGATGGTATTTGACCTTGCTATGACGGTAATTGAGCACCTGCCAGTGTAGTTCTACATGAAACTAATCAATGTTTCCAACCCTCATAGCAATTTTGGACACAGCTAAGTGAGAGATGAATTAATTTGCAATTAACATGAAAGGTTTTTTTGTTTGTTTGTCTCTTTGTTTGGTTTTTTTAAAGCAAAACCTCTTCCAGTTTCTACTTGTTTAGGTTAAAAGTCCAGTTACTGCACACCCCTAACACTACACTGTTAATAGTCAACTTAAACGTTTAAAATGTGCAATATCTCCTCACAACAGAACTGCACTTACACTTCCACCTTCTCCTTCTTTTTACTCTTTTTCAGGAAGGAGGGGGTGCGGAATTTCTTCTTTTTCTTCGAAGGGGATTTGGAAGGTGACCCTTCAGGGGACAGGGCCTCTTCTATCTTTTCAGAGCCTTTAATGGTAATCTCTACGCTCTCCACAGTACTCATGGTTAACTGACTGACCCTCGTGGTGAGATCTTCTTCCATGTCGTGTGCATCTTCCTTCCCGTTCACCACCACAACTGGCATCTCCACAGATATTAGGTTGGCATCCTGGGTGTAGAAATCCTCATGATTTTCTGAAAGAGCAAAGGATTTTGGAATTATTTATGTACACTTTCATGCAAAAACCCCCATTATTGAGACAAAGCCTGCGAGTCTGGACTGTGATCCAAGGAATGAAACCCGAAGTCCTTAGATGTGTTTTTTCCCCCTTTTCCACAATCTTAGTTGCTGTAAGCAGACAACACAGTCAAAACGTCATTTAGGGAAAACGGGCTGAAAAATCTAACCTTATCTCTGCATGCACAGCTCAAGCTGTATAGAGTATGTGCAAATATAGTCTACACAGCATACACAGCCTCAAGCACAGTCAGAATTACATTTTCCTGTGAGAGACTGATTAATGAAAACACAGCCATTCCATACAGAAGGCGCTGGAGAACTTGCCTTTTAAAATGCCTACTTAGACTTCTGGGAAAGTCTTAGGCAAAATAACTATTCTTAACATTTTCAGTAGAATGAAGCATAATATCTATTATTTGCTCCACATGGTTAATATCTAAGTTTCAGCATGCCCTGAGTTGTTTTCTGTTTGTGAGAATTATGTATTGGGGAAAATTGGGAACAACAGTTTTCTGGACAGAGTACCACCCAAACGTCACAAAAGAGGGCTCCTTTTGACTCAGTTGACTTCATGCAAGAGTAAAAGTGCAGCAGAAGAGTCAAGGACTTGGGTTATTGGAGCCCTTGGCATCATACAGAAATTGCATGGAATACCTTCTAATCTTTCTGGGACATTTTGCGGGGATTGAGTTTGTGACTGAATTTGTGACACAGATGAACCGTCATCTGAGAATAATTCCTGTTCAGCATCTGCAGGACAAGATGTGAGTTAGTAGCCAAGCAAAAGTGAAAATCAAGCAAGCGTGTCAGTGCTGGTGCTACAAGATTTACAGGTCTGCTACAGCTTTGTGTTGCTCATGCTGACAACAGCACAAAGTTACAATACACAGTTGAAACTCTGAAGAATTATGGATTTGCTTTATCTGCTAAAAATTGGTATATGTTAGTTCTTTATCAGAAAGCATTAAAAAAGGTGGCAGGGTTGCATTCCAAGTACCATGCCCCATGGTTTTTATCTTGTCACAGTCTGCTGGTACAGTAAGCTATTACACTATGTCCTGAGTGTGACATATAGCAAAGTTGTTTTATTACACACTAGTAGTAAAGAAGAATTCATAGTAAGTGCTATTGTTAAAAATTAAAATCAACCCTGGATTAGTAATTTTCCATGGAGTAGGAGTATCGGAAGAAGATGTGAAAAGTGAAAGTAGATGAGACTTGCATACTGAGAGAACAGAAGTAAAATTAGAGAAGCCAGGGCCAAACAGCTCGGTAAGCTTTTGCTCAGTTGGGCACAGTCTTGAGCTAGTCGATCTAACTTTAGTATCAGCTCTGAGGAGGAGTTGGATTAAGATGACCTTTGTGGACTCTTCCACCTTAAGTTATTTCTATGATTCCAACACAAAAATTCATTATGGTTAATTGTGTTTTCATCAACTCCATTTCTCTGCAAACCTTTAATTGCTTTAATTTCAGCACCAACTAAACTAAAAGAACAAACCACATTTAACAAAAGAATTCTACCACCTCAAGGAATGATTAGTCCTAAGCTAGTTGGCAGCAGTATACACTAATAACTAACATGTACACACTTTTTTAGAGTAGATATTTTCAAGCTTATTATTAAAATGCAAACCCCAGCAATCCAAACCACACTGCTGACCTTCCAACCCCTGCTGCTTGCGCTCAATGGTTTTCTTGTACTCTTCCAGTTCCTTTTCCGTGAGGTGGCTGAACGGGTTGGGCGGTGCCGGTGGCGCGTGCTCATCATCAAACTGTATTGGCTGGGGAAGACAAAGCCACAGAATTTAACAGTAAAAAATAAGGCACAACAAGCAAAATGTGCAGGTCTTCTTTTTGCTCTTTTTTTTTTTTTTTTTTTTTGCCAAAGTTTGGTGACAAAGTTTTGGCAGGGAATACAGAATTAAAACACAGATGTACTAAGTGTTGGATAGCTGGAAACTTTTAGAAATACAGAATTCCAATTCTGTATTCCAATTCACCACAGTATGTTGGATAACCTTATTAGGGATATCTGTAGTGTTTGGAAGTATATTCTCTTCAAGAAAAGGTTAATATGGGCAGGTAAGAAACTGGAAACCCTCTCTCCCAATAAGAAGCCTGTTTCTAATGAAAGCTGTCTTCCATATGGTCACATCTCAGCTTTTAAACTCAAGCTATTTCTGGGACTCAATTGTTATCATAAGCATCACTTCCACAGACTAATGAAGGCTATTTTTGGCCCCATGCATTCCAAAGTTCTTCCTATCTCACTTAAGTGATATTAGACAAGGATCCTACTTCATTAATATTAATGGTGACAAACTTAATATGCACATCGCAAACTAACTTTTTAAACCTTAAAAATGAAACATGAGTAAGATGTATCACACTCTAAAACTGGCATCAAAAGAATCAGTTCTAACAAAGTATTTAGAATGAAAATGGCCCAAGCTGACATTTGAAAGACAGGCAGCCAAATAACCCGAACATTTGTAAATCAGTTAATTATGTTGCACTCACTGAACTTGGCTTTTTATCCACAACAATCCCTGCGAGCAGCTGAGACTGAGGTCCTGCTGTCTTCAGGTCATATCGGTTTTGCTCCCTTATCTATAGAGGGAAAATAAAACAGGTTAGAAACAGATGTTTCTCTTTAATAAATCCTGTGCCCATCAGCTTTACAAAGCCACTAACACAGGCAACAGTGAATGGCTGGAGAATCAAGCTGTGTGCTGATGCACCTAAAAATTAAGAACTCTTCTTCCACCTCTGAATACATGGCATATGTTGTTTGGCTCTTTCAGCACTCACAAATATTTACCCCAGCCCCAGCTCTTGCACTTCATGTAAGCCAACATTTAGAAATAAGCTCCCAGGAATAGCCCCTGAATGTCTCCTCTCCACCTCATAAAATACACATGTTCAGCTATTGGAGAAACCTGTGGTTACAAAGGTTGGTAAAGTTTTTCCTTCTGTGAATAGTTTATTGTCTTCCCTACACTAACAGCCTTAGCTTCTAATTGTCAGAACTTAAGAGATTGACAGATCAGATATAAATACCAATACAGATCATATAAAAAAATCCCACAGCAGAGAATTAGGAATAAACTTGCTATGAACCAGTGACATGCATGAATTTAACAAGCATTGCCTGGGACATATATTATTAATCTCTGGATGATTAGAGGGTGCCTTTCCAGTTCTGAGGAAGGGAGTTGCTCCTTCTAACTCCACTTCAGTCCCCAAGGACACTGATATAGTGATTTCCAAGAAAGAAAAAAATATGCATCAAATGAGAAGTGTCCTGAGTATCTGTCAACATAGTTATGTTGAGGGTGGAATATTTGGTCAGTCTGATAATCAGTGTCTTTCATGCTGGAAGGGAAAAGCAGAGAGATATTTCTGTTTACAGAGAGGTCCAACAATAATCTCTCATTTTCTTTTTTTTACTGCCTTTAGAAATTCCAGCTTAACAAGCACTAGGCAAATTAAAACAGAACAGAACAAGATTAGAGTCTGAGATTGAATCATGCTGCAGATGACGCACAGCAATTCTGTTGGTGTTGACACCTAATTATCTACTAAATAAAATGCCAAATAACAGGGACTACCATTCCAAATCTATAATTTCCAGAGTTAACATGCATCCTTCATCAGACTATTGCACTCAATATTTAAATATATAAATATTGCATATGTATCTACAGATTTTATGTATATCATACATTTAAATACATGGTTTTGGTGCCAAAAATCACATATAGTGTAAGAACCTTCTTAATAAAATGAAAACATTTGAAAATGTTATTTTACCGCTCCGCTGAATCATTACTTGAACACATAATTTTATTTGGAAATGTTACAATTTTCAGTTCATTACACTTCTTTTACCTTATTTCTCTTTTCCAACACTTCACTTGGGTTTGTGTTTAGAGGAACAAATTGGTTTGGATCTTCAATTTTGATTGGCGTTCCTCCACTAGTCTTGGAGGAGTCATCAGCTTTCATCCACTTAAAAGACAGGGGGAAAAAGAAAAGATAGAAGCTAAAATACCCAGTATGATGGAAAAGAACAATTCTCTGTGTTGTCTTAGTGTTAAAGAGAGATATCAAGAAAGGACTTTCTGACTTGATTCTCACTTACGCATGACACCTAAAAAAAAATCCCAACTCCTTTACAGGTTTGTGGGTTTGCCCAGGAGGATTTAAGTTGCTGTGAACATGACTGCTTTTTGTAAATACTGACATACATTCCTGAGAAACACAGTGTTAGCTGTGTACTAATGATGCTGTGTTTAGAAAGGATCACACTTTCTAGTAACTGGCACGTGGATCCAGAGCCCTTGTTCATGCAACCAACTTCCACCTCTGCTGACCACACACTGACTACAGGTTTTTTTCCCTTCTCAAGCAGGGTTCCGAGGATGTTTTTCCCTAATTCAAGTTTAGAAACCTGCCAGCCTGCCAGCAGGAGGAGCTGATGCTTTTACAGTTGTACTGGGAGTAGCTGAAGAGTAATAACATGCTCTGTAGTCCCACAAGGGCCACCTCTCTGCAGGCTGGAAACTAAGTGTAAGCATCTTGCTGAGCTGCAGGAGGGGTAATATCTTTATCATCATTAAAAGCCTGTAGCACGAACAGACCTTTCGAAAGCTGTTTTCAGTAGGCTCACAAATAGAAAGGGGGCAACAAGAGATGAATTAGAACTCGTGTCTCCCTCATGTAAAAAAAGAACAACCCATGGGTGACTTAAAACCTTACTATATTTGTGCTATGTAATAGCACAAGAAGAAGTGGTAGAAAAATTGTTTTCTACTTCAAGAATAAGAAGAGATGGTTAGAACTGCAAAATCATTGTTAAATTTTATCATAAAGTGTTACTCTTACAGTCAACCCCTCTCCTCAAAAAGAGGAGACAGACCCTTAGTACCAATGTCATTAAGGCTCTGAAAAACCTACTTTAATTTGCTCAACAAACTTATTTGCTAATCCTATTCAAGATTTCCTCATATAAACTGTGCATAACTTACTTTCAAGTAGGGCAAAACCAAAGTGACTGTCCAACATATCAACCTACCGTGATCTTAGTCCTGGGACTGGTTTCCCCATTCCAGGACTCCTCAGGCACATTAACTTTCAAGTATGTGTTTGGAGAGTTCAGCCATCTTGTCTTCTCTCTCTGTTGCCTCTGTGCAAGGAATTTCAGGGGGGAAAGTGGGACTGTATCATCTTCAAAGGAAAAGGCAGTCACAGTGGCTGGGATCTCAACATCACTCTTATGTCTGGGTTTTTCCCTGACTAATGGTTGCCTATAGGCATAGCCAGTTCTGTATCCCTGTGGAGGAGGAAAATAAGAAAAGAATGCTTAAAAAAATTAAAATAAAAATTTTTACTATTAAGTTACTATACATTTGTAAGATGGTGGGACAAAATTGAAGCTCAAAGCATTATAAATTCTTATTAAGACAGAACACTGCTGTCAGAAACAGTATGACTAAAAAATTATTTGCTTTACAAAACCTACACTCAAAACCTTATAGGACTACATAGATACCACCAGCAACATGCTCTCACCAGGTTGTCCAGCATCCTCATGAGTGCTTCAAATTCTTGCTCCCCAACTTTCCATTTTTGTTGTGAAGCCATATTAACTCCACCTCCTCCCATTGCTGCCACGGCGTGTGTGGAAGGCTTGAACTTCTGCAGATCTAGTAGTAGGAGATTGTCTATTCCACCTGCTCCAGCTAATGCATGAACCTGGAAACATCAAGGAGCTTATTTCACTTGTGTAAAAGCTTTTGTATTCTCTGCTTTTCTGAATTTGCAGCAGGAGGTTACTTAAATACATGCTGCGGTTACTTCTCAGGCTAGTTTTCTACTGTCCCAAAAATGTATTGAAATATATAGCAAGTGACTGCTACAGAAAGCGTTATATCATCTGCTTTTAATTGCACTTCAGAAGGAGAAGTTTCAAACAGTTGCTTTCAGAGTACCTTAAAAACATCTTTCTGCATCACAAGATCGAAAAACTTTCATTTTTCTAGCTGTTTCAAAATGAAAGAGTGTCTAAACTCAAAATGAATAGTAGGGCAAGGAAGGAAGGGAGTGGGAGCCCACTATTCGCACATCCAAATGCCTCTTTGGGAGGACAGGATCACTGGGGAACAAGAACAAAATGATGAAGTTGCTGGGGATGAGCTTAAAACTTATGAAAGGTGAGAACACTTTCAGTGGTCTCTCTTCACAGGTTATAGGTAACATCGGGATACCTCACCAGGTAGCTGAAGTTAGACAGAATGGAAACAACCGAATTTGTGATTCAAGTTTTTTTTAAAATATGTCACTCATTACTGTTGCTCTAAAGATCTTTTAATTTGGTTTCAGAAATCCGTGATCACAGAGAGAAGCTTCTTTTCTTTTCACAATATTCAGTTTCAGTAGAGGAGCTGGCTCTCAAGCGATCTTAAGTCACACTTCCTCATGCAGTGAGTACCAGCAAATGTATTATCTGACAGATTCCCTGCATGAGGCTCACTCTGCACAGCATGGAACAAAACCTTCTGTACCCTTTGGAGTGTAACACCACTGAGACTGTGTCAGTGTTCCTAGAATGAGTATTTCTGCCATTCCCTCGGTGATTCCCTCATTATTCCCATCTCTCTTTGACCAGGTATACAGGATTACTGGATTCCACAACTCCAAAACTGTGTAATGTAAGAGGTCTTCCCATCTGGGATATAATCTGCAACTCTGCAGCATAAGTGCTTGAAATTAAACACAGGTAAATTCTCTCTTACCTGCGTTTCACAGGCCAGTTGCACATTGAAAATATAGTGGAATGCTTCTTCCAGTGTCTCTCCTAGTGCTACCACACCATGGTTTCTCAAGACTAATACCTAGTAAATGAAGACACTAATGTTAAATGGTAGAAACTGGAGCAAAACATGAAAATTGTTTATGAAGAGCATAAATGAGGCTGAATACCTTGCAACTGGGTCCAAGAACTTTTTGAAGCTGAATTCTCTCTTCCTGTTCATCAAGAGATCCCTGGTAGTTGTAATAAGCAACATCTCCCAGAATCAGAGCCTCTTGTGATATGGGAAGGATGCCACACTTCATAGAAGAAACCTGTTTCATGAAAATGAAATGCTGATAGCTAGGGAAAAATGAAACTCTTAAAACTCACATCTCGCCCACCCAAGCTGCAGCAGGGTGTACTTTGTTAGAAGACAGACAAACTCCACATGGAGAGTTTAGAAACAACCCCCTCCACCACAGAGGTACTGCTACCCAGTCTAGGGACATATATATTGGAGGAATTTTTTGTGAATTTTATTCATGTTTAATTCTCTGCTTACTTAATGGTTTATCTTTTCCCACATTTATGACTTCAAAAAGCTAGTATAAAAGAAATTATTCATTCCTTTTTATTTTTTCTGTAGGCAAGGAATGTATATGTGTATATATATATATACACGCATTTCTAGATAAAATAATAAGAATTTTGTTATTTCAAACCAATTCTTTCTGGCCTCCTTCCATTTTTATCATTATTATACAGACCATTTGAAGTTTATATTAACTATAACACTTAAATACTGAGGGAAATCCAAACTAAGCGTAACTACTAATCAAACCACTTAAAAATGGAGCCATAATGCAAATGAAGATGATTTAAACAGCACATTATACTTTCTAGGATGCTATAAATGAAGCCTGTGTAAGCTATTTGCTTTACAACCTCCTCAAGCTGAGTATAATAATCTCTGGGCATCAGTTTATTCTGATGCCATTCCACTATGGTGGCCCAGCCCTCCCTCTCTCTATATGATAACTTCACACTTTTATTTACCAGTGCAGAGTCGACTTTAAAACAAAAATGAAAACTGCTGTGAGGAGAAATATGCCCTTAAGGTGAAGCTGTTTTGTTTCAGTCTGTGCCAAATGAAGACTTACAGCAGCTGTGGCAGGGGTGTGTATGTGTATGACACATCTGACGTCGGGGCGGGTGGAGTAGATGGCCAGGTGTGGACTGAAGCCTACACTGTCAATACTGAGAGCTGTGCTTCCCTGGTCCACTACATCTCCTAGGATGTTCACTTTAACCTGAAAAAGGCAAACAGACAATATTCAGGAAGTTTGTGACAACTTCAGTTATCTTGAAAATACCCTTCCTTTCCTATTTAGCACCAGATTTCCCCATACACATTCAAGGCTCAGAGCACAGAAAAAGTAGGAGAGCAGCCATGAATCTGTGTGCCAATAAACCACCCTGCTGTGCCAGCCCCTGATACCTGTTGGAAGTTCAGCCATGGAAGAAGTAAGGATAAGACCCTGATACAACATATATTCTACCTCAGTCTAGCTGACCTTTCCTTGTTTCTGACTTTCAAAAATGCATTTCATTAACATTTCCTACATTTTAAATATGAAGATAATTCAGAGCCTGACAATTTCCCAGTAAGAATACTCAATGCACGAGGAATTTTCAGATTCATGGGAACATTAAAATAGTAATTCATGGATCAACAAGAAACTACAGCAGGGTCCTATGTCATGTTATTTTGGTTCTGTGTTTGCTATGTAATAGTATCAATATCATTTTGGTACCCCTTTCACCTTGAGGCAGTTTCTTTACAAATATGCACTGACATGAAGAGCATATGGGAGGTTCTACACAAAAAGATGCGTGATTTAGCAGCTACCACTACCTAAATACCAGCCTGTAACTTCACTCAGCTCATTTGCTGGGCCCAGGGAAGATTATTTGACTTTATCTCCTCCACTTCTAAAGGTAAGAGGTGATTCTGATAACACTACTCCTACAGAGTCATTTCACATGTATTGCCACACTCTCAGGTTATAGAAGGCTGCTGCTACACTGAGGCTACTGGTGAGCTTCATCAGTCAGGAAAACAAAACTTTGCTGCTCCATATTGAAGCTGGAGACAAAGAAACAGAAAGTAAAGCTAAACCCAAGAAGAAATACTGCCAACAAAGGGTGCTACTATCTAAGCAGTAGATCAGCTTTTCATCTGGTGGGTAAATATTAAAAAAAAACAAACCCAAACAACAGCATAATTACAGAAAGCAGCCACAAAAGTATTTTAGAAAACAGGATGAGCCTTGTTGGTTATTACAGCAGGTGAATCACATACCAAATTAGAAGCTGAAGCTTCAGAAAAGGACAGCCCTCTTGGAATGATTAGAATGTGGTCATGTTCTTTGCTTACTCTTACCTGCAAAGGAGACAGGAAATGGATTACTGATCTAATTCACACTAATCAGGGGAAAAATAATTTGAATAAATAGGTGATATTCTAAGTAAGTTTTTTTTTTCTTTAAAATACTTACTGAGATGTAGGTATTTGGCAAATGTGCCCACCCAAACAAGTCAGCCAGTCTATATAAACTGGCTAACTTGCAACGAGTAAGTTTTTCTCCCTTAACAAACGAGGAGGTATCTACCCCAGGTAGGTCATTGATGGGTGTAATCATTCCATGGCCTGAAAAAAAGACAAAAATAGATGACAGCCAGTTGGACAATTAAATGTATTTCCAGCTATGTCATGATCTTCCAAATGCAGTCTATTTAAATGGTTAGCAAAGCACTACCAGAATTTATGAGACTGAATAAACGTTTTCCTGAGCTGTGTCCTGAATCAATATCCTACACAGGACTGGAACTGTGCTTTAAGACATTTGTCACTAATGAAGTACTTTTACATGTTACTTTGAGGTTTTTTGTTACAGGAGAAGATATTCTTTATGGACTTCTGACATCAGCAAAATTAATTTAAAGAGATTTCTCAGTCTTAGCACTTCAATTCAGTCCTGATGAAGAAATTAGGATTACTGCAAGAGTTCTCAAACACTTAGACAGAAGGTATCACTTCTTAACAAAGAAATCACAAAGATCAATTTCTCTCTTTGACTTGTGACTACACAAACATACCCATCTCCCCTTCATGAATGCATGACAGCCTTTTGACAGCCCACAACCTTTGTTTAGATGGAAAGCTAAGACCAAAAGAGGTAAAAGTCATTTTAGTTTTCAACAAAAGGAGCGTGGACTTTGAGATCTGTCCCCATTGTCTCTGGAAAACACAGCAGAGACAACAGTAGGATGCAGAGTCTCAGTAACCAACCAAAGACCTGAACACAAGGTTATTTGGGCTCTCTGTTCTCTTCCACTCGTTTTGTTAAATAAACCCTGAAGTACCATTTTGGGACCAAATCTCCAAAGATGATGAATGCTGACAGCTGCCACTGTACTTCAGGTTTGTAAGCTCCCATACGACGTCCACCCACAGGACTTAAATAGACTTGAACGTCTCAGTGCTTCATGACTTGGAAAGAAGAACTTGGGTGTTAACTGTGAAATCCCAGTGGCATCTTTACAAGTAGAGTGCAGACTAGAAGCCGTTCTTAACTGTGCGAGCTGTTTATCTGATAATTCAATTTGCCAGGGTATTCTCCCCACCTCAGAGTTGGGTTTTTTTTTTAGTAACAATTTATGTGCAAGAGTAGAAAAATGAGGAAACTAAATGGTAATGTATTTCACATCTCAGTTTATATTCATGTTAAGCTCCTAATAGTAAAAGGGCATAACATTTTGTTCCCTATGTCAGTTCAACTTTTATTAGCAAATTATAGAATAACTGAGTTTGAGGATTCCAACCATTTTGGATATCATTATACAAATCAAAGAATTTGAGAGAAAGAAGCCTCAGAAGGCAAGTTAAGGCCACCATCTGCACTACTTTACAGCTGAAGCAAGCTCTGACAGAATTTTTATTCAAGGAAAGAGGAGAACCCAGCATTCCTAAGCGCTGTTAACAATTAAAAAAAAAAGAAAAAAAAATGGAAAAAAAAAGGAAAAAAAAATAAGAGCCATTTATGTGTAATTCACTTACTGAGTGAAGATGAGGAAAAACCTGTAAAAGTGCTCGCTGTAATGTATTCAGCAATCTGCTGTAATGCAAGCAGTCCAGTGGGGTTATTGCCCTTCTTCATCTGTTCTTGAATAAGGCATTCCAGATCTTCTCTAAAAGCCTGTAGAAACATTAGAGAATCATCAAGGAAACCTGGCCTTGATAATCTTATTTCTATTATAGGTGGGGTTGGTAGTTTTGCCTCTTATTAATGTTACATGAAACTTCCCCACAGACTTTGTTTTTAGCTGTTTTAACTTTGATAGACTTAATCATCCAACCTAAATTTTGTACACTAGGTATTGGCAATTTGGGGGCCAGAAAGAAGGAGTTTGGTCACAGAGTACCAATAGTTTGGTACTATTTCCCAGTACACAACCAGATAAAATGTATTTTTTTTTAATGATTAAACCAATTTTTATCACTAATTCAAGTGTTGTCCATATTTTAGAAGACATACTTGAAATCCGATCCATATGTGTTGCTTTCTGTGCTGGATATTTTTTAAATAATGTAATCCCTCTGAAAACCCATTTTGATAAAGTTATAAACAACTGGAAAACTGGAGCTCATCCATGCTCAAGTAGTATCACAGAAGGCAAAAACTAGAAGGAATGCTATCTCCTCTCTATTTCTTTCCTTCCCCAAAGGGAAAAACCCTTCCTTCTTTTCTGGAATTAAGTGACTGCAAGCCCAAAAGACAAACTCTTGTAGAATATATGATGAAAAATTTTTATAGTATCAAATTTAATACATTATGCACTGTGGACAAAGCCTGTTCCTTTGAGATGATAAACAGATTATTCCCTATCTACAACACATCCCTATCCTAGGACCACTGCAGACCTGACATTCCCAGACTATGTAAATTTTGTTCTTTCAGACTTACAGGTTACATTTTCTAGCCCTCTCATTACTTCTTGGCAGCATCTTGCAGCTTTTCCCCAAACTCACAGTACCCAAAGCTGCACACAACACGAGCTGAGGTGGATTGTGAACACTCCTCCTGGTCCCTTCCAAAAAGACATTTGGTGTCTTTACCATGCAGCTGGCTCCTATTATAACTCCAGACTATTCCCTGTAAGTAATTGCTCCTTTCAGTTTGCCTTCCTTGGCAGAGCACTTGCTCCCAATTAAAGAAAGAAAACAGTTCTGTATGACAAATGTAATTTCTTCACTGAATTTTAATTCAGTCCTTCAAAACACCCACTCTGTTGGGCAAAATCCACCAATCCCTTGGCTCTGTTCACCAACAGGTTTTGATTAGTAAGAGAGTGCTACTGAACCCCACAAAGACATCCTCAAGACTCTACTTGATACAGCCTTCTCAGCTAGACAGTTGAGCCTCCATGACTACTAATTACCAATTTTTCAGACATCTGTGCTTTCCTTAGAATAATTTTGTCAGGATCATGTCCGTACCTGAGACTTGCCAGATTTCCATAAGTAAAGCCTCTAAAAATTCCCACTGACTGACTCTGCATGGATCTGGTACACAGAACTCTCAGTGTAGGCCAGAATATTCATCCTCCGAACAGCTGAACAGCCTCTCACCAGCCTAAAGATGCACAGGGAAAAGTCAGATTTTTCTCTTTTGTGGCTGGTGTTGGTAATGTCTATGCAGAAGAAAGGAGCAGATGAGGAAAAGGAAAGAAAAAACATGAAATCAAGAGAGGAAAGGAACCTAACAGGGGGAAAAAAGAAGTGGAGGACAGGGAGCATTGGCCATAAACTGAAACATACAAAGTTCCAGCTCAACATGAGGAAGAACTTTAGGTCAAGGGTAGCAGACCACAGGACCAGGCTGCCCAGTTCTCTGCATTATATTAAATTATTCCTTCAATTCAACAAGGACTACAAAGAAGATCTACAAAAACATTAATAATAGTTTTATTAGTCATATTCAGATTTCTGGAGGGTTTTTTAAACCTGTACAAGTAACGTTATTTCTGTAGCAGAGAAAAAGGTAAGATAATATATTTTGGGAAATTTTTGACAAAGAATTTTTTTTGGTTTATTGCATATTGTATTTTTAATTCTTCTGCTTTTTGGTCATGTTATTTTCATTCTTCTGAGCTTAAATTTGCACCTTAATGCTAACAGTAGTATATTACACATTTGCTGAGACTACTAGAAATGAAGATTCAGCATTGTATCAACGTCTTTATTACACCAAACAAGCAGCTTCCCTTAAAAATAGTTTTAGAAATAAGAGAAGATAGGTAAGAGCAAGCAAAGTGGCAAATGCAGAGGTTTGGGATGAGCTGTACAGCAGGTGAGAATATGGATGAAGTGCATAAAATCAAGTATGCAATTTATCCACATGCCAGTGCATAATGATGTTTTCTAGCAGCCTGTCACATGGGTATCTATGAATAATTCAATACATTTCATTCAGTGCTACAGACCTTTGAAACTTGGAACTGTAAATCCTTAGGTAACCATCCCACATGTGCTAACACAACCTTTTTCCATTTCTGGTAATCCCAGTGGACTCCTGTGAAGGGCACCACCTTCCTGTGGTCAACAATTTACCTTTAATAAGAGCCATTAAATGAATTATATTTATTGGATATTTATTTCACTATACAAGACTGATTTCTGTAAAATCACTAGCTTGCAAGGCTCTGATTCTGGGATCTGACCAGAGCAGCAGGAGCCTGCTTTTGAAACCTAACTAGAGCCTGGAGACCAAGTGGTTTGGTTTTGCTTTAATTCATGAGATTGTAATATATTTATATATGTGTGGCATTACACTGCCCACAGTGATGAAGCAAAAGTCATCCAAGTAAGTAATACTGGAGAGTGATGCTTTCAAAGAGATGACAAACGTGCTGCTCTGGCACAAAGCAGATATCTTTCAAGTGGAAAGGTCACTGGTAATTTCAGATGTAGTATTTGACAAGAAAATGCTGACAAAGGAAAAACTGTACTGTCAGATGAATGAAAAATAATGTTGTCCAGCTGTATGCTCAGCATTGCTCAATCAAGAGAAAGTTTCAACCCTGGGATTTAGTAGGCTCACTGGGTACATGCGTATTGTTTTGTTTGTTTGTTTGAAACCACGACAACTTTAGACTAAGAGCAGTGACTTTTTACAGTGGGGTACAAGTCCCAGGGTGAGCAGCACAGCACTTCACCACTGCCCATGATCCTGCCAACACAGCTGCACTCGGACACCTGCTTGTGCCTGCACACAGCAAGGATGAAGCCTGGATAACCCATCCCTCCACAGCTGGGAATCATTTCCTGTTTACACAAGCATCCTTCTGCCTTCAGGGACCTCACCTGCCCAGCAAAGCATCTCTGTCCCCCCTTGATTGTGCTGAAACAGCACTTCAAGCATCAGACTGAAGGTCTGCATAGGAAGTATCCCATGGTATGAAAACTGGGCCCATGACAGCTACTGGAAAGGAGGTACAGTGACATTTCAGACAAGATGCACAACTGGGAGGATGCTGAGCAGAGTTTTTATTTTAGATACCCAAGTGAGAAGCCTGACCTTAGTAGAATGCAGGCTGCTGCTTTGCTTCCACCTCATCCACCTTCTGAGTGCCACTCTACCACCTTGCTCTGAGACATGAATTTTCCCACAACTCACCAGTAAAAATGAACAAGGCAGCTCAGCCTGTTCCTAAAACTGTTTCCAGAACTCCACCCTCTCCAAAACTGTAGTCAGCTTTTTTTACACCAGCCTAGACAGCCTTACATGGCACTGCACAGCCTGCAGAACAGACACAGCTTTTCTTGATGGAGTCATTAGTAGAATGATTAGGTCAAGGTCTTTCTAATATCATAAAATTACTTCTCCAGAACTATTTGCAGTCATCTTCCAAGTACACATCATAGACTCGGGCAGTTTTGATGGAACAATCTTTCACCTTAGATCTGCAACAGCTCTCTAAAACTTGAGAGTGAAGTTAACAAGCTCAGTTCTGACTCATTTACTTCCATTTTCTTTTAGAAGTACAGTCTAAGTGTGAGCTGACAGTGTAATTTGGGCTTTTAAGAATCAAAGCAACATTCACATGTACCAGTTAACAACTAGTATTTTTCAGTCAACATATGCAGGAAAAACTAGAATAATCAACTTGCTAGAATAACCTATTTTACAAGGATACACACATATATAGTGCAGAATAATGATGTTTCTAAAAAACTTGGTATTAATCTCTCCATCTTGCTAGGCAGCTCTCTAAAGGTGTTAAGAAGTACACAGGCTTATAAGCATTTTGACTATCTATGCTGCATTTTTTTTGTTGACTACTGATTTCTACATGTATCCAACTCAAAAGAAGTAGAAATAAGATAATAAGCAAATAATATTGGTATACAAGTCATCTACAAATACCACTGCAAACCTTTAAGAGGAGAAAGCACATGCTCACATTAGGACTAATTACAGTAATAACCAGTTTCATGTCATTCTACAGGAAAGCAGCTAAAAAAGATAGGTGAGGCCACTACCTTTCATAGCAGCACTGCTGTTAGACTAAAAGCTGCCGAACAATACAAGAAACCCATTCTGCCATTTTCACTTTTGCCCATTTTGATCGTAGTTTCTAATACTTTGTATCTATTTTTTAAAAAGGACATAATTCAACTTATCTAAACAAGCCCACACAGAGTCTTGAAGCCAAATCTCCACCACCAAAGAAAAGTTTCAAAACTTAACTGGTATTTTGTCCCCGAGAGTGAAGAGACGTTAATTTTGGTTCCTGCGCTGTAAACACAGCTGCCCGTGAGAGGAAGACCTTTACCAACACAGCTCCTGACAGGCTCTTTCAAGACTGAAGTTTAGATACAAACAGCCAGTGCCCTAAGTGGAAAAGGGTGGAGTTGGCCACAAAAAAACCGCCAGTGAGTGAAGGCTGGCAGGGAGAAGATAAGAGTCACAAAAAGTGTTTGTCAATGATGTCGTGAAAGAGAACAAGGGGGATGGGGCTTCTGGGCTAAGACAAAAAGAAGTAGCCTCTGTAATAAGAATGGGTAACTAGCTAAAGTTATAATAATCTCTTCACTAGCACTGAAGGGTGAAGGTGCTTGGGCTGGATTTAGTGACTGGGCTGACAGCAAGGTGGTCCCCACACAGAGCTCAGCCTGTGCCAGTTTTTCTGGCTCCTCTAACCTGGTGCACTCTGGCTTTCCTCCATGAGCTGGAGCAGAGTGTTCACTCCTGTGATAAGCAGCCTAGAGATACCCCATGATTACAGCCAAACCTGAAGCACTGAACTCCTTTGCCAAGCCCATCTCCAGCACAGCCAGCTCCCAGAGCCAGCCACTCATAAAACTGCTGCTCTGCATGGGGGTTTGGGTCCCTCCCTCATGTTCTCACATGGAGTAAAGCCATACCATACATTTTGCTAAATGGAATGCAAATGAAATGTCATGAATGTAAATGGAATGTACAATGAAATGTAAAATGCTAGAAGAAATAAAATTTCGGCTCCTCAGGGGTCTCACGCCTATCTGAGCATAATTAATTGGGGTTTTCAGTAAGTGTAGGATTTGGAAGGGTGGGAGCACACATGGTGAGGATGCACTAGGAGGAATGGCAGTGGTCTTGCAGGGTGTTCTGGACAGATATGTTCCTGCAGCCAAGGAGAAAAGCCACCAGTCATGGCTTTCCAAGGTTTTCCAGGTATTTCTCAACATGTATCTGTTGGCATTTATATCTAATTAAAAAAACCACCACATTTCAAACTAAGTGGAAAGGAGAAATATGGAAATAGAGAAGAGTGAAGGGTAACCCAGTTTTATAGTAAGAAAGCATGGAAATTCTCACAAAGTGCACTTGTAGAGCAGAACATTGGTGTGAATTTACAGTGCACCATCACAGCTATGGACATGATAGCTAGGCAGTGGGATTTCTTGGGTCCCCACAGAAATACAGGGGATGGCCTTGATTTGAGATAATGTTACCCTAACCACAAATTCCCTCTCACTTAAAATGTTGTCACAGTGCACAGGGGATCTTTAAGGGACATTTTGTAGTATGTCTTCAATGATGTGGCAAGTTGAATTCTTGCCTCTGGGTGAACAAAATGCTGCACAGGTTGTATGATGAAAGCATGCGATTAAATAAGCCATTGCAGTGGGAGGAGAGTCATGACTTCCCAGCAGGATATCGGGAAGATGTCAGAGAAGACAAAAGCCAGAGCAGGGAGCTGCAAGGTGAGAGGACTGCCCAGTGAGGAGGTCCTCAGGTGATGTAAAAGGTTGTGAGTCCTTTGTGGTCAAGGGGTGAGGCTTCTGAAGGATGTGAAAGGCTTTTGAACTTCTGAGAAAAGAGCACTAAAAGCCAAAACATATGAGGAACTGAAAGGACTTTGATATTTTTAAGAAAATAAACTGCCCCAAAAGGGAGTGGTATTGCAAAAATACTGGATGTTCACTCAATACAAAACAAAGTAAGCTAAACAACTGCAAAAGCTGGGGAAAAAATAAATTTAATCATCCTTCATCTCTGTCCTGATGGTTTGAAAATAACATATCCAGGAAAAAAAATTGAGTGTGGGTGGGATTGCTTGTTTCTTGAGGAGAAAAATATGCCTGCATGCTGCATGCTAAGGCAGACCTCTGAATAGAAGAGTTGCTAAGCTGTATAGTTATATCCCCACTTTTTTTTTGGGCAAGACTGGCCAGTGTGGGAGGCAGGGGTGTGTGTGCACGTATAAGGCAGGAAGGGAAGCCCAGTAGAGAGGCACATTTTTAACCTCAGCATAACCACTCAAAATTTTGCAGTCTGGATAGTTTGACTTAAGCCTTCCTGCAATGGCAGTCAAGCCAGAGTGGCCCTGAACACCCTGCAGAGTCATGATGGGTTAGTAGACACTCTCAAGATCCAACACAAAATTAAAGTAAATCCTGATGGGATCTGGCCAACACAGAGCTCAATTTAGAGAAAAAAAGCCCCAAGCTCCAAATAGCTGTGTTTTATATGTAAAAATAGCCAGTGCACATCCAATGGGTCTCAAGAAGTCACACAAAATTTCACTAGTAAATTCAAAACATAAAGTGCACATTTAAATTCCAATAACCAGGCATTTTTGTGTTTACATAAAACAGCTGTTCAACTCATCGCTTCAGACGCAACCTCTTCTTACATCAGTAAAAATGAGGCATATCTCATATATAAGCACATCTTTTGTACAGGAATGCATCCTCTCCCATTTCCACCCTCACCTATAGCTCTCCTTCCAGTATGCCAATATAAAGGGATGGAAGGCACTCCTCAGTGCAGTCTAAGCCCTGATCCTAATTTGCTCTTAGGTTACCCTCACTGTCCTGTTAGCTGAAGCCTGTAGTTACCTTTTCTGCTGGGTGGGTAATTGTTTCACATGGTCTCACTGCACTGGAAGCAATGTGGCACTGCTGCCTGCCTGCAGCAAGATCCAACAGCTTCCCTGCTTCATGATGGCTGGGGGGATCTTCTCCCAATCTGTATGTTCATTCAGGTCTTCAGTGCTGAACTGGCTGTTCAGTTTTCATAAACACCGTAACTACACAGCCACTACCTCCTTTTTTTTGAAGTGTTTTAAGAGTTTCTGGTTGCTATGGTGACAGCATCAGAGAAATGCTGGAAGGAAATAAAGGCCAGAAGGACTTGTATACCATAAGTGAAATAAGAAGTTTGATGGTAGAGCAAATATATTTTTGCTCTGCGAAAGATATAGTTACTCTGTGTAACAAGCAACATATGACTGTTTAGCATACAGACAAAACTGTTTTTAATTGCAGAGTTAAGTTGGAAAATATAAAAAAAATCCCTAACAACCAACCCATCCTTTCAGATTTTGGATATATTGTAGAGCAAGTATCTTGGGCCCAATAAGCAATAAAACTAGTCCACTGCATTAATGTAGTACCTTTCTTTAAAAATAACAACAAGCTACCTGAATCCTCTGAACCTGAAGACATTTCTAATATAAACCTAAATGGCTTTATGCTAAGGTTGGCAGCAGTGCTTCTGGATGTTATCAGGCTGCTCAGGCCCAGCTGATTTTAATTTCTTTCCACCTTTCTACCAGACACGGAACAGCAAATGTGTTCGGTTTATCAGATTCTCCAGACTATCAGATGCTCAGGGGCTACATGCAGTATTAGGCAAACACATCTGAGAACTCACTGATAACGTCAGGACATTCTCCACAGGCAATGGTCAGAAAACAACTATGATTTGTTTAAGGTTTATTATGAACAGACTCCAAGACATTAGGAAACTTCAGAGGTAATGGAAATAGCTTTTCAGTGCCTTTTAAATTATTTAATTTAGGAAAGGGAAATTGCACATCAGAGAGGAGTAGTCAGATTGCACACTAGTATGGGCACCAAATAGCACATCAGAGAGTTCCAGCAGCTTGATGTCTGAAGATGTCTGGTCAGGCCTGTAGCCCTTAAAATAACATGCACTGAGTAAAATACTGTGGTTTCTGAAATATATTCTGTAATTTATTTTCTGGCTAAAGGACTTAGATTTTCCTACTTGAAAGAAAGAACAAAAGTTTGTTAATAAAACCAGATTAAATTAGTACCTAAGCTTCCTACTATGGGACAGTGATTAACCCTTTAGTTTTGCACCTCTGCTCATAGAAAATCCAATTTCAAAGCTCACCTCAAGTCCATAACATGCTTGTGTACTTTTAAGACAGTCACTATCCTTGCCAGATAATTCACATTTAATAATACTTGCCAGAAGAGGAATCACTGACTATTTCTTTGATCTGAATGCATTTATCAAGGCTTGGTGAAGATATGCATTTATATATCTAAGATTTACCAGCAAAGCAAGCTCTTCCTTAAACTGCGTCTCATAATTCCTCTTCTTCTAAACACCTTCAAACTATATTCTCTGTCAAGTGCAATAATCAAGAAAAGCAACTAAGTTCTAAGAAAAATTTTAGCACAATGTAATTCTGCAGTTGTAGAACAAAATCACCATGGACAATACTCATCAATTCAATTCCAAACCCGTGTTACACAGGCTGGTAACAGTAGCAATACTCCCTGGCCAGTGTGATGAATTTTAAATTAAGGAGAACAAGGTAAATGTTTTCAGTCCTGAGTCCCAGGAACAGTATGGCACACAGCACCTGGAGCCTGGAAAAAAATACTGCACTTTCCACCCCTAATAAATGATGCAATTTGCTTGATGGACATTTGGTCATGGATACTGTATAAAAATGCTTTAATTTCCTTGCATGAAAAATCACAGCAGAGTTCCTCTAAATTTTTTGTATCAGATAAAGAGAGGATAAAAAAAGATACTTGAGGGGAAGTGGGACCTCAGACAACTCCTTTTCATGCCTGATCCCACACAGCTCCCACGTTCCCATTTCTCTCTAAGCCAAGCAGGCAGCAGGCCCCTGGCTTATTTGGACAAGTGTTCCCTTACACAACAAAAACTTGCAACTTATTGGCAGCTCTGAACAGTCACTTTCCAAAAAGTGCTGGGCTCAGCTTCTCTTGCAGCAGGACACTGACAGCAGCCCAGCAGCTCTCTGTCTCACAACCTTCTGTTAAAACAGCAGCCTAAACTCAGGGGTTCATACCCCTCTTCACACCCTTTCCTAAAATCTGTATGCTGACACTGCATTTACCAAAAAAAAACACCACAGAGGCTGCAGCAAAGGGACATTAATTACATCTGGCAGACTTGGCAAAAGATGCCCCAAAATGTTAATGAAATAGTTACACTCATCAGATTCAATACAGTCATCAAAAGAACCAAAAAAACACCCTCTCGTACAAAACCAAATGATCTCTCCAATTTATTTTATCTGTCGGGCTAAAGATTTAGTCTTTCTGTGAGTCCTGGCTACTCATAATGTGAGTATTTTAACAGGAATGAGTAGACTCCGATCACATTTTACAATTGAGTATAAAACATAGAATTATCATGATTAAAACATTATGCACTACCTCCTTAGATTATTTTCCTTATAAAAGAGCCTGGCTGCAAACCCAAGCTTGCATAAATTGACTTGAAAAATAATAAATTCCTTAGTCAACAGGTTCACATTATACTCAAAGCAACACACAGATCCAAGAGACACTCCACGACAACACTTTAGCAAACAATCCTGTTATTCATGGATGACTATAATAGGGTGATTACTAACAGCTGTTTGCAATCTCTTTACATATGGAAAAGCTTAAAAAAAAAAAATTACAGAAGCACCCCAATTTACAGAGGAGCTGAAGACAGAGGGATCTGTAAAGCTGCTTAGCCCCTTCCCAGTCCCATTATCCTCAATACTTGCATTACACACAGATACCCCTAAAGGATCACTCCACAGGCCTTACTCACTCCCTATGGCTTCAAAATACTCAAGGCAACAGTATTACTTTCCAATGTATTCAGCAGGTTAAACCAAAGAATACAGGTATTAAAATAAAAATTAAAACTAGTGTGAGCGTGATTCAATAGATTTAATAGTTTTATATGTAGTCTACACAAGTACTGAACTTACACAACCAGTAGATGAGTGCTAATATGGCCAAGTAGGGGTATAATCACCCTCAAGGACATAAAAAGAACATAGTCTAGCTTTTAAATAAACTTAACCCAATTATAAATGTTAATTAAAACATTCCTGATGCAAACGATAGGTTAATATTCAAACCCAGAAAGCAGAACACCACGTAATGCCCTAATTTGTTCTTATTTGACTGGTGACTCCTTCAGACGCTTCCCTGCCCCTAAGTTTTAATTAGGAACCCTGCAGCCAGCCACATCTTGCTGTAATACTGCAATGAACCATAAGAATATAAAAGTATCAGGAGAAAAAACAACACAATAAAGGCTGCTTGTCCACAGACAAAACACTACACCACCAAAATGCTGGATAATCGGCATAGTGACTTAGAAGAGAATCCAGAGATACTCTATCTAGCTGTGACACAGATTTCCTTTTTTATAACACCCTTTCCTTTTTACTCCCCATTAACGGCACTCACAGGGCTCTGCAGTATCTGGGTGACCCTCTTCCTCTGCTCCATCATGTTGAAGTCCTGTCTCAGGTCAGGGGACATGTTTCTCTCCCGGATATACTCCGGGTCATTCTCATTGATGCGATCGAAGTACCGCTCTTTGTGAGGCATCGTGGCTGTGGGAGGAGTAGTGATCACCACCTGGCTGGCATCAGCACTCATGCTTCAATACTGCGGAGGGAGGGCTTCCCCTGAAACAAAAGGAAAAGAGGGAACAACATTAGTTCAAAGGAAGGCAGTACATGTAACTTCAGGTCTGGACACAGCTAACGTCCCTTTGCACCTCTACGGATTGTCTAAAATGGAAGGACAATAAGTGAGTAACTATCAGAATCAGAAGATTTAGGAAAAATTCTAGAAAAATGTTTAAAAACCATGATCAAGGTCTCTGATAGTGCACAACTATCTCTATTCAAGGTAAAATAAAAACTAAAATGCATACAATTAGGAGTGACATCTGAAATGACCATCGTACACTTTATGACATACTTTCCTCTATAATTTTACACTACACTTGCCACCTCCCAAGGTTTTTATACAGCTCTCCTTCCTTAGCTGTTCAAGCAAACACTCAGAAATCAAAGCCTGTTTAATATCTGCTCTTCTGTGAAGAAATTCCTCAATTACAGCATTTTTAAAGCATCTCATAACCATAGCTTAAAGACAAGGCTTCAGGACACTCAAAGATCATTAGGGAATTTCTGCAGAGCTCCAGCTGGTGTCTGCTCTTTCATGAGACATTTGGAGACAATGAGGGAACTGCAGAGAAGGTTGTATGTTGGTTTACACAGCATTGAGGCAAACAGCTGAGCTTTAGCTTTTCTCCTGTTGTGTGCAATTGTATGCAGATTCTCACTTAGGCTCACTACATTAGGAAAAGAAAAAAAAAAACAAAACAAAAAAATACTTTCATGTCTTGGTAGAAAGCTTAAAAATCTCATTAAAAAACCTGATAAGCATTTGTAAACACAAACAGAACTGGATCAAAAGGAAAGAAGCAGACACCTGAATTTTCATACAAAGAATCATGTTCAAAAGCACATTCAGGAACGCCATTCCTCAAAAATTACTGAAGAGGGACACTTTCTCAGGTTTGAGGAATAAAGAGAAGCAGGATTTAAAGGATGAGATAAGTGTATTATGAAAATACATTTTAGCATGCAAATATCTACAGTCAACAATACATTTAATATAAAAATATTTGCATGCAAAAATATTTGGTATGTAAATTCACACCTTCAGAGGAAAAAAGCCCAAGTCAAGCAGTGTTCAACAGTGTGGTTTGACATTCTGGTATCAGTGGATCAAAGTTCCTCTGTGGCACAGTTCACCCTTCCCTCATTAGTGTCACTGCAGTTACCATTTGGGGTACTGGGGTATTCTGTGAACAGTAAGCCAATGTGGATCATCTCAGCTGTTTCCATTGTAATCTCACGTACTTCCCAGGTGAAACACTGGGAACCCCTGTCAAAACCAGCTTCAGAGCCCAAGCCCTCCTCCCACCTGCAGCAAGTCCTTTCAGTCCTTGTAATACCCTCTGCTGCTCAGCCACACCACAACCCAGGCTGGCAGGAGGATGTAAATTGGTTTTCAGCCAGTTTCCCACACTGATTCCCAAAGGGCTTTGGTGACAGTGCAAGAGAGAGCATAAGGATGAAATCCTGCAATCCTGCAGCCCTGTAACCAAGTATGAAACTCCAGACAGAAACCACTGACAGAGATGAGAAAGCATTAGCAGGTAAGAGCCAAGAAAACAACAGCTATGACTTTCTTGTATATTACAGATTATGATGAAAATTGGGATTGAGATGAAATGCAACAGTTACTACAGGTTTAATTGGTTTTGTTCTTTCTGGCATTTTATTTTTCCAGAGAGAGAGAAAGAAAACATCATCTGGGATGCAACACTATCCAGCTGCACATACAGAGCTCCCAGGAGGTACCTGGCATGCTGGATGAACATACCATGTTCTGGGATGTATAACTCACATCCTGGAGACAAGCTCCATGAACTCTGATGGCTTCATTCCAGAGGCTGTGGAAGCACATCGGTGTGTTTTGCATTTGCTGCTTGAGTGCAGGGGGAGTTCATTCAACATTTGCTGACTGACCCCTGGAAAGCCTGAGATGTGTGATCAGTTTGGGGATGCTGGGGAGAAAACAAGGGCCTTGCTTCAAGGAAGTGAGAGTTTGGGAAAAATATGGTGGAAGTATAAAAGGAGTTCAAGTTTTTCCGAAGAGTTAACTCTTGGGATAACATCTGGGGATCTGACCACTGCTCAGCTTAGAAAAAATACCCTTATAAATGTAACCATGTATTATGTCTCTTTTCCTCTGCCCTGTGTGTACACCTTCCCTTTCCCCGCTGCCCAAACCAGTGAGGTCTAAGAAGAAAAACAAAAGCATCAGGAGAAAACATAAGATTATGAGATCACTGGCTAAATGCCACAAGGTATGAAGAGCTTGAGACAGACCTGTCAGCCTTCACCGCTCTCAATCTGTGTGGGGGTAAGAACCTCCATCTGAGCCAAAGCAGACACCTTCCAGCACCTGCAGGTAACTAAAAGCAGTCTAGAAATGCAGATAGCAAGAACCTTGCTTGAACTGGTGACCAGCTGTGACTCCTGCTCTTTTCCTCCTTCCCGGGGTTGTCTTGTTCGACCATTTTTTCCCCTAAAATGCTCAGCTGTGATCGACTCAGTTGGCTGGATCAACTACATGCATGTCTGAACTTCAAAACACATTTATTGTTATTATTATAGGTTTATAGGACATAATTAGTTCAAGTCCATTACTTAACAATTCATTCTTACAGTGACAGAAAAGCCCATTCATCTGTAAAAATGGCACAAATGTGACTGGCAATACCCAAAATCCACGAAAGAGATTTTTCTAATTGCCTAGGACTTTAGTTTTTCCTCTTTCCTTTCAGCCTGGTTTGTTACCTCTAGCCATTAAGATTACAACATTGAAGCCCTTGTAGTACAAAACCCCTCCATTAATGAACATAATATGAGTGTTGGGTCCAGTTGTTCTTATTAGGTCTGGTTCAATGCCCTCTCTGTTGAGCCCAGGCTGACTTTCATATAACCCCTACTGTTTCCTGGAAAATTTTCAAACAAATCAACCATTCTTTTATTATTTATTTGCATCTTCTACTGATTTTTTTTTTTTAAGAAAGAAGACATTTGTTAAAAATGCCATCAGCTTTAGGGGGCCAACAAATCAGTACCTCCTTCTCAGCACAGAACCAGCAATAAGGCAAAAGTATTTACAGAAAATCCAGATCTCAACATCTATGACGTGTGATAGAGGATCCTCTCCTCCACCTTTTCGTGTGCGGGTGTGGGTGACACTTGTGCATAGAGAAGAAATCAGCTTTGCTGCAAGGCTACTTTTGGCTTCCACCCCCTCTAATGCTGTTTATGAATTAAAGAAAGTGAGGTACCACCTTCATGAACAGTACTAGCTAACATTTCTTATGCATGAGAGCAGAGACTGAGGCAGGTAGAAATGAGAAACCCTATAGCAACAAGACACTATATCTAGACTGGTCAGTACAGACAAACGTATACAGAGAAATCAAATATAAACACAGATCTGATTTTATTCTGGTGAGAGCCATCACTCTTGGTCTGCTGAGGCACACATTTTAGCCCACATTTTGATCTAATATGCACATGCTGACAGCTAAAAAGAGATTCAAAGTTAAAGAGCAGTTTTCCCACACTTGGCTCGACTGCTCCAATGTGGGGCGAAAATAAGAACAGAAAATCAGAATGGATAAATTTTTGTTACACAGAATCCTCATCTCTGCCGAAAATACTTTTAAGGTCCTGTAAAACAAAAAGGCTCACATGGTCTTGCTACAACGTAACTTGTTAAACTAACGCCACTTCCCCCTCCTCCTTCTGTCCTCCCGGTTCACGCTGAACTGAATTCTGATACAAAAGAAAACAGGTCGTGTCCTCCCCTGCTTTGATGCCTTATATAGCTCATGGGTTTGGCTTCCGTATCCTGTTCTGTATTTTATACCTGTAACTGGGCTACAGAGAGAAAGTAGAACATACCCTCTCTGTCAGGAAGCTGTGTATCTCTCCACTTAGGAGTAAGTTTTTTTTTAATGAAAGCTTCAATTTTTTTCCAGGAACTTGGAACTGCTGATTTCAGGTTGCAACATTACATCCTGAGCATCCCCATCAGACACTTTGTAAAGTCTAAGTAACCTGCTGTGCTGCTTTTGTTGCAGTAACTATTTTCACTGTCAAATCACAAAAACAGCTCAAAAATAATAATGAGGTCAGAGAAACAAGAAGTACTGAAGTAAAAAATAGTGCAGGAGACCAAGTGCAAGGAAAATCTATATTGAGAAAGAACCCCCCAGAAAGCACTGAATTGATATATTTATATCTTTCATAATCTACTGAATGTATATAAAAATAAGTACCACCAGACAGAATAACAGAAAAGGGACCAAATTATTAGATCACCTAGCAACAGAACATTAACCTACCTTTTATGCTGATCTTTTCTGGCTGGATTCAGACATCTCCATTTTCTCTATGCAGTGCAATCCATCTTACTGAGAGTTCCCAGCACTGCAAACCAGCAGTGTGTGCACGGCATCATTAACTGGTGTGACTGATTTGGGGTCTGAGCATTCGAGCTGGGCCACCCCACATTGGAGCAGTTCCCCTCTCAGCAGCACGTTGAGCTGTTCTGCTCCTGCGATTTCTCGCCTGCTTGTTTTTAAGGAACAGTCTGCTCTTTCTCCCCCCCACGCCCCCCTCCAATATCTTGTCTGCCAGGAGACTTGTTGGAAGCAAACTGGGCGTCTCTTGATCTCAGTTCCAGCCTCCCCACGAAACAGGTTCCAGTCTGAATCAAAGACTTGGCTTTAGCAAACACCATCAGCTACGTACGTCAGCTGGCAGCAAGACACACACTTCAGGAATATGGGGGAATGGTTGAGAGGGACGGGGAAATACGTGGGAGAATATGAACTGAGAAGAGGGTCACCAGTGCTATTTTTTGGCACTAGAAAGTCATCCTCCCTCCTATGCATTTTAGTAGTGACATAGAAATCAGTAATTGTAACTTTTTTAAGGAAAAAAAAATAAAATTGGGTAAGCACCTCGAAACTAAATTCATTCTGAAATTCATCTGATGAGGACATCAAATACCATAAATATCTGAGTTGACAGGGTGGGATTTTTTTTTTTTTTTTTTTTTTTTT
>VWZU01002026.1:1332896-1389795 GCA_013397095.1 Sterrhoptilus dennistouni
TTTTTTTTTTTTTTTTAATTTATGTTACAATGGATTTCAGATTTTCTTACTTTACACATTGTTCAGATGAGTAAGATGTGTGTTCAGATGTGAGTATTTTCTAAATTCAATCTGTGGAGCTGAAAATAACTACATAGGTAGCATTTGTTCAAAATTTTGTTAACTGATTTTATTAATATACAGGAATTCCTTACACTAGCACTCAAGGCAAACTACACCCCTAAACACAAAATAATTTGCATTTAAAAAATAAAGTAGTCATACCTCCTCTCAACCTGCCCAGCCATTCAATCCTTCTACCTTTATCACATCTTCAGAGTCATACCAGCAAATGCTTGCAAGGGTTTTTGTTTTGTTTTGACGGATTAATTTTCAGCTGTATCAGTTACCCTGCCAGTTAACTGCACATCTACACAAATGTTTGTTCTGAAATAAAGATAATGATGATGCAGGAATGTCTAATACCATGTCTTCCAGTAGCCATGCAGCCATAAACAATTTGTCATACTACAGCCCAAACTTGTTACTAATCAAATAGTCTAATCTAGCACTGCATATTTAAGTCCCTCTGCTTTTAAACAGAGCAAGCTAATAAAATTATCATCTCTTTTCAGACACCACATTTAAGGGACTATATAGCAGCAAGATTTTTTTTTTCCTAAGAAATAAGCGCTTGAGTGCATTTGAGCCTTGTTTTTGTGTTGCTGTGTTAAATCTAAAGCATTATTCTTTCCCAATTACATTGCACAATGTTAAAGTCAATGCAAATAGTCAAGCTGTGCAACTCACACTTTACTCAGTGTAAACTGGAACTGAGCCAGACACACTTTATTGTCAGGAAGTGAGAACTAAGTGGGTCGCTGACAACCACACAGAACATGAGAATTTGAGGCCTGTAGCTTTACCTTTAACTGCAGGGGTGATGTTTTTTCCCTGTTAAGGGAGGTTCCTTATACTGCACTCAGCTTGTAGCAGGTGCAGTCTGCACCTCCACATTTTTCAGGCTGGCCTGCCAACATCTTTCAGCACAAGTGGGGAGAAAACTTCCGGAGCCTAGAATGCTGGTTTGATGTATCCAATATGCTCTACCACATGGCCACAAATGCTATTTGCATGCGCTGAATCTCATAAATGAACTTGCATGCTTAACCCTGTAGACCCAAACTATAATCATTCACATTTTGCTATTCCTTCACTGCTGCGTGAGTTTTTAATGTAAAAAAAGGGAGAGAACCCATGATAAGCAAGTTATCCAGTCACCCTTTTCTGAGAGTCAGTATGATGAAAGGCAAAAGCAGTCCCAAAAGCACAACCCTCAGAGTTCAGATGCATGATCCACGCTGCCCACTGTGGAACCTCCTGTGCCAAGGAATGGCAATACATAACCGAGATGTTGCCATCACTGCACTGGGTGACACCTGAGCAGTCAGCAGGGTAATGGTTTCCTTGCTCCACTCCATGAAATGTTTTTCTTGTTTTACAGAAAAACAGATAAGATTGTGCAGACAATATGAACATTTTGAGATTATGGTGCTCTGTACACAAAACATGCAAGTCAGAACAAACCCAGTCACACAAGCAAACTGGTTATAGAAAAGTAGCATAGGAGAAATCCAGAGTTTGTTGGTGAAACAATTAACGCAGCTGACAATAATAAGCACTTTTTTTATTTTAAAAGACTTGCCTCTGCTTATCTACATAATCACTTGTACTTAAGTCACCTAAAAATATTTTACGAGTCAGTAGACAGAGAGCTAAATTAAAAGATTACGTTCTGGCAGCACGTATCCGTATTAAGCTGTGAAAGTAGGCACACACATAACCCACACATGGAGACAATGGCTGAACAATGTCCCTGTGTCACTTGAAAAACATGAAATCTAGGCTCCTCCCAGTATAAACTAAGAATTTCTCGGTAAAAAAAAAACTTAACTGGAAAAGCTGATTGCAGTCACAGCCTTTCATATTTCACAACACTCTTCCTCTCCCTCTTCTGCAAGGTCTCCAGCTTCCCCTGGTGACTTTTTTCTTGGACTGTTCCTGACCTGCACAGGTGCAGGGGAAAACAATTCCACTTTATATGCAGATCTACAAAAGGTTATGGAGTAGAAGAAACAAGTCTGCTATGCAAATACTATTTGTAAAATCCGTTGATTCACATCAACTTGGATAGAGCCATTTGGAGTACCAAGGACTACTCCCAGCAACCTGCAGGAGCCCTCCAGGTCACTGGTACAACATGTGACATTGGAGAGCAGGGAAACCTCTTATCAGTCTCAGGGCACATGAAAAGCCTTTGTGATTTATGGCAGTTTGATTATCCTGAGAAATGCCATGGCCAAAGCAGCTGCCTCCTGGGTTTTGCTGGAGGGTCAGAGGCTGTGACGGTGGTCAATCCAGATGATCGACACAAGGCAACTGCTGGATTTTAGAAATATTTACACGAACAGCAGATCTTGTGTATGGCAGGATGCAGCCAAACCTTTTTATAGCCCAAACCCTTGGCGTCCTATCTCTTCACATCAAATCCTGACCTATAGCACCACCAACAGCTCAGAGCAGACCCCATTTAAGACCACCACCATGCACTGACCGTACAGAACTGCAGCTCAACATCCTCCATAACTCACAATGGAGCACTGGGAAACCTGGCCAACAGCTAATCTCAGTAGGACAATTTTAACTGGAAACTTGAGGAAAAGATGAAATTGTGCCAGATCTTCGATAATACAGTCTTCAGGACAAATTGCATCTTTATTAATATTATGCACCACACCCTGCACAACTCTCCCCAGTTCATCTTGGGATCTCTGAATCACTCTGCCATAAATTTTATATGAATAGCAGTAACATAAGTCACATTAATACACCAATGTCAGCTTGACCATGTCAAAATAAATTGGCTAGCCTCACAAAAAAGGAATTTTAACATTTTACTGACTTATACATCATTCTCACATCAAGCAAAAAACAACAGCATTTCAAAAAGCTGATTTATGATAGCTGTAGTTAAAAACTCAAAATATTTTAGATAAAACAACACAACTATGTATATTGATTTTGCATATGAAGAAGAGGCTTAGCGGGAATGTTATTGTTGTCTTAAGGTTTTTAACTATCATTTACAAATAGTAATTTTAGGGATTGATGAAAGTGTGAGACAAATGATGCCAGTCAAGCCCAGGGTGACTGTGTAGCAGGCACATTGCCACTGACTGGCCACCAGCAAGTGAAAAAACCTGACGCATTGCGAGAAAAGAGCTATCCTATCCCCTTACTCTTGCAAATGCTTTAAAAAGGCAAGCTCAAATTGAGGTGTAGAGGGAAGGCTCTGTTAATAGGACTAACAGTTTATATCAGTCATGAGATGGCATAAGGGACAAAAATCTGTAAAGCACTATTCACAGATTATGCTGAGAGTCTCTTTTCTCACCCCATTCAAAACTCCAAGACTTTCTTTTTTCTCCGTTACCAAAATTAGTTTTGTCTTAGCATATGTGACATTTTTTCCCCTCCTCGGTCCATTTACAAACAAATGTTTGTGACTCTCAAAACATAACAAGGGAAAAGTTAACAAACACATAGAATTTGATGGAGGTTACTGGCATCCCTAATTCTTACGAAATTATCATCTTTAGAGGACTTAGGTTACACATACCTTATGCTACAATTTTTCATGTTTTCCTGGCTGCCTTGAGGCAATCCTGCCTCTCCCAGTGCAGAATGTTTCAGACCCCCACCTCTAAAACTACCATTCCCTAATTGTGGTAAGCACATCTCTCCATGAAGCTTGGATATACAGTGGTTACACAAAAGCATCAGGGTTAAAAATAATCTTCGGGAGGAGAGCAAGGGAAAGTGTGGAGCAGAGCAGGGCCACAAGGGCCTGGCTAACCTACTCAAAAGTTCAAAAGGCAACTACTTTATTAGCTGCATCACAGCATGTTGCTTTAATTATCCTTCCCCGGGAAATCCCTAGGATTTACAGTAGTGAGAAACACTTTTTCCATGTATAGTCACATGGTAAATGTTGTCTTCAGCTTGCTTGAAAATTATTACAACCCCCCCCAACAAACTACCCAACATATACACAAAGTTTCATTTGCATTCAAAGTTTAACCTATATAAATATGCACATCAGTCTCAACTGACTTGGCCTGGATTTGACCTCCTTCTTGTCTCTGCCACCTTTTGCTCATGGTATTAGAAAAGCAAATTGAATTTAGAGATCCAAAGGTCTCCTATACCTTCAGGAATGGAAAACTATTCCACTGACTTTCAAGCAAGCCAGCTAATGGCAGAGGGTCACTTTGGACTTAACCACGGCACTGAAGAGAGACGCTCAGAGCAGCAGCCAGCACATCTCTGAACAAGTGCTGAAGATTTACTAACAAAAGCTTTGGTAAAACACACAGTGAGGGGTAGGGTGAGTCAGCATCAAGCCCAGTAGTAAGAGCAGTATTTTAAAAGTCAAAAGCAGAATATATAAATATTTCATAATTAGGTTACTATTATTTTCCAGTGCAAGCAAGCAATTATCTACTGTTATCCCATAATTCTCCTCCTCCATCATTACTTGTAAGCTCTGCAAACTTGAATAAAATAAAAGACACTCCACAACAAACTACTCTGGTGTTACAGAGCATGGATGCATGCTACACAAAATCATGGGGACTTGCACACATCTGTGATTGCCCCTAGAATGGAAAACCAGCTGACATTGAACACTTGTCCTAGAGATTCAAACCATCCTCTCTTTTGGTCTCAGCTGCACGAAGCATGAATATTTCATGTCTAAAGAGGAGATGGTCCAATGTATTGAGAACAGAACTTCCCAGCACCCAAGGTGGTACAAGCAACCATCCAATCCCAGACTGCTTCAGAAGACACTCACTTTATACTACAGCATTGTCATGTAAGTGAAGAAAATCTTCCTGGTTTCTCCTCTAACCAAGGACTTGAAGGAGCTGCAGCACCAGTAACAGAATTCCAGTTGCAAAAACTCTCAGCTATAATTTTGAAGGCACGTGCAGCCTTTGATCAGTCACATGAACCACTAAAGACTCTCCTTCAAATCCTTCCCCAAACAATTGTTCCAATTTTGACTTCTATTGGGTTTGGTTTTTTTGTTTGCAATTTCAAGAATATTCTGAAGCCAACAAATATATTAGATGGATATGTCTCCTAGATAAAACTAAATACTTAAGAGTAATTTTATCTGAATTTCCAAAGCTCATCAGTAAACCCTGCTTGAAAATGCTATTTGCTTTTTTGCAATTAAATCTGTGCATGTTTATACTGAGTGGAAGTATCTGACGTTACCCATGGACTGAAGAACTCCAGAGCCTGAAATGTAGCGGCTAATTCTTCTCTCAATTCTAACATTAAGAATTAAAAGCAACAAATTTAAAAGGCAATTAACAATTTTAAGAAAAAATGACATTATGTTCTGAGCTTTGGTGATGCTTTTTTTTTTTCTTCTGAATATTTGAATAACTGATGGAAATCATCCTAGGAAAATAGCACTTCACCTTATACCATAAGAAAATTATTGATGATACAGAAAAATGTCTGAGGCTATGGAGATTACATCTGCTTGATGAGTAAGGTAAAGTAAGAAAATAAGTAAAATCTTTTCTAAATCTTTCAGGTTTTGGTTTTTTTTTTCCACTTTTGTATTGGGTGCTTTCTGGGGTTTTTATAAACACCTGTATAAACCTCTCACTGTTCAAAAAATTAAAGATCTTTATGCAAGAACAGGCTCAAAAATACCACAAAACTTGATTAATAAAGTGCTGAATAATAGGTGATTAGATGCTTGCCAAGGGCTCATTCATGACAGCTCTCACAGACGTGCTGGAATGCTGTGGAGGACAACACTGACCCAGGGCAGCCGGAGCCTTGCCTTAACCACAGTGGGGATGAGGAGGAACCACATCTCTTTTTGGAATTCATTTCTTAATCCAAAGAGGAAAAAGGAATCTGCAGGACCAATCTGGTCTCAGGAGTTTGATCTCAAAGGTTTCTGGAAGAGTAGGAGTAGGTGCTGCTTTTAGAGTTGGGTAGTACTTAGATTTATTTTTTTCCTGTAAGATGTGTTGCTCTAACTTGCTAATTTATTGCATCATTTTGGGCAGCGAGATAGCTGGATTTCTATTTTTATTTTAATTACTGAGTGATGCTTCCAGTTTGCATTGAGACAAGCATATAAGATGCCATTTGTGGGTTGCTGTGGGTTTATATTTTTGTTCTTTTTAATTCTCTGGCAAATTGCTAAGGAATTTTGATTTTGGCCTCCCTCATCAGTACATGTTCTCTCTCTGCAATAAATTATCAAAACTAATCAAAGTTTGTACTGCAAAGCAGCCAGTATGATGTGATGAAAGCATGCAAAGTTTTGTGTTATATGAACAGACTTTTTCTTGAGACTTCTGGCTTCAAACTCAGAAAAGTGGAATTCATAATGAAAAACACTCCTACCTGGCACACAACTCCATCCCTCAGAGAATGCAATTATACAGTTATGCTGGATGAAACCTGAAGAAAGCTTTTCATTACATCTATCCTGTGTTCATTTTCATGTCATTTTCAACATGTTGTTTGTACCTGTGTGATACTAGACTGGTAGACCAGTAGTTTCTAGAAGACTAAAATGGATGGTTTATTTTTTTTCAAGTTATTTTTAACTGTCACATTCACGAGGCACTGGATATGAAGCCTTCAATAATCATACATCTGATATATAAATAGCAAAACACGAGAAATAAGTAAACGAACAAAGCTATCCCTTCCTGGCTGCTCCTAGCATGGTGCACAGATGGTCATGGGCATGCCTGGCTGTCCAAAAGTAAATCAGCAGCCATCCTGAGCTAACAGCACATTCCACCTTTTCATTCTCTGTTAGAAACCATCACCCACAACAATAAGTTCTCCAAGCTGGCCGTTTCATACTTGTAGCCACAAAAAGTAATTACTAAGTGCTGCTTTGTGTAATTATGACAATACTTTCACAAGTTCAGAAACACAATGCCTTAATGTTATTGTCCATTTAAGATCATTTTAGTTTATACGCCTAAAAGGTTTTTGCCCTTTTTGCAGCAAAGTATGTTTTAGTCTTTAAAACTGAGAATTTAAATTGTCTCTTGATTCTGCAAACTTGTGATCAAGTTCAATTAATTATCAACACTTAACATTTTTTTAGTCAGTGCCCTATAATCAGATGGATTGATCAACTTGTACTTCAAGTCCTGAGAATGCTGCTCAGCATCAAAATCCTACATCTTTAACCAGATATCAATTTCTGTAAAGCAAATTACATTTTTACCTTAGTACCAAGTTTGGCACAAAGTAACAAATAGGTTCAAAAGTTAAGTGGCAGGAATGAATACATGCACAGCACGATCAGATAAGATCTCATTTTCACAGAGAAGCAGGTGAACAAGCAGTACCTGGACCAGTCTCTGACCTGCAGCATAAGCCCAGACACAGATTCGGCCATTTAAAATAACCTCCCATGATAACTGAGCTGAAGCTGTGAACAAGCATAATTTTGCAAACATGGATAATCAAAGGGGAACTTGGATAATCCTACAGGAGAGCCAATAATTTTCTTTCTTAATAAGTAGCGTTTGTGCCCACGGTGGGACTACTTCCGAAAGCACGAACAAAGTGATAGGTATGTTTGGACATGTAAATTTGCAGGATAAATTTAAAAACAGCATGAACTCTCAAAGCACACTAAAGGCTAGACAGTTTCAAACTGGTATCTATAAATAGCATAAGTTCATCGTTGTGAGAAGAGACCAGCATTCAAAATTTTCCAAGTGCCAGTGAGCAATGACCCAAGTTAGTTCTACCTGAGCAATAAAAGTACTAAACAAAAAAGAGAAATATACTAGCAGGGGTTCAATTTTTTTGTGTGCCCTCTTCTTCCATTTCCAATTGCATCACTACCACTAACAGAAAGACAAGTCAATTCAAATAATGACACTCAAGTGATCCTATGTAAAAAGAAAAGAAAAGAAAAAAAAAAATAACCACATTTTCATCGTTATTTTTGCATGTCATCTGATCTCTCCAGTACAACCACGAAAAAGACAACGGGGGAAACGAGGAAAAACAGAAGACCAAACCAAAAAATCTGAAGAAATTGCTGCACAGGCTCAGAGTATCAGTTAAGAAATATAGCTGCCCTGAAACATTTAAAAAGAATACAAAAGGGCCTCTACAATAGTATAACCTTTGCCTCTGTCTGCCAGCATCACAGTTTACACGGTTTCCATGGAAACCCTCTGCAAACATATGAATGTGCTTGTTGCGTTAGATGTCGAACAGAAAATCCTTTGTGGCAACTCTGGAGGGCCATGGCCAGTGCCAACCTCCCAGTGGAATAATGCCCTTCACTATGCCTTGCCCAGCAGGCTCATGACACACTTGCTCACATGGCACAGCTGCTGCCACCGCTTGTTTTTCCCCAGTTGATTAAAAAAAAAATAAAAAAGGAAAAGAAATAGGTGCACATCAGAACTACTAAATATTTCCTCCTTCATGGAGAGCCCGTTTTGCCTTCACCAAACTGACAGCAAAGTCTTTGGTTCTGGACTCTCAGCTGCAATGCAGGAACTGCTCAATGCGGACTGACTGGGAGGCTTCCAGCAGGCTTCTACTCAGGACATTGGGAATACATTTGCATATTGAGTAGATAAGTACCCAGGAAGGGGATGCTACAATTCTTCATTATTATGTGCTTTGAGAAAAACACATTAAGAAACACACATAAAATCTCAGCATGCAATAGGTGCACCAGTCTAGAAGATAAAACTAGTCTCATCACCCTGTTATTTGTCATCATAGAGAGATCAACTGAACTACAGATAATTCACTGGATGGGCTCCTCTTTTAGCCCTGCAGGCAGGAAAATTCTACCCAAGACAGTGAAGTGTCATCAGGAGGGGTGGTTTCTTTTTTTGTTGTTGTTAGGGGTATGAGTGTAAGTGAAAGCTGAGGAACTAAAAAAACTGGTTTTTGCTTTACAAAAGAGGAGCATTGCTACTGGCAACCATCTAAATGTCGTGTCCCTTCTGGATTTTCTCAAAATTCATGTCCACTCCGTAGCTCTATATATTTTAACATCGAAAATATACATATTCTCTACATATTTTACCACTGAAATATGAGTGCTTCTAACAAAAGCGCACCTTTAAGACCAGGGGCATATATACCTTGTTTGTAGCCTAAAACATTACCCTACATCATTCTTCTGAAAGAACAAATTTTTGGTACAGCAAGTTAGACATTAGAAAAAGCTTCTTCACTCAGAGGGTGGCTGGGCACTGGAGCAGCTCCCCAGGGCAGTGATCAGAGCACCAAGACTGACAGAGTGCAATAAGGGCTTGCACAATGCTCTTGGGCACACGGTGTCATTATGAGAGATGTTCCTTTACACGGCTAAAAATTGGACTTGATTTTTGTGCCTCCCTTCCAACTCAGTCTATTCTGTGATTCTGGGACTCTAATTTCTGATATATCAGTGGCGTAATCTACCTAATTGCTTATAGATGTTCACAGCTTCAGGGAGATGACCCTCTGGGTCATTTAAGATCAAAGTCTTCGGGCCCTGCATGGGATGTGACAGCCTGCCTGTGCCATTCCATGTAAAACCGGGGAGGTCACACATTTCTGCCTGGGACAGGACACTTCACCTGCCATTCGGCCATTGCCAGCCACTTCTACTGTCAGTGACAAAAATCAGCAACGCAACCTTTTTGTCTTAAAAGCTGAATAATGAAGCAAAATGAAAAGATTTTGCACCAGAAAGAGAAAACAAAGGAAGACTTTTAACTTTGCCAGCTCTCTGTTTCTGTGTTTCCTTCTCTCCCTTTCCCAGAGACGGCCCTGAGGGGAACCTCCCCCTCCCCGCTCCCTCATGGCCGCCCTCACCTCACACCCTGCACCGGCCCCGGCCCCGGGAGCAGCTGCCAAATTAACTCTGAGGGCAGCCAATCTCCCCTTTTAGCCCGGCCCGCACACCACAGTAACGCGGGGGTCACTCAAAGCCCGTGTTGTTCCAATGCTCTAATAACCCATTGTTCCCCTGCGGTTGCCTCAGCGAGATAAAACGAAAGGCCTCGTTTTCCGAGGGTAAGCGAATTCCCGCTGCCGGCCAAGGGCTCGGCCTCACGTCGGGGCCAGCCCATCCTGCGGCTCGGCGGGGACACGGTGGGGTTGTTTTTGTTAGCGGGGGCCTGCAGGAACATCAGCTCAGTGAAGGGACGGTGTGGGTCTCACCATCACGGCTGGGCAAAGCCGCGTGTGCTCCCTCCGCACTCAGCCGTCGCTGCAAGGATACTGCACTGACAGTCCCGCCGCTAAAATCTGGCTCCTACCTGCTGGATGTTTATAATCTGCTTCCTGCCTGAGGTTGCAGAAGGATTGAAAATGTAATGGTTGCTAACTGTGAGTTTCCCAAGAGAGGGGAAGCACCCCCAGCATCACATCCGGCCGACTCCAGGTAACAGTGCCTAGGTACTGGGATGGGAGAAAGGACACCACAGGCAGAAACCAATCCAACAATACAGGAAACTGTAAGATTGAAAAGCCACTCGTTTTATATTTTCAACACATCCTCTTGTCCAATGATGAAGTTCACTGAACATCATTAACATTCCGCTAATGAGACATCCAACTGCCCAGAACGGCAATAACGAACGTGAGCTCTGTTTCCACCAAATCTACCAGAAAGATTTTTAAGGGCCTGCTTTCCCACTGACACGAACACGTGACTCCCATTAGCCTTAATAAAGGAACAGTGCGTTCAGTGGGAGAGAAACTTCCCAAGGTTGCATAACTGAACTGTAGCATGCTCAAGACACAATATAGACTGCTAAGAGAAGTTAGCAGTCCCAAAACTACAAGGACAGACCAAATTCTTCCATTACTTTCCCATTAACTTTTGCCATAGTTCAGACTTCCTTGCTTTAGGCCAGTGAGAGTACTCAAAGCTTTTTCTATGACAGAAAAATGGAAAAGTAAAATTTTTAATGGAAAAGCAAATCAGACAGTAGGATGTTTAGATTCTATTTTTAGGCTAAAAAAAAAAATAAAATTTCAGATATGCACTTTCTTTATCTTAATGCATTGTCACTACATACTATTCTTAACTCTGAGGTACATAAATTCTTACTTTTCTAACAATGCAAATTTGTTGACAGGATGACAGGTTAAAGTTTATCTTTCAGGCTGCTTCCCTTGCCCCAGTCACAAAAATCTAGTTATGTCAATTTATGTCCCTTTCAGTGCTCAGTGAGGCGAGGAAATGGAGTGGAGTGCCAGAATGTGGAAACAATGCAAAAAAACTAATGCCAGAACTCAGTATCTGCCTCCTAGGCTAAGCTCTGTTTGCCCTCACAAAAGCTTTGGGATTAATACTGTGTATCTCAAAATTGTGTTTAAGAAAAACCTCCATTCCAGATGTTGAAAGAATGATTAATCTACTGAAAATTAGAAGCTTTTTGTTCATGTTTTCTCCCCAGTTTATATATTTTAAAATACTTGCGTACTTAGCTCTTTTTTTCTTTCTTTGACCAGGGTGCATGTATGCTTTTGGATACTAGGAAATTGAATTTAACAGGCAATTTAAAACTAGTTGGTCATGCCTTTACCATAAGAATCCTTCTGAAGTAATTAAAGAAATTCAATATAGTTGCAGTATACATCAATGAAGGCTGCCTCATGCACTCTGCTATAGCTTTAAATGAGAATAGACTTCTCTATTATCTATCACACTACAATGACTAATAGGGGAGAATATCTAGTCTGCTACTACTCACACACATGATAAAACCCCACTACCACACATACTCACAGAAGTTGAACTACTTTGGTATAGTAAAGAGATGAAGAACTACAGTGCAACAATTGCTGTAACTGTGTGACCAGTAATGAGCTGTTTTAAAGCCACATGTTAAAATATATCATGACTACTCACCTATAAAAAACCTCCAAACCAACATCCATTAAAAAAAAAAAAAAGTCAAACTCAAACTCAACCACAAACCAAAATATAATTGATTCACTTTATTTCACAGACCTAAAACCTCACAGGTACAGGGGCCCATGGTACTGCAGCACAGCAGAATCAGCCCTGTGCCCCATGTGGCCGTGCTCACTTAAGCTGCCAACAAATACTCAAAATGCTGAGCCCAGTCCTACTGAGTCTGGCGTTCTCCTTGGCTTAAGCAGAAACAAAATCAGATCTCATTTGCTAAAAAAAAAAAAAAAAAAAAAACCAAACAAAACCAACAAACTCCAACCCATCCCATAATATGCAGAACAACAAATGCTAACAGACTGATTTATGGATACATGATACTAACTGCAGTGGGAAACTCCATTCAAACACAGAAACTGTAACTCACCAGTCATGTCACAACAACGAAGATAAAAATCATGCCTGTCTCAAATAGAAGACACTCAAATTACAAGACAACTATCTGCAGCATCCATCCCCAACCGTTCTGTCAAACACACAACTGCAATAGCACAAAGCATCTTTATGACAGGAATAAAAGGCTCTTTAAATGCTCCTTTTATTTTTTATTGAATGAACCCACTCTTACACAAAGTTCACTCAACGATGTCTCGAGCTTTAGTACTGCCAAATCCTGTATTTCATTAGTCTAATACGGCTTGTCAGTCACATACAGAACAATCTGAAGTATTTATTAACTGCAAATACAATTTCTTCATGTAGCAGGTCAGGTGGTTGTTTAAGACACTGAACTTATTACTATATTGATAAATGTAGTTGTCAGGAAGACAAGAATTTTTTCAGTGTTACACCACAGCTGACCAAACACTTCCCTGCTTCAAGTCACTAAGCAAAACCCAAAGGGAGTTAAAACCAAAGCCACAGACTCCTCCCAGCCACATTGTTAGTTTCAGCATTTTCTGTAGTTGACTCCTCTCACAGATCAGTAATCTTTACTAACGGCGCTCCTCCCTCCAAGGAAGCACACTGCACCACACCTCCCAATTGTTTTAGAAGCACATATATACAAAGACCACAGTTGAAAAAGATACCATCAGACATGGTGAGTCCAGAGAAATCTTGTCCTAAATATTTCTCAAGTTTATTCATGAGAAAAGGGTGGAGAAAGAAACCACAGCTAAAAGATTTTCGCAAACATGAACTCATTTACAGCTTTGCAAAGCAAATCATGCCACCAACCTGTCATGTAACCCACAGGAAAACACAGTGCAGACAGTCTGCATCAAGATACTCACAGCTGGATGAAATCAAATTGCTGAGCTACATATGAGTTCCTTAAAACTGGTTGGATTTTTTTGCCACTCTTAATCTCACAGTCAGACAGGCACTAGATTAAAGTGAAGGCAGAGCAGAGAACAACCGGTTTCTAAACTTTAACAACTTCTTACATGCCGGGGCAATTAAGAACACTGTTCTCATATACTGTTTATTGCCCTGAAAGGATCACCAGCTGGTTACTGGACATAAAAACAACTGCAGCTCTATAATTCCTTAAACATTTGCTAGCAAGATACACCAGAGTGCAAACCCCAGAACTCTATTCCTGATACTCAGACCTTTCTGTTCAAACACAAATTGACAAAAAGACCTTTTGGCAAAACCACTCCAGAATGCTTTCACTCTTAGGTTTTGAAGTAGAGACCTGCCTTTTCCCCCCTCCCTATAACACCACCCACTCTTCCAAACAAATAAGTAATCCAGTGTTGCAGAGGAATTTTAATTGTTCCTGTAACTTCTTCTACCTGCCAAAAAAGTACTTAATATGACAGATATGGAACAGGGTGCCTATGATACGTGTATATTTATAATAAGATAAGAACATATATATGCATATGTATAACACACAACTTATGTAAGAGTTAACTTTTGTATAGCTATAAAAACTAGGAGCCTATCAAGGAGGCAACCTTAGTACTTTGAAGTAACAGCCATGATTCGAGTTACTGACTCCCTGGCTCAGATTTACAATCAAATTGCTACAGCTGAACTTCCTGCATACCATGTGAGCCAGACGTGGGTTGGCGTCCCCTTGCGTGCTCTTAGCTGTGACAGACACAAGGTCACAGCGGAAATCCCTTGCATGGAAGGCTGAAAATCTAGGATGTAAGGATGCACTCCTTTGTATTTGCCGGAAGTACAATCCTACAGCTCTCTGCAGCACTCTCTGCAAAGTTTGGCTGAGCTGAGACTGAAAGCTTGGCTCCTTTCAAGGGTTGTGCAATTTTTATTTATTTATTTATTTATTTATTTATTAAGATCTTGGTCTGTCAACCCTTCCTCACTCTGCACAGTATTTACCACAAATAATGGCCCTGGTTCCAGTGGGACCTTTGAAATACTCATCTTATGGTACAAGAAGTTACACAACCCAAGCTGGTGGGGACATTTTCAGAGTGTTTGTACAACTTCATTTATTTAGTTATTAAGACCAGGTCTTAAAACAACAAAACCCTTTTCAAGCATTTGTTTAAACAATCCACTCAAGGTATGAGAGTATTTATAAATATACCATATGCAAATACTGCATACTAGTAAAATACCTATGAGAGTTGTAATTATTTTGGCAAAAGAGCTTAGAGATCTTCCCTTGAGTAAACTGCATGGCAGCACAAGCCTACTAGTAGGGGAGGTGCAACCATTCCATAAAACAAAAGCACGTTTAAAACAGTTTAATAAACAAGGGGAAAAACCATCTGTTGTACTTTCATACTGGAAGCTCACAAAATATTATCTTCAACAATAGGTACCACACATTTTTCCACTGATTTTACAACTAAGCCCAGGATGCTGCAGCTTCTGACAGCATTAGGGCTTAGAATCTACTTTTGACAGCATTTTTTCATTTGTGATGGGTGGTTTGTTTTTGGATTGTTATGGGCTGGGTGAAGCCTCGAGGCAGACATGCAGCCCTGTTGATAACATATGTATTTTCCAACCCCGTGATAAATTTCCCATAACTGCTGGCCTGGAACATGACTTTCAGCAACTTGACTGTTTCACATTTGGCTAAAGCAGCATCAGTCCATTTTATAAATTAGCTCCTAGAGTATACATGGAAGACAACCATTTCCATAACAGATTGCTTTCAACACTCAACTTCAGACTCCTGTGTTCAGAAAACAATGATTATTGCTTTCAGAAATCCAAATCTCCTCAAACAGATTTTTTTCCTCAAGCTGGAAATCCAAAGTCAGATTTTTTTTTTACAAGATGCACCTGGAATTTGAATATTGACGTCAAGAGTGCTGGTTGCTACAGCTCAGGAGAGGTTTTACTTTGCATGCAAAACCTGATCTACACATATATTTCAGTACTCTTACATTACTCCCACTGAGAAGGTCTGCACTGTTTTCAAAGCCTTAAAACCTTGCCTTTCACAGCTGCAAAGGAAATGACAAGAGAAGAAAAACACAGCCCAGTGCATATCAGCAATTAATTCCATCCACAACTGCCCAGCTGTTTGTGCATGGAGGAACTGGGCAGTTTCCCCTCCGAGCTCTGGCCACTGAAAGCTGATACGGCACTCTCAGAGATGTGGGTGCTGGTAACGCGTCAGGAATGCGCAAGATCACACTGAGCTGAAGGGGAAGAAATGAAATCCAGACTGGAGCGCTGAGTATCTGTGCTCTGAGGATAAAGTTATCTGGGGGAGAGGGAGGCCGAGGAGCTCAGCATGCAGGACACAGCCATCACTGGCAGAGACAAGGTGGGCTGGGCTCAGAAACCTGCACGTCTGTGTCAGCTCTGCCAAGATGTTTTCACGTTGGCTGATGTCAGATAGGTAGACCTGGGGGCACTTTACAGAAGCTGTTACTTTCACTTGGGATCACGCTTTCCCAGCGAAGTTGCTGTAGAGACTTGGCTCCATCCATTCTAGACTAAGACTTATTGGTGAGAAATTACTACTTATTGGTAAGTAATCTCACCAATGCTTGCAGCCCTGAAGCCTGAGAACTTGATGCAGAATTCAGTCCTTTAGTCTTTCCTATGAATGAAATCCCCTCATGCCACCCTTTGGGATTTCAGGAAAGGCATAGAGGATATAAAAGGGGGATACTATTGGTACCATCAACAAACCTCACCCTGTCGGGCCCTGGAAATTTCACCCCACTCAAACTCAGCAGTTTACATGAACAGCTCATTTTTTCCTCTAATACATTTAAAAACTCAAAATATGTCTTTTTTCCCTCCATTAATCCAAGCCAGTTCACATTTAAAAATTCCAAATTGATTCACTCTTGCTGGGTAAAGCCACACACAGCAAAACACTTCTAATACATATTATTGGCATTTTTTTCTTCAGCTCCAACACCACCAATAAAAAATAGCTCCTTTGATTTTTAGTAGCAGCAAGTCATCTTTTCATTGGATGAAGCACTCAATCCTCTCAAAATTGCACAGGTATGGAAAAGAATGACACTAATAAGAAAGTATTTTCACTTGACTATTTTCAAGACCAGTACCTATGGTAAGAAGTAACTATCACAGGGCTATTCTCTTTACAAAAAACAATGCAGTACCAGCTGGTGTATTTTGCTAAATAAACTGGGTCTGCTAAAACTACATGCTTGTGCCCCAATGCATGGTAACAAAAGCAATAAGACTCTGATATCATGTCTATACAGTAATAAAACAAAAGGTAGAAAATTATCCTTCTAGCAAACAAGATTGATAAAATATTTAAAAATCGCCTTTTCAAAAAAGAATCTCTAAAGTTTAGAGCTATGCTCCCGGAAGGTTGGAATAATCCCCAAAACCATTATTACAAGTATGCAGTGTTATCATTTGGAAAACAGAAAAACAGAGGCCTTTAAGTAATTTACAGCTTCCCAAGGAAAGTAAATTCAAATCTTGTGGTTGACTGGAAGATATGAATTTGAAAAATGGCTTAAAATACCATCCCTTTTTTCTCTCTTGGAACCAATGACTCAATAAAGGGTAAACAGAAGCAGCACATTTTTAAATCAGAAGCATAGCACAATTTAGACTGCATGCAATCTAACTATATTTGCTGCATGAACAGTTCCACTGCTGCTAGAAAGCAAGAACAGCACTCATCATTCTTCCTACAATTTCATTTTTAGCTACTCAACATGAGGCAAATCCATTGGGGGATGATTTCCTACATTGATTTTTGTCTGCCACAACAAAATCTGGTTTTCTCACATATTAGAAACATGCATAGAAAGTTTCTGAGGTGACCACATCACACTGAGCCATGCCAAGACCTCCAAGGTATGTAGGCCACCTTCTCAAGACCATTAGTTCTTTTCACATGAATTTCAGCAATGCAAATAATTACATTTCTTTCCTACTTAACCTAAATATTGGACAATACAAGACAAAGGTATCTTTGAACAACAGAACATGGTGAAGGATTTAGAAATCCCAGAAAGATTAAAGGCTTTTTAAGAAAATGGAAGATATCTTAGTAAAGTAGGGAATGGTGATAAAGCTGCATATGCCTTAAAAATTTACGCAGCTTAAAAATTACTCTCCCCCCAGCCATACTATCTAGAATGGCTGTTAGTTATTGGTTTCAAATTTGTTTCTCAGGCTCAGCTTTGTTTCTCAGGCTCAGCCTTCTATCAATATTTTGATAGAAGGCTGTGAAAATACTGATAGACGTTAAAAGTGGTAACAGTAAGTTTCACTGCTTCAGTAGAACTCAGCTGAGCACTACAAATAGAAATCATTCAAGTGAATCTTGCAAGCGCACATTTGCCAACTGGCAACTAAACACAACTTTTCACTGACTAGTCTCTTCTGTTTGCTACTTCTCTAGAGCAAAATTCTCTCTTGTGAAGCAAACCTATCCAAGATCTATGTATTCCTTAAAAGCACGAAAGATCTATCCCAGAAAAAAATCACAGTTCTTCTTATCTTAAGGATTTACCATTTAAATGTAGGCATGATGCTTCAAGCTGGAGATAAATTTTAGTCACTAAGGCTAAAATTTAGATGCAGAGAGGGTTCCAAGCCCACGTATCACTTAGGTCCCAAACCAGACTTACATGTGAGTAATAGAGAGGTTTAGCTGTGCACAACTCTTGGATTTGATACACTGGAAAGAATTTCACACTAAAAGAATGCAAAAGGAGTTTAGAAAGTTCCTAATTTTCACATCCAGCTGTAATACATGCAAATTGTTTTACTTGTGCTGAATATGAACACATATCACATTTGCTGGAATAACTACTGAAATATGGAAGTTGTTTGATTGTGCCTAGAAATGCTTACATCACATAATGGTTAAAGATAAATAGCACCATCTGAACTTGCAAGAGAAGTTCATGCTTCACGGTTAAGAAATTTGTGAGTCACTTGGGATGACTTAAGTTTTTTTCTCTCCGAGATGTGAATCAGGAACAAAGTTGCTCAATGTCTAGAAGTTCCCAGTCTGAAAGAAAAATTCCTAAGTCCTAAAGTAACAGTTTTCATTTATCATCTATATACTAAGTACTGAAACTTAACATCTTCATGTTCAGCATTTGTGTTTGTTAAACCATTAGGTCCTAGAGTGCAATTCTTTCTGCTTAAATTTAGATAATTACATACCATTTGAATTCACTGTCTAATTAACCTCTCTTTGGCATGAAGTGAATAATTACTTAGACATCATTGGCTGCACCATAGTGGTTCCAACAGAGGCACACAATCCACATGTAGGCACTGATATTGCAGAGATCTTGAGTTATGCAAGGCACGTACTGCTCTAAAGCACTGACAAGCTCCAGGCAAGACAAAATGAACATGTAAGAAGAGATCACTTAACTATTTTATTAGCCCAGGGGAAAAAAAATCCAAGTGGCAGATTTAAAAATAAGAGCCTACTCATTAAATTCCTGCAATTCATGTGCACAACGGGTAATACACTTTTCTATGCATCTCACAACCAGAGGTCTTTTTTACATTGCCCAAGTAAATAACACATATTACAGACTAATTCTCAGCAGTTAGATACAACACAGTATAAAGCATCCCAAGATCTGGCAAGTGTGAGTATAGACTAAAATATGCTGTGAGAAACTGTCACAAGGCACAAACAAGGTTTCTGAATACCAGGTGCAAGAGCTGCCAACATAACAATCATTAAGTAAAAATATATGACCAATTCCTTTAAAAATATAAAGGAATAAAATCTCAACACGTAGGGAATAGAACAGGAGGAACAGAGGGAAGGCAGCAGACATATTTTATATAGTTTGCAATCAAAATACAAATTTATTTGATTACAAAAATGTTCATCCATGGAGACTACAAGTTTAATCAGACACAGTGTTTAAAAAGTTCCATAAATGATTTTTAAAGTAACGACAAGGCTTTCTCTCCTATTCTCAGTAAGCACTTGAAGCTAATGTGCATCTCAAAGACTGTCTTCTGTATTTCACTGCTGCTGTCAAGAAAGAAAAATGAGCCAAAAAGTTTGCAAATGCACTGCACAACTCACACTTCTCAATATCAACATGGTACTACAGCCTCTACATCTCAGTATTAGATTGACATGTAAATAAACAAAGCATTCCTTTATACTAGAAATCCTTTAATGGTTCATGTTGAAAGTGGAGTAAAGGCAACAACAAACCCCTCACATCCATCAGCGCACTACAAGCACCTTGGTGTATTCACAGCAATAAAGAGTTTATTGCAGTGAAATGTATGGAATGTACTGCACTGAAATGTATTTTGTAAAAGCTGATTTAAGCTCCCTCCTTATAAGACAGATGAGCCAGGGTTGAACTGGCATGATTCATGACAAACATGCAACACTAAGTTATGGTGAAGATGAGAGGATTTTTGAATACTTTTCTAAATCGCACAAACTTATCAGTACCCACCTACAAACATATGCTTTCTTCCATATGACACAACATGCAAAATAGCAATGGTGCAAACTTCATCTTTTATGCTTGAAAGAGAACAGCATAAATTTATCTACAGTGTATATTCCCAAAGCCTAAGGGAGAGATTTGGTCAAAGAAATATTTCCATGGAAGTAACCTAGCCTTTCTGGTGACTTTTGGTCATTTTGTAATTCTTTGGTACAAAACTGGTATAAAGCTGACAGATGCTGGAGATGACCTTTTGGCTGGTCTAGTAAATCTGTTTCACTTTAAAGCTATTCCACCATTAAGTACCTTAAAGATGGTCTGGCCATAAAAAGCTTGAAGCTGCTTTTAGTCCAAACAGTATTTTTTTCCTAAAGCCTGGTACGATGCCAAGATGACACTTTACCTTATTTATTTTGTATCATCTTACCAAGAAGTGTGTGTTATCAGGAATGTAAAAAAAGAGACACAAACATTCAGTGTGATGTGTGTCAATCACATACAAAGACAGGAAAAAAATTCAGACTTGGCAGAGTCTTTCATAGGAGTCTACTTACTGACAATGCCACACTTACCACAAACCAAGCTTCACCTACATCTTATGGTCAGAACTTGACCAAAATTAAACAAACATTCACGTCTAAATTAATGTACATCAGCAGTCACAGATTTTTATTACATATGTAATAATTTTATTACATATGTGTCATTTAGTTGATTTCAGTCCACTGTTTCCTATAATCCAGTTATTTATTGAGGCTCATCTAATTTATCACAAAGTTACATTGTGATATAGTAATCTGTTCCTCGCTCTTAAGTAAGTACATTTTTCAAAAAGTTATATGATTGCAGAGCAAATGATTTTTGCATTTGACACCAATAGCAAGTTCAACTCTGCAAGCTGAAGAGGAGGAAAATGAGACCTAAATAACTGCATGTCCCACCCTAAGGTTAAAGGCCACCTATCTGAAATGCACATGAGTACTTCCCTCAGATCCTGAGATCAGTTTTTGCCCACATATTTGCCCACGCATTTACCAATTTTGTGGTCTTTGTTCCTAATGAAACAGACCAACTTGCCTGTACAGACCTGCAAGTCTGTGGTACCCTGACTATTCCTGGAATGTTTTTAATACATTGAAATTGTGTTTGTCTATCTTTCTGCCTCTGATCTCACAGCCATTTTAAGCAACAGAATATAGCTGCCAGATCAATGTTGTCACTGGTGGTTACTCTAAGCTCTCTTGGGCAAATGGTATCTACTCCTGGCAATTGGCTACTTTTTTTTTTTTCCCTACGTTCTAAAAATCTTTTTTACCAACATTTCAATTAGAGACCAATTCTCAAAATATGACCTACAAAGTGAAGTTTCTGCCCTAAAATCTCTCAGGAAAGTCAACTTGGATAAAAATCATTTAGCTTTTGTTCTGTGCCTTATCTTCACCATATATTTCTTTTATACTTCAGTCATCTATCAGCTCTCCAGTCTATCTGGCAGGATGTTCATTCCTGATGTACGTGAAATGATTAAATTTAAATGATTTATTGTCGGCTCTGGTATCTTTAGCAAATTGTTTCTCAGAATATCTTTTGGCCAGACTTATTATACTTTAAAATTTAATTTGTGAGAGAGCTTTTTTCCCCCCCTTCTATTTTCTTCAGCAAAAACTTCCAACTTTTGAAAAATGGTTCCTTGTTGCTAAGAGATTCCTAAAACCTGCTATAAACCCCTCCTTGCCTCTTAAAAATAAAAAGTAGCCACAACAAAATGTTTGAAGTCTTCAATAGATGGGTATATATTTTATCCAATTTCTAATTCATTATTTTGAAAGGCACTCTACTACCTGCAGGCTTCCTTATAACAAGCATTCTCATTTTTAAGACTAGCAAAGGCAGAAGGCTGATGGAGAAATTGCACTGCTCAGTCCCCCAGCTCAGACCACTGAACTTGAATCTTACAAATGAATTGCTGGGAGCCAGGTAAGAACAGCTTTGCTATCCCAGACACACTGAAAACAATGCTGGTGCTTTCTGGAGTCCCTGCCTTCAACAAGTTTGAGACTTGTATCCACAGGCTTTGGAAACACAAAACTGCCTCCCTCCGTACCTTCATGGTATCAGCTGGCTACCCCAAACATCAAGGTGATACCTTCAATGTAGTATAACCACTATTGGTATTCTTGTGTGTTACAATGTTTCAAAACTTTTTTTAAAGAAACACATACTCAAAGACTGCAAACAGAATGCAGATGGGTTTGTTTTGTGGTTTAATTGCAGTATTTGAGGGATTGACTGCTTTAGCTTATTAGAAGAATTAACTCAATCTAAAGTAACAGCCTATGTCAAGTATAAATATTTCCATGGAGAATAAACACATTTCATTCAGCAGTTCACTCACCAATTTGTGTAGCTGCACTACAGTTAGTCCAAAACACATGATGAAATTGAATTTTAAATTAAGAGAATTTTTAAATTTAAAGAATTATAGGTTACTCCAATTACTGGTATAGATAAGCTTCACACTGAACTTCTTGACATGAAATCCTCTGTATCTCTACGTTAAGGTGTAGACACTGGGCAATAGCAGGAATTGTCAACCACTGCAAAACTGTCCCTGAATGTGCAGTAAAAAGAAATCAGACTTTCATGCTTTGTTAGTGATTGTTTTTACCCCATTGTCCTTCAGCCAAGACTCTCCTCAGCCTAAGATGACACAACACAAATCACAGTTCCTAGCACTCCATGCTGATAACCAGCAGAGACTTGAGTGTTGGCAAGTCTCAGTCAGCAGCCTAAGCTCTGCAGGAGAAGCAGAATTAAAGGAGCATCAGCTGCAAGGAACTTGACTGAATTTAACCTGACACACTACAAAACCAAGTCTTGAACTTACTTCCACATTTAACAGACTCTTTTCTACGAAGAGAGTCATTGGTCATCAGCAGACAAAGAAAACCTTCATGTTACTACAACTGAACTGTTAAGAAGTTATACAAATCCAGCTTCAGCAGATGGGAAACAAAAAACTGACTTTCTAAATACCAACATTCGTTAAGGATCTTGTAATTTCTGAAAACAGCTCAGTAAGTGAAGGGGGGGGGGGAAATCACAAACCCACAGGCTGTTGCTGAAGTTAAAGTGGTATCGAATGGGAGAGTTTCAAGGTTTATAACTACTTTGGAAAAAAAATCCAGTTTTAAAACACATATTCCTCATTCACTCTACTGAGTTGATGAATAAAGTCAAACCAGGTAAAATCCAACAATCTCCACAGTGAAGACACTGTGGTGAGCTAATGCACATCTAGTCATATTTGGGTTTTTATGCTTTACAAAGATTCAGAAATTTTAAGTCATCAGGGACAGATTTATTCCTAAACTAAGGAACAATTTAAAAAACATTAAGTACAATGTGGTAGATGTAGAAAGACACATTTAAAGCCTTCCATTAATAGCTATAATGCTAGCAAAATAGAATGAGTTTACTTTTTGGAAAAAATATTTAATTTTAAGGTAGATCTGTTCTCTTGCAGTTATAAGCCTGATGATTTAAAATATACCAGTCTCCAGTTTTGAATAGCATTTCCAACTTTAATTCCACCATCATACAGAAAGAGCTGAAAATCTGATCCCCATGTCACAAGCAACTGAAAAATTACATCAGCTCCTCTTTGCAGAGCTGTTCTTCATTAATTTATAATTAACAGGATGTGATAAAACAATCTGTACTACTAACTTTTAACAGCCTCCTTGTGTCAACTGAAAAAGGTTTTTGTGTGGTGAATGCCAGAGCTCCAATGCTTCTCTCCCATGCCTGGCAATGTACACTCCCTACAATTCCTTCTGGAGGTGCCCACCAAGCTCCTCTGCTCCCTGCTGCAATCAGAGACTTCACATGAACGCTGTCCTCTTCCTCCTCCCACCTCCCATGAAACTCCTTATCACATGGACTGAGGAATTTGACAGGGAATGAGATACAGAAACTTATCTGCTGCCAGCAAACTGTTTCCATGAAAGGGACCTTGGAAAGAGAAAAAGGCAAAGAGCAATCCAACACTCTTCAACACATTCCAGGCACTCATGGGGGAAAAAAAGCAAAAGACAAAAGGAAAGGAAAAAAAAAGCAGTGCCAACAATTCAGTATTTTAACATAACTGAAATAAAGCCTTCGAAAGCTGTGAAAGCCTGAATGTCTTTTTCCTAAATCCACAGGAGAAGTAATAGCTGCTGAAATTCTGTACAAACTCAGGGATTAGCAGCATGCCAGAGGAGGCAGCAGGATCTTTGCTTCAAGCACCCTATTCGCATTTAAAAGGTTGCAGGAATTTGGATAAGCTTTCCTTACTGCTATGGATCATCGAAGTAGCAGCAATTCTGGAAGTATCCTACGGTGATGTTCTCCTGATTTACTTCTTAATCTTCCTCATCCTCAACTCCTAAGCTACTCCAGCTTTCCAGCACAGTGAGAGACGCAGTAAAAGTGCTCAAATTTAGTCTATTTATGCCAGAGAAACTTTAGGTTTGGCTGTTTTGATACAAGACAATCATCACTTGGTGCTGAGGTTACAGAGAACCAGGTTCTATTTTGTAACAACAATCTATGCTGAAAATCATTGTATTTTTAAAATAATGACTAAAACCACAACCAACAACCCCACAGCTCTTTCACATATTTACTAAAAGCAACGGGAGCTGCCCACAAAGCAGGGAGCTTTTTCAGGAGAAAGGCAACAACTACAGAAACGTTTAACAGTATCTCCTTTTATATATATATATATATTTTAATTCTCTTTGATTACTTTAACTTGCACAAATATATCCCACATTTTATTTAATTTGTTATGAGTATCTGGGCAGAGCTCCAGTGCTTTGATGAACTGGTCACAGTGAACAGCTCAGTTCAGCATGAGCACTACCACCAGCAGGGAAAGATGGAGAAGTGGAGGAGATACAACACCGTTGTCACGTCCATACAGAACAAGGCTGAGACAGCCAAGTAAACAGGAACTGAGTTCCAGAGAGTTTCTTCATCTCAACAGGAAAGAAAAGCCCAACAAATACAGGACTTTAAATGCAAATTGTCTTCACAATTAATGTGGTTACCTTTCAATCCAAACAAGAAAAAACACAGACTGCAGATACAGCATGAACAAATATTACTGTCTGCAACTACAAATATTTAGTGAGAGTAAATCAAAGACTCAGACTTCTATGCACTGAAACTTTTCACAGTAGGAATAAAAAAAGCTTTAAATTGATTCACTAGAGAACAAGGCATCATAATTGTACAAAATATGCATAAGGCCAAATCTGTGTTTAATTTTGTCTTTGCAATCAGATTGCAAGACAACTTCTTTTTATGAATATTTTCTGGAAACAGGCATTTAAGGCAGAAAACACTTGTGTCACACATTCTGTTTCATCATTCATGTAGGTAGGATTATCTACAGCCACTGATGTTTGAAGAGCCACATCTGGGCAACTTAAACATCACCAATTAAAAAACTGACCAAAATCAGGAAGTTCACTGACAATGGGGCTCAGAGGGGACAATAAACCTACATTTAGCTGGAGGACACCAGACTTCCAGGAGGATTAAATATGGTTCCATCAGGGCTGGTAGCTGACAGAAGATGGAGAACACAATCTTTCCATGTTTGCATGAAATACTGTACATCCAGGAGTAAACACTTATTAAACACTTTCCCTTGCTTGAACCCAGGAAGCATCATGCCTAAAGAGATCTTGAGTCAATGTTAATCCCGATTCCTCCTTGATGGGCTGGAAGGGTGAGGGCTGTTTGGAGAATGGAGAGGCAATGTTGAAAGATGCACTGGGCAGGGTGGGAGGAAAGCACTCAAGAGCATGCCAAAAACAGTCCCACAAACACATCTAGCCTCTCTCAAGGATTAGAAAGCCCAGGGGATCAAAACCATAAACACTACAGCAGCCTAGTTAGGAACGTGACCTCCAGCAGAGCTGCTGCACCCATCCTGGAAAGCAGGGTGTGTGCAGCTGCTGGGAATGGGACACTAAAGGCTGACACTTCAGTAGGGCACAGACAAAAGGTTTAGTCCACTTCATACTGGTAACATGCAAAAATACTTCGGCAACTGTCCTGCTCTGCCCTACTCTGACCTCTTCCTCAGTACTATGTGTAAGGGGATTTTAAAAGTCTAAATGAGTTATGCTACCTGCAGCTTAGAAATGTGCTTCTAAGAGAGAGAGAGATTAAAAAAAAATCAACTTTACAAACTTGCTGAAACTTAGGAGTTCCGTGAGATGTTTTCAGAAATAGCCCCAAGTCCTTTGAACATTTTAATACTTTCAAGATCTGAGCCCTCCTCACAACATTGAATTTTATTTGACCAGGTTAAATGGTTTTGGGTAATACAGCTACATTATCCATATTTCAGGGAGGGCTTGGGGTTTTATTGTTATTTTTAACAGAAAATCAATTCAGGTGATAGATTGAAAAACAGATTTATGTAAGTCTTGCATCTTATTGTATTTCTGTACAATTTATTTCTAGATTGTTCCTTAGAGCAGGAAATAAAAAGGCCATTGTTTTACCATCTTCTCCCATCATTATAATGGGATACATCATATTGAAGTTATGGAATAAGCTCAAAATTCTGCAGGGTACATTCTTCTTCATCTTCAGCCTTGCCCTTCAGGTGAGCTTAACTCTTATTAAAAGGACCAGGGCTGTCCTCAGGCATATCCTGCCTTTAAAGATGAAGCCCCAACCACATTTTATGAAAAAGACCTCTCAGTCTGTACCTTTGCCAAACTCTGTAGCAGGTTTAAACAATTATGCAAGACAGTAGATTTCGATTCCAGGCTCCTCTTACTCAGTCCCAAGGTCTAAAAATAGTATTTTCCTTTCTGCTAGGGCACTTCCAAACAGTGATGATCCAAAGGCATTAAACAAAAAGAAAGTTACAACTTAAAGAGCGTGACACAGATTATGAATAAAGAAAACCTTCCCATATGGAAAAGTTTTAAAAATTTGACATTTCTTTTCAATATGTGTTAATCAGAAAGACAGTAGTGAATTCTCACTGCTTCAGACAGAAAAGAATCAAACCTCTTGGGACACATTACACAAAAGAGCAACTGCAAAGCAGGGAGAACAATCCTGTAGTTTCTTTTAAAACCTTACTCCTCTAACAGTGTTTTCTTAAATGGCTGGGAAAGTCAGCAGTTTGGAGCCAGCCACATGTTACTTATCAATGCTTCAAATGCAGGGTAAGAAAGGCCATGCCTCGCTCCTTTTGCAATTGGGAAAAATCTCTTTTGAAGTTTTTCTCAGGGACTGACGAGGGAGAAAGTGTCAGGAAAAGGATTTGACAGGTTCTGCACAGTGAGAGGCAAAAAAATGTTAAGAGTAAAATCCTTTGTCTAAAATGAGCAAAGAGATAGAAACCTCTTCTTCAGCACTGGAGACGCCAGATAAAATGTCTGAGTCCCTTGTACCTTTTTTCCAGCTACACATTAATTCCTTTTCATGCTTTTTGTCAGCTTCTCATCTTACCAGGAGCCTGCAGGAGAAGCCAATCCAACACTGCAGGGAATGCAGCCACACTGGAGCTCCATGCCTAGCAGTCTCCCAAGATCCCAGGAAAACATCTTGTATTTTAAATACCCCAAGCATCACAGAAGACCTCAGTGTAAAGGTGGAACCAATGATCTGAATGATCTTAAAGCATAAGTGAAAGGACCAAGAAATAGTAGTAGTTTTGTAGTTTTGTATCACCTGTAATGTAAGCATAACTACCACCAGCAGGTCAAGAACTGAACACATTTTGTTTTTATCAGGACTGTAAGTTGTGCTACCCTTTCTTTTAAATTCTCACTCTTTAAACAAAAAGAAAACGCACATTTTATTTTCTATCAATCACAAAGACTTGATGTAACTCATGTCTAAAAGCTGTATTAACAGCAGAAATTTGAGAAATCAATTCCATATAAACTGTACTCTCATCTGTAGCAAACTGCTTTTGCATGTGTGGCACAAGCAACCTACACAGCCACAAACAATGCAAACTCAGCATCAACAGGACAGAAAGGACCAGAGTTCACTACATCATTACTCACCAGCAACAAGTTGATGCACTCTTAGTGGAAGAAGGCAGCCCAGCTCCTCTCAATTTGAAGCGCACAAAAGTATGAAATCAGCTTTTATCACTAAAAGCCATTGTCTTTCCATTTTGATGAAGTGATAATATTTTGACTTTTTCCTTGCTTCTGCCTCATAGTGTTCCATTTGCAAGGTATGTGTAGCATCTCACAGGTCATACTTCACAGCAAAGAAAGGAGAAAAACTTTCTCCAAGTAAGAAAAATCCCCCAAAAGAACCCTATCCAAGTGCTAGCAACAGGATTATTTTAATATAGTCTTTTTAGTTATATAACAGACATGAAAATGCAAGTTATAACACAGTCTTATTTTAATAAAAACCTGGGGAGCTACAGAGAAGAGTGGAAGACAAAAAATACTTCAGATAAGAGATGAGGCACTCAAATCCCTAAAATACTCAACTGTAAGAGTGTTTGCTGCATGGCATTATAAAATAAAGACCACAACACAAAGTATGCTATCTATACCACAGATACACTTGTAAGACATTAACAGAAGTGTCTGAAAAATGTATAAAAGAATCCTCAGTTCCAACTTGTAGAATCCAGGCTGCTGCTCAGGTTCCACCATCTTCATACCACTCCTTTTGCATCTTTAGGAGCTGTACATGGAGCAGTTAACTGCTGTCAGCAAAGTCTGCTGACTGCCCTGAAGAATGTCAAAGCTGCAAGCACCACATTCCCTCATCTTTGATGACATTTATCATCAGCTGGGGCCTGTACCCCACTGTACAAAGAAGGAATATCCACCTCACTGGGGCTGGAACTTGCAGGACACCTCAATACTCTTTTTTCTATGCAGTTCTATTACATACTTAGAGCAAGTATTATGCAGCTTTGTTCAGACTCTTGTACACACACCAAAATTGAGGTAAAACTACATCCCACAAAAGTATTTTGCACAACATTAATGAGATTATTGTGATGGGAGTTTTTGTCTGTGGTTTTTAATAAAACCACTTTAAAAGTGGCAGTTCACTGATTCAGTTCCCTCTTCCCCCTTAATATTTCTTACACTAGAACACAGCAACAATTCAGGCAGTAAAATGTTTTACGTACCTTGAGTTTTTCCACAGCTCTCCTCCTCTTTAGTAATACAGTTGACCTGTGAAACAGAAAAAAGACATGACTGACCACTGTTAGGCTAAAGCATCAACACAACATTTAGCTTCTTGAGCTCTTTTTCAGAATTTTCATTGAATTACATTTTATTTTGTTATCATATAATGCATTTTTCACATAACAAAATCTCAAAGGGAAGTCTCATTTAAGAGTGCCCAGCTGGAAATTCCAACACTGACCAGCTTACAGCTCAGAAAATCCTGACTATCTGCTGCATTTTTGAAATAGAGCAATCAGCCACAATCCACAGTTCCTCTTGTAGCCCTGAGGAAGCTGAACTCCAGAGCAGTCACTGAGCTGTGGAGCCAGGACAGGAACACAGGACAGGAACACAACACCTCCCTCCAAAAACTGACAACTGCTTGTGCCCAAAGCTCAAACGGAAACAACTGCCCTGCTCTGACCCCTTCCCACCACTGAGCACGAATGGGTTTTCCTCTTGCATTCATCTCCTAACATGAAAGTAAAATGAGTAAATAAAATAGCAATTGTGTACTTCTACCATCTTTTGTCTTCATATGCTTTGACCACAAGTTATCTTCAGGTCAAACCTTACAAATTATTTCTATCACCTTCCTTTTCCCCTCAGCCACTCCACCAAGAAAAAACAGTCATTTCCTGGGAGACAGGGGCCAGACTCCTCCATTTCACACATGCATACAGAACATATGCTACATTTTCTAAGATCTATACATTACAAATTAGACATTTTATGCATTGTGAAAACACTGAGCTCAGCCTACCATAAGGCAAAGCTGGTACTTTTCACCAATTTGTTACCCATTTTAATTTATCAGGTTATAACAGACTCTTTTAACCATTCTCAGCTTTTACTTTTTATTCTTTCATGACTTCACTGTAGTATCCTCAACCATTACTGCTTAGGTCTTCTCAGCATATCACACTACAAATACTTCACCAGCTTCAACACTTCAGCAGCCTGGTTATCCCATTTCCCATCATCACTAAAAGCTGGATTATTCAACGCGCTCTGTGAATTTCAGGAGTAAAGAACTGACTTCCAAAAAAACCAATGTGCAGAAAAATAATGCAAGTAGAATTATACAAAATTACTGGAAGACACCATCATCACAAGATACTCTGAAGCAAAAAAAAAAAAAAAAAAAAACAAAAAACTTCCAAGAGAAGTAAAAATAAGATGTTATTGCATCTTGTTATTGCTCCAATTGTCTATTTTCCCGGAATTAGTTACTTATACAAAGTCAATGCCTTGCTCAGCAAGTTTGCATTCAGGAATGAAGAATGTATACAGAATATTACAGGTGTAATATAGGTAAACAGCCACAAGACCTGACAGAAATACAGATTTAGGGGAGATTTCAGGGACAGAATTCCCTACCTAGGTGCTCTATGTGGGGCTTGGGCATATTTGCTCATTTTGCTGTCCTGCCAACTGCTCCCTGGCAGAGCACACAAAGCAATGGCAGTGACTGGGGAAAGAAATGCATTGGCATCAAAATGCCATGCTAGAGTGTGAGTACTCCACAGCATCAGGAATTTAAACACTCTAACGCGACTGTTTATTCTTGGCACAAGTACAGTTTATTTTTCATCTACTTCACACTGTTAGAGATAAGAGAATGCTATTTTTACGTAAGCTCCTGATACGTTATTTTAAGCGTAGCTGTCACAGGCAAGAGGAGACTCTCTTCCAGGCTAGCAGCTACCGTTTCCAGAGGGCATTGATACACCACTCTCAGAGAGGAAAATTTAATAATCTCTCCAATTTTGCCAGCTTCAGGTCTAATAGCACTGGTTTGCAGAACACAGAGGTGCCCATATCTGATGGTGGTTGACACCACTGCAGTCTCCCTAGAATTGCAGAGCACTGCTCCCTCCCAGGAGGGCCAATGTGGCCCCAGAACAGCAATGGCCAGCTTGCTCAGCTCTGTCCCCACCTCTGGGCACTGCACAGGCTGGAGATCCTACAGCTCTTAGCAGAAGGATGTACTGTGGGAGAAAGCCAGAAACTGTGGCACTGCAAACATAATACGCTGTTGAGCAAATTCTTTTCCTTTATTACAAGCTCTTTGTTACAATCTCCTTCTTCACATCCCTTCTCCCTATTACCACTCAATGCACTTTCACAAGCTATTCATCCCTCCCCACTTCAAAATTCTCATTATTAGAACAACAACAAAAATATGTGACAATTATGAAACCACTTTGTCATTTAGTGCCATGACTTAATTCCTTCTGCTTGATCCACCAGGGTCTTTCATCCCATTCTACCCATCCCTGGAGTATGAGCAAGAAACTTTGACACAGGCACTGGTCAGGAAATGTCTTCACTGCACTTTGCATTGTTTAGGTCACATTCTCAGCTCTTGTTCATCAGTTAAATGCCTCTATGCCCAAAATAAAATTATATAATCATTAACAAAGGATGCAAATCATATCAAGAATGGGAAAAACAAAATCTGGGAAGAAGTAACAGTCACACCTTAAAGAACAAACTCAGAGTCAGCTCTCAGATCAGGGAAAACAACAACAATATACATTCTTAGAATAAATTAAGAAGAGAGATAGATTTTAACTCAAGAGATGACAGCAGTAAGATAGATATTGAACATGAACAGCTTTGAAAAAATTTGCAATACATCTGAATAACTGCATATGTCAGAAATCAGACATACTACACAAATCCTAACAGGATATTGAAAATGCAAGTACAAATTAAATGCTAAATGTGGGCTCCAGCCTGTAGGACAAAAGAATCTGTGTGTCAGAAATACCATTTATCTTGAGAATTGAAGTGCAAAAGCCACTTGGTTATTTGAGAGCTACCTCTCCCTCTCTTAAGAGAAGGAATGTTTTAGAGCTGCATCCAGAAACTATGAGTAACCACAATGATGGATAGTCCAGGAACTGTTGGGATATCCCAAAGAAACATGCCTTGGACTGAAATTATAATCTTCCCCAGCTACTCATATTATAATGGCTGATCAGTGTGCATTAGGAAAATACACTTCTGGTTTGAATCCAAACCTTGAGTATAAAAGTAAAGCTCTAGTAAATATTTAAGAGAATTTTGAGTTCCAAACTGAAGAGCTGGCAACTAAGTAACTAAGGTTTTTTTTTTTTTTTTTTTTGTTTTTTTTTTTTTTTTTTTTTTTTTTTTTTTTTTTTTTTTTTTTTAACAAACAAAACCATCAAAAGATTGTGCAACTATAAGAGCCCTTAAGGAAACAATTGGGAATTTTTCATAACATGGTATTTCCTTATACTGCTGACCACAGGAATGCAAACAGTTCCACCAAACAGAGATTTCTTCATTGGAAACAACTGACAATCTAACCATGTTCCATTTTTTCCATTCTCAGCACTCAGCATATAAAACAGATGATATAATAGAATACAGAACTGTCATACCAGGGCCACAAGACATCTTTACTATAAATCAGCACCTGAGAATCTTAACAAAAACATATTTTCTAGGGGTTAGAGAGAGAACTTCTGGCTAATTATTTAGCACCTTTGACTAAACAAAACTGCGATTTTCTACTTATTTGTGGAATTTCCCCTGAATACTGTTAGCATCCCTGTCAACCCAAAACAGACCCCTATCCCCAACTATAGCTCAGCATATCAGTATCAAGACTCATTCCCACAGAATTTCCTGACACTGAGGCAGTTGAGGCTAGTGAGGCACAAAAACATGGGCTGGAACTCAACTGAGTTAGTGAAAGGAAAAGCAATGCTGCTCTTCATACCTTAGAAGACATCCCATGTAAATCCAATGGATAGATTCCCTCACCACCTTCTCCATTTAGGATTATTTGAGCAATGCCAACTGACACCATGAATCCCTCCAAAGGAAGCTGGAAATGTTTGTGTATCTGCACAGCAATGGCACTCAGAGCTCACATTCTACCAGAACCTGCACAAGGAGACCAAGTATCAGAGACACCTCAGGGAAAAGGAGAGACAAGACTCAAAAAGGGACTTAATTTTCCTGACAGATAGTTAACAAGTCACTATCATGGAGAAAACAATTCACACTCTGTGCTGAACCTCATGCTGTGAAGAGAGAAATACAGGATAAATGAACATAGGCAACTGAAAAAACAGAGTCTTGTCAGAATTCAGGAAGGCATCAGGAATGGGAAAAGGTGCTACATCAGCACTCTGACCAATATATGTCATTGCAAATTTGCAACTCAATTAAGGCAAGATTTTAATCAGAGCTACAACTGCACTTAATTCTCTCAACTCAAGCTGAAGGAAAGCAAGAGGTACAAGTCACAAAAGGAGAACAAAACTGGAATGTGCTACAAAGAGACCAAATTGTTTTCAAAAGGAAAAACCAAAACAAACAAAGCCAATGAAAGACACAGCTTTATGGAGTTAGTTTGCCAAACAAGTCAAGAATTTTGGATGGTAGAAACGGCAGACAAATGTCTTAACTTCAGATAGAGACATAAAAAGACTTTGATTGTGTGGAAGTGTTTACAATCCATGGCAAAGAGATTATTACTCTTGTAGTCAAGGAAACCACTCTTACAAGATTTCAAATTTTGGTATTCCCCTTTCAAGGGGGAACACAGGAAAAGCCTTCATGCTCTTCTAAAAGGAGAATGAATACGGCTCTACTGTCCCAAACAGGGCCACAAGGCTTTGACAGCAAACAAGTTCCAATGACTCCACAGAGGAAGAGGTCACCACCATAAATAAAATATGTCAATACTGCACTTTCATATTCTGAGATCATCAGTGATAAAATAGCCATTACATATCATAATATTTTCATATACAAAACCATTTACCAGGAGCTACTAAACCAGTAGCTAAAATTTTCAAGCTAGGTTTTATTTCAATTATTGCATCTCTTGATCATTTCTTAGAAAGGGATGCCCACTGAACTCTCATCACAGTACACTGTTGGTCTTGGAGAATTCAACTTTTCTGAAGTTACAAACATGTGAAACCTCCCCTACTCTTTAGCTGATTTTGAAGATCTAAACATAAATTATACAAAGAAACAGCTTGGTTTAATTATAGTAGTAGAGCAAAACTTATTTTTCCAGTTTTTATCTTAACCAGATAAACCCCCACTTCAGCCGACACGTCAAAGTGTGCTGAGATTTAGAACACTACTCAAAAACCATCTTTTATTTTTATTGCTGTCAACATCCTAAGAAAAAAATATGCACCAAAAACTTTTCAATTTAATCTCCCTGGTGATATTAGAGAATACCCCAACTCTGCAGACTGTAAAGCAAGGCAGTAGTTACAACATACCACGATTACCAGGATTAGAACATTTTAATACCAAGCAATGCAAGAAATTATTTGCTGCTTTTCATTAAAATGTATGGTTCGTTTTTAATTTTTCCTACAGTCACTGCATCAAGATGCATGTTCAGAATGGTAAGAAACTACTAGGCAAAATTTATGTAACATTCATACTCAAATTGAATTAGAACTAGAATCACTAGAAGCCTTTTCATAGGAAAGCACAGACTGATTCTAGAAAAATATTACAAATCAAAGATATTGAAGAGTAACTGAAAAGCTTTAATTATGACCTCTGGCTGAAACAAATACATAGGAAAATGAAGGTGTTAATTCATACTTACCTTATGGGTTATTGTTTATAGTAATACTAGCTATTTCATTTTACCTTTGTCATCTGATAAACCCCACTAACAAACGCCCAGTGCTCAACAGTTCAGTGTTGTAGAGAGCTGAGTTGCTGTCTGGTATCTATCTTAATGACTGTTTCTCAGCAAGAATAAAATTAGTTTCAGGTGGGGTATTTTAAGTACTGCATTATTAAATTTCCACATAAATACAATCTAAGCAATGGGAAATGACACTGTCAGAAATCATCTGAATGGCCTTATCCAACTGCTGGGTACAGTTTTGCAACAGACCTTCTAACTGGCCTCAGGGAAGCAGTTTCTGCATTATAGACTTCTGCTCCCCTTGCTCCCTTCAAAAGAGGTGAGGTCCCTGCTGAGACTGGCATGAGAGAAGATGCGTGTTAATATACTGTAATATACTGCATCTCTTCCAGTAATGGGTATGTCAAACCAGACAAAACACAAGGGCTAACTGCAGCTTCAAAAAGCCTGTCAGGAGGAGGTAGACAGTGCTCCTTTAGCCTTCCTTACGAAAAATGAAAAAGCACAGGTTAAAGCTACACCAAATCCATCTCAGCAAAAAAAATTTCAAGCTATGTTCAGCTATGGGCAGTTGTGAAGAGGAAGACACAGCATTTTTCAGATGCTATTTAATGCCTATGAACCTGCTTTTGTCTCCCCTTTGCTTTTCTTTTTTCTCACTCCAAATATTCAGACATCTCAGATTTTAAATGTCTCCTGAAAGAAAAAATATCTTACATTACTTTTTAAAAAGAAAACAAAATGTGAAGGCCCAGCATGACTCCTTTCTCACTCTTTGTTAGCACAGGTTTCCTGCTTTCTTCTCCCTGAGACAAAATTTCTTGTTCAGGATGTTTTTACTAAGAAGGGATTCTTGCTAAATGGATGCTTCAATCACCAGAGCAGACACTGATTCCTTTCTATTCTCACCTTTACTGGTATTTTGGTTTTATTTTGCAAGCCATCAAATCCACAGCACCTCTCAACCTCCACTTGCATACAGTTTTGTTTTTCTGCTCTGAGCTGGTGTTACTCTCATTCTACTGCAGCAATATTACTTCTGAGCATTTCCAATTAGGTGGCTGGCATCCTGCAGCTCTTTCTGAGACTGTCAAAACTCGCCTCACACTGTGCCTGCAAACAGGAAGAGAACAGTGGAAATAAAAATGAAGACCTGCAGCTGAAGTTTGAAGGGCTGGAGAGGACTTTCCCCATGCTCCCAATGGTGATTAGTGTGGCAACTAGCCCAGCTGAATCAAGACATGACAAAACACCACAAAGAATCTCTGCCTGACAACAGATGATCAGAAGATGTTTCACCACATAAACTTCAAATATATGATATTATTTTCTTCCAGCATTAACTTACAGATAAAGCCATGGCTGGATCCATGACACCAAATTATTGCTGCAAAGCTAATAATGTTCACAAAGATCTTGAAATTACTGCTGCAAAGCTAATAATGCACATAAAGATCTTGAAATACTTTTCCTCATCTCTGCAGGACCAAGCCCCTTATTTATTAGAACAAGCTGTATTTGGAAGTTGAGGTTATGATTTGTTTACAAACTGACCAACTCCACTGGTGAAAGAAAAATACATTTTCATCAGTATTGGTCTTGCTTTATTGTGACATTATAAACAGAAACATTGCCTCTTTCTATTCTTTTATTTAATCGTGCTCATGAAACAGTCAGTTCAGCCCCCAAACCTGAGAAAGAATAAAAACCAACTACAGTTTTATTTTTTTAAACTCTGTATCTTACTTGTTCACTTTTGACTTCTGCAAAGCTTAATTCAGCCAACCTCCACCCTAACCCCTGGGAGCATCTTGTACTTTCCAGCCATCTGGACTGTATTTACATTACTGAGAAGAAAGTCAAACTTGCTCAGGAACGAAGAAAACTCCTTACTATCTTTCTGTCTTGTCTCCATAGTTATTTTTTAAGTTCTTATTTTTTCAAAAAAATTACTGTTCTCTCTGGGAACCTCACTCAATCTCCCTCACGAGCTCTACTGATGTCATACAACTTTTTCGCTTATCATTTCCTAATGCTGCCTTTAAAAAATAAAAATTAAAAAATTACTAATTTTCCCCTCAGTTTTCAACCCCTCTTTACAAAAGTCCTTAGAAAAAGCATGAAAGTTCATGTATGATGGATTAGGATAGAAGTAATTGTACCAAAGTGTTTATTTAGACAGTAAAAGTGACAGCTTTGCAAATAAAATGAACCATTGCCAAACTAAGATCAGAGGCAAATTTTAAAACGAACATAGACAAACATTTACTTTTGAGCTTCTATCATTTTTAATGGTGTTCCTCCCCCTGGCAGTGACTGCTGCATCTTGGCTCCTCCAGGACAGAGGAGCACGCAATTTCTTTTAAACTGTATTTTCATCAAACTATCTGTGCTGTGACTCCTCTCCCAACACTGCTGGTCCAGTGTGCTGAGGAAACTTGAACAAAAATCACAAACTGCAGAAGACAAAAAACTACCTCTAACCAGTTTTAGTTTCAACCACATGTCCTTAAACCCCACCTATTTTTTATTTTATCTGAGCTGAAATGTAAGTCTGCCTTTTAGTATTTTATAACCTTATTTTTCAGGGCACACTATCTCTTTCGATCAAAGGTAGTCTACTACAGCTTATCATTAAAAGCTATTTTGCAGATTTACTCTGCTCCACTTGACATGCACCAGAAATCTGCATCAAGTTTAAATGAAAGCCAGATTGGTGCCTTAGTTACAGGGAAAATTAATGAAAGCAATGAGCGATGCTTGACATTCAGCTAACTTTTAAACTAGGAATTGAAGAGCTCCTATGCTTTGCAATGCCTGCCCAAAATATCTGACTAATTTCAAATATTAATTCAGTTTAATGAGCTAATTTAATACTTGTATATGGGAAAAATGCCGATTTAGAACTACAGTGTAACATAAGCTAGAAAACATATACTAGGAAGAAAAATACTTTTCTAGAGGGGTGTTTGCTTAAAGAGAATTACCTACTGTTGTTTATTTTCAGGCTGAACATCTGAATTTAATTCAACAAAGTGACTCTTCAGAGGCATAATGACTTTTAACGATCATGTCAAGTATCTTCTTGTCCCTTCAGCAGCTCTTCTGGAATACCAAGGACTAGAAATAAAAGTTCAATTACAGATGTGTGGTTGGCTGCATACCACAGCCACAGTAAGTTCATTAGAGCAGAAAACACACAGCAAAGGGGTAATAATGAATTAAAAATGTAACAGATATGCCCAATGAAAAAATGACTACTGAAATAACTCACCCAAATGTTACCACGTTCTGCTTGCTTTCTTTTATGGATGCCAGTTTCTAAAACAATTCAACATTGTCCTTTCCCATTTTTTTCCTCCTCATCTCCAAAACTCAGAAGAGACCAGCATTGCAAATAAACATGGTTTGTCACTAAAAGTAGCTGAAATGTGATGATGCAACAGATCTCTGCTTTAGGGAAGCACAGCTAAATTACTTATCAGAAACAAAATCCCAGGAGATCTGTTGTCAGTTGAGCAATACTTCTACTGAAAAGGACTTCCCCTATCCATTTCAAGCTGTTCAAATTTTCCTCAAAATTTGCAATGTTTTTTCTTTTTGAAGACATGGACAACAAACATTCAGCCAACCCTGAACTTCCTTTTCTTGAGACACAAGCTGAATGTTTCAGGCAAACTACTAAAAATAAGTTTTACTCCCAGCAGTGACAACTCCTCACAGCTTAATCAAAGGAATACCAATCACAGCCTAATGGCCCTGTTCTCTAGAGCATCCAAGTTGAAAAATTATCAGTAGGAGAATACTCGCTGCAAAGAGAAGAATCTGCCAAGAAGTGAGAACTAATATATTTGCACTTAGTCTGCCTCAATTTGATATTACATATTTCTAACAGAGAACAAGGAGTGACTTGATGCTCAGTCTGCAGCTATGGCATGAAATTAGTTTCTAAGGAAACAGGGCAGAATCCAAAGGACAAAATTTCCGTGTTTGTCCTGCTTCTGTAGCAAACACAGCATCACCTGCAGAAGGCACATGAAGCAAAATTCCTCCAAACCAATTAAGGGATTGGATCTCTGGCATCCTGAATCAGCAATTTAACTGGCAGCCTCATTGCTGAGGCACTCCTCTGTTGGAGGGAGAGCACAGAAGTGTAAACAGGACACACACCAGCTCACAGCCACTGCCAGCCTACTCCTCTCAACTGCAGGGCAGGAAGAGACACTAAAAATAATACAGCTGGCACTTAATATAGTCTGCTCCTTCATGCGTGCAGAGGTTCTGCTGTGACTTTTAGAAAATCTGACTGCCCACACCTCGTGGTTGCTCTTTCAGAGGAAAAACAAATCTTTAACTAGTGAGGCAGAAAATTTTCTGTCCAAGAACTCAAAGTGGGCCAGGTAAAAGGTGCTGATTTTCAAGAGAGGTTTCCACACCATGAATGCCAAGCAGGTTTCTCTGCTGTGATGAGCACTGGACTTTGGAGAGCATCCCTCCCACCTGATGGCACGGGGCTGTTCAGGATGCTCTCCCCAGCCGGTGCTGCACCCTGTGTGCAGGGATTGCACTCAGGATGCAGACAGGCACAAAGGGCAGCTACACCAGGGAACTCCAGATGATGAGATCCTCCAGGCCAAAATAACCAGAATTCCATGGAGAATTTAAAACTTTTGAGGTATGTGGTGCACTTTGAAATGAAACATTCTTCCTATCAACCAGCCACATAACCCACTGCTTAGCAACAGAGGTTGCAGGTGTGTACCTATCTGAAAGAGGGAAAACAATTCTTGTTATCCATCATTCTCACAACACAGCAACACAAATTCTCTCTAAGTATACAAAGGATTTGTTGTTTGTTATTTTAAATTATCTTAAATTCACATTTCTGTATAAATCCAGGTCCCCTCTACATTCAGTGAAAACCAGATTGTGAATAGAAAAGAAAATGTTTCTAAAGCACTTTCAACACAGGTGCTTGAGTAAAGGCTGATTTCAACTTGAGAGGGAGCTCTCCTTGGTTTGCTGTGTAGGTTTGGGTAGTGACAATTCTTTTTGCATAGCTTTCCTTTTCAGAAGGAAAACATCAATGCATCTCAAAATCTCAGTGTGAAGAGCCTATTTCTATAACTGTTTGCCTGAAGGCCAGAGGTGACAGCCCAGCCCTGAAATCCCAAATACATTACCACAGGCTGGGATATTATTTCCACTATGCAATTCCACTGCAGAGCACACATCAATACTCATCTCTATCCATAAATCAATGGAACCTATTTTAGGCACAAAAGCTTCAAAATAAACCCTTCTGACCAACCTCTCAAATTAATTATGCAAATGCTGTATCAAAGTGCACAGATAATTTTTACTTCAAATTTTTAAAATCTGCACAGACACTCTGAAAGGAAAAGAAAGTAAATGCCTAATTATACACATTGAATAATCCAGATAATGGCTTGTCACATGCATCATTCTGAATGCAAATCAGAACAATGGTTTAAGCTGTAAACACAATGTGGAAACATCGAGTAACTTTGATCTCATCTTTGGCAAGAACGCATCTCCTTAAGATTACTTTCTGTATTCAGTGGGATTTATAAATATAGATAATGTTAAAAAATATAATGAAGATTTTTTTCCCTGTTGAATCTCAATGCCTTTCCGTACCAAACATACTCTATGAGTTATTCCAAGAGAGATGAATTGTATTTCTCCAAAACAGAAGGATGCTGCCTCTTACTGCCCTGCTAGAAACACTAAAAGCAAAAATACCTTGTTCAGTGCTTTACCTTCATTCAAGCAAAGTGTGATTGGTTTTGTATCCAAAATGTCCACATTTTTGAGACCAAAAGCTCCTGTGCTGAGGAGCACATACCAGCTTAGGAGAGAGGAAGAAAGCCATACCCAGAGTAAGCAACTGACCCCCTAATGCTGCTGTGGGAATGAGCCCTAGCATGCACTCCAGGCATGTTTAGGAAATAGGATTTTCTTCATTTCAGTCCTTCTTCCTAACACAGCAATTAAACCTTGCAGAAACCAACCTACCAAAGGAAGGGCTAAAACTGAATAGATGAAGATGTCCAGGTTAGACATGCCAGGGACACAGTGGAAACCACTGCTACCCTCTTTGCCTGGTACTAAAAAATTCCTTGGACCGCTGTCCATGCTATTAAGACAAATTTCAGCAAGTGTAAAGCCTCATTTCATGACAATGTTATTAAGGGGCAATTAGGCTTTAATGAGACAATTCCACAGCTTAAGGAATTGAGGTTGAAAATTAAAAATAAGGAATTTCTGTGGCTAACACTGACTGAAAAGTGCAAGTGCAACAAGAAAGTCTGTCTGCTGAATGGTGCAACAGTTTTCACTTCCCTCCCAGGCATTGCTTTCTAACACTTTTTGGCACTTACAGATAAAGATACTAAATTTCATGTTGTGGTTATATTAGTTTTAAGTTATGAAGAATATCTATGAAAGTAACAATACAGGAAAATAAATGCATGACTTTAAAAAGTCACCTCCCAGTAGCTGCACCTCTAACAAGATCCTCACCTTAGGCTAAAGGCATTTATTGCACACACCTGGATCCCTTCAACGAAAGTTACTTAAAAGAACGGAAAGGAACGTGCTGATCAAACAGAACACTCCATTAAATGGTGATGCAAGACTGCATGAGATACACATTGAAGGCCAGCAGAATTAATCCACACCCAGGTCTAAAATAAAACAGCGCTACAGAATGGTAAGATTTCTTGCGTATGTGCACCTCAGCCAACACAAGCCTTTACATATCTCTGCAACTCACTTTTCTCCAATGCTGGAACTGCCAAACTCAAGAAAAAAAAACCAGCCACTTTCATGTGTTATTTCTACATGGCAGTCACACTGAGAACTTGTACATCAAATTCAGTCAGGAAAATGAACATAACTAGGACAGACACCTTCAACTTGAATTTGTTGGATGTTCTAATGATTCAAGTCTATTTGTGAGGTTTTAACTAAGCTTTTACTCTTTTATAGTAATATCTGCCTAACCAAACCAGGTTTCAAAATGTAAACAGGAGCTTGTTATCTACTTAAACAGAAATCCTATCCACTGTGACTTTCATTAAGACACTACTCAAAACACTGTCTCCCCTCTCTGTTTTCTTGGACATCAACTCATTCCTCATTTGCTGTCCCATCCAACAAACCCTTGTTACTTGGTCCAATTTCCATGTTGGCAAAATGCACAAGTTTGTGTGATTGTAGGAAAACAACCATAACTGCTTGATAAATACCTCAAGAATTGCAAGTTGCAGTTATCAAAACATCTCATGAGCTTTCTCCTAAGTCTGCATCAGCCTATAGGCTTGCTAGCAATGGGCAGGCATGCACGCAAGTTTTAATACTCCTTCTCCTCCTATTTTACGCAAGATTATTCTCATCCTTAGAAACAGGAAGTCATTAAGTTAAAAATGTTTATACTAAATGAAAACACACATATTGCCATGACTTCTACTCAGTGACTATTGGGTGGTCTCAATCTGAATCCACTTTCTGACCAGCAAGTGCTTCCCTTGGAGAGATTATCAAAGCATGGCCTCAGAGACCAAGGATTGGAAAGGTATAAACTATCAGCTACTATAATTACAGTTCAGGATTTAAATTTTTTTTAGAAGACTTTAATATACCCCAACAGAACTCCCAAACATCTGTTTTCAGTAAGCATTTAAATAAATGTTTTTCCCGCACTATATCAGAAATTGGCCAGTGCTGTGTGTTTCTTGGGATGAGGTCAGCAACGTGCATTAGCGCAGAGCCTTTGCTGCAGTAATTACCACGTTTATTTGTGACAAAGTGTGGTTGAAGGGGGAAATCCACAGCCCACTGGCATGCTCCACTGTAACCTTCAGAACCCTGCCTGCAACTGCCTGTGATCAGTGCCTCAACATGCCAATGTCTGGTCACACTCCTCTTATCCATAAACTCCTCTTGTTTCCTCTTGGATTTGATAAATATTTTTTAAAAAAATCTTAATTTTACTACCATGATAATAATACATTGATGGATGGCCCACAAAGACTTCCCATGCACAGAACATCTGACTACAACTCTCCTCACACTAAGAAAAATCTGTCACTTGCAATTTGAGTTGATTGTCAAACTCACTACGGTCTGCTTTTTATGGATATAAATTACACCTCAGGAAAAACCAAACTTCAGTCCATCAGCACACATTTTCAATTGCTTTTTCAACACCACCTGTCCTTATTACAGGAAAACAGACTTCCTCCCAACCTCAATATTTTAATTATTAAATAATTGGAAGAAGTGAAGAATGCTTCTCAGAAGGGAGTTGCACAGCAGTTCCTCAGTGATCATGAGCACTTTTGGGAAACTTGAACACTCTTCCAGCACGCCCACTTGCTTCCTGTGAACAACCAGCGTGCAGAATTATTTGGAGAGGTCTTCCAAAATGCTGAGAACATGATTTCTGTGCATTCTGATGCTCTATGAATCACCAAGAACAGAATATGAAGCCAAGAAACAGTACAACATGCACATGCACATACAACTAAGTAAGAGCTGCTAAGACTAATAATACCAAAATATATCCTGAAAATAGCAGGAAAAGGCCAACAGGAAGCTACACATTATGCCACTTCCACCTGAGACTCTTTACTTTTGTTTGGACCCACAGATCAATATGAATGTCAGGAATTAATAAAGCTAAGCAGTAGAGATCAGTTCTCCAGAGACCAGCCACATCTGCTCAGCAGTGCCAAGCTGCCAGCTGGATAGAGTCCCAAAAGCCTTTAAAGGGTCATCATGCACAGCAAAAGCTTGTACTTGAGTAAAAACCTTTTAGCTTAGCAACTAAAAAGGTAATAGATATCCTGCTAATTACATTAAGTAATTAAGTCATGTTTAGCTCTGTTAATTGGGGTGCCTAATTTTAAAACGTCTAATAGCCACAATATTTAAATTTCTGGTTTGTTTGGGTAATGCAAGAAAAATCTGTTCTAAACTACTGTCATTTTTTTTGGCTGATTCAAAAAAAGAAGTTATGCTGTTAACAGAAAAGTTGATCAGTTGCAATGAAGAGTCAAATAAATCATTACTTGTTGAGTACTGCATATTCTAAGCAACTTTAGTGTATGAATAATCAGGTAAAAAATGCAAAGTGAAACACACCCGGGATCTCAGTTGAGATCATCAAGCACACTAGGATACTTTATCTGAGTACAAATTGTCAAAATGCTTTTTCATTGGGCACATTTGATAGAAGCCTGTTCAGGGAAGAAATAAACCCTGCAGCAGATGACATCTGCCTCCCTCCCCAGTATGTCCCTCACTGGCACACAGCGCCTGGCAGGCTAGAAAAGCTCCCATCGAGCTTTTGATACATGAAGCTATTTCTGAAATAATTGCTGGCCTACATGCAAATTGCTCCTTCCAAATATCTCAGATTCAGGAGTACAGTACCATCCATGCCCAGTTAAACACAGCTTCATTTACAGCTTTCTCTACAGCTGCAGGTGGCTCAACTTTCATGTGACAGAGACACAACTGACATCCTTTACCTTGGCAGGCAGGTGCTGAGGAGATCTATTGTTCAGGATTACAACAGCTGAATTCCCACTGCTCCCAGGGCATCACAGCCCAACACTCTTTAATACAGGGTATCACACCTCCATGTTTGCAAGGTATTTCCAATTCTTATCTTTTGGCTTGTTTCCAAGCATTACCCAAGAGCTGAGTTTAGGCTGGACCACTACAAGCCCCACAGGCAGCTTGTTTAGTGAGCAAAGAAGCCACTTCTAAGAGCACAGTTAAGATCAACCTCCTGAAATTAGTCTGAACAATTTGTGTTCAACACAGCAACTGCAGGAGTGTCTATTTTAATGAAAGCAAATCACTGCTCTCAAATTTTACTCATAGCAGTGGCCACTACCAGAGGGTTACTACCAGTCCTAAAAGGCATTGTGTCTGTGAAGGTTTGTCACTGCACAGTAACGCTCTTTCTGACCCCATGCAATGCATCAGGAGCACCTCCAGCATCACAGTGCCACTAAAGAATGTGGGACACTCCCCATGAAGGCACCTGGAATTATTAGCCCCCATTCAATTAGCAAATTCAGCTACTAATGTTATATGCCTTTAAGCGGGGCTTATAAACCACACAACACGGCGCCCCAGACCAGCCATCTGGAAATGCAGATGTCATCTGCTCACCTTGGTAATCTGCTGCAAGGTTTTTCAGATGAAGATGTATTTCATCTTGTGGTGCTATATAAATAAACAAAGTCTTATAAACAATCATTTTATCTGACTAGGGTTATGTCATATGGTTTGCTTTCTCTATGAAAGAAAACACGTACATAAAGTGCAACCAGATGTTGTTGGCAGAGAATCCATTTAATAAGCACTCATTTCTAAAAACATGATTACAGATGTGGCCTACATCCTGAACCCAATGTTTAAGGAAAAATTCTCTCTGTGTGAATTTCACCCATTTTCTATGTTTTCTCTAAGTCTCCTAACTCACAAAAAAAAAAAAAATTCCTAGTACTGAAAAAGTTGCATGCCCTCCCCTTTCACAAATCCACCAAAAAAATAATTTAAGCACACCCTTATAAAAAAACCCTGAGCACTCTACGGAGGAAACCCTGCTTTGTAGCAGCTCACTGCCATACCAGCTGTTAGAAGGCAATGATGCAGGTTACAACCAAGTCTAGACTGAGCTTCCTTGCTACAAATACTTAGCTAGGACTGCACCTGAGTTGTAATTTGATTTTCAAAGCGCAACAATAGTTACTACAACTCTGCTTGCAGAACTGCAGAAACTGTAGACACTCTAAGCAATTACTTGCAGTGCTTAAAAGAAAAAAATTAAAGTCAACTGAAACATACTAAAGTTTTTGATGAATAATATCTTCCTTGAAATCTCTTACACATTCAGAGAACTCTCAGTAAGGCAATTAAAATATAAAATAAATATTTAATTGGTGTACTATAGGATTGCTTAGGATATAAAACGTTGTTTAATTCTGATAAAACCCTAAGCAACCAACAAAAAGAATAGAAACAACAGATAAGTTTTAAATTCAAAATCAATTAAGTCTGAATAAGAACTCCATTCTTTCATGCTTGTTGATTTATAAAATCCTATCTAGAGCCTCAAGAAAATTAGAATAAAGCTAAAACTCTTTTCAAAACAGGAGAGAAACAGAAAGACTGACTGCATCATTCCACATCTGAACCCAAGAGATTTTCACCATAGTTGATATCCAAGTATTGAATTAAGAACAGTCCTCTTAACAAACACACTCCTGAATTAGATCAGACAAGTTCATATTCATATGAATAGAGAATCCAATGCTTAAGAAAACTTGTCTCTCTACATAACTCTCTCTCACCTCACATCTGTGATCATATGAAGTTAAAGTAGTAAACCCCTCAAATGTTCAGTGGTTCACAGGACTATTTCCTTAGCAATGTATTTATTGAAGGTCCAAAAGTACTTGAAAAGTTAGGCTAGTTAGTTACCAGTGACATCACTGAGAACCAACAGTTGAAAAGAAAGCAACCCCTTTCCCCAAATTATCTTTTGAGCAGACCTTGAAAAATAAAACTAAGTAACTCTTTCAGAGGACAGCACCACTTAGGAGCACCTACATTTATTGGCAAAGCTCAGATATTTGATTAATCTAGATTATCTTTTCCAAGCAAGGTATTAAAAAGGTCATATGAAATGATTAAAAAGTCAAAAAATAAAAATCAAAACAGGGGAAAGTCCTGCTTTCACCTAAGAAATTCTGTGTCAGATGATGTGAATGGAGCTGAAATTTTAAAATCCTCTCACAACCAGCCAATTTTTAATCAACAGGTACATGGCTACTTGCTTCTGGAGGCAGGAAGATGGGACAACTGGAATTTTACAGAACTATTTAAAATGTCCCAAGTGACCTTTAACAAGAGCTTTAAACATCTGTTTTGAGAATCATTTTCAACAGGATTAAATATATATGCATGGTTGTATAAACACTGTCTTTAGTGGGGGAATCAGATTGATTTAAAGCACGGTCAGACCTAACGGCTTGCGCAGAGAGGAAGCTCTGGTGAAGATGGATAAACAAACACTCCAAGCCCAGAGGTGAGCAAAGCACTTGTTTCTGCTCCACGAGGAAAAGGTTCTTTAAGTGAGAGAGGCTGCTGAAGTGTCCAAGCTCTGAAGCTCAGCTGTGCTCTCACCCAAGTGTTTCCAGCTCCTTTGGTTTGTGGGTGATGCAGGCTCTGCCCACATGCAGTCTATCTGCAGGGTATCTAAAAATTACCTCCAAGCTTCAACTGCCACAGCCTCAATTAAAAAGAGAGCCCTGATGTGTAGGTGCACTTACCTACTATTTATGCCAGCAAAGCATTTTCTTTAAACATAAAAGAAACCCCAGTTTGAGAAGTATATCTATGGATGGGGGTAGGAGAAACAAATGAGGATGTATGTTTATTTGTTTACTTTCTTCAGAGGGAAGACAAATAAATGGAATTGCTTGAGAACCCAAAACCTTACGGGTATTTTCTGGACACATTAATAAATCAATGGCAAAACCTTCATTCATCTAACTAGTTGCCAACTACTTCACACGAAGAGTGTAACTGTTGCCAAGATGGGTGAACATGAACAGCTGTCACATCAGTATGGGATAAAATATCTTAAAAGGAGAAGAACTGCAGCATTTACACAGCTTGTGTTAAAAAGTTTGAAAAAAACCCAAACCTTGCTGTCCAAGTCTTCTCAGAGATTAAGCCAAAATGCAGACAGAATATTTAAATATAACAGCAATCTGAATAATGAGCTGAAAATTAACAGAGAGCTGTTATCTGCAGAGAGCTGAGAGGACCCACAGATCCAGGCCCCTGGTACCAGGAATCTGTGTGCAGGCATAATAACCTCAGTGTGCCAGTCACTGCTCTGCTGGGGCACCTTAATAAGCCAGCCAAGCCCGACTTGAGTTTGTCTTGTTTTAAGGCTTCCAGCATCCTTAGAGAGTTCTCCAAACAGCAATTCAAAGCAGGAATGTGATTAAGGGGAAAGCCTCAGCTGGCCACAAACAGCGCTGTGAATACCTCCTGCCTTTCTGCTTCCTTAAGGGCTGAGCCAAAGAAAGAGCTGTGGCTCACGAGAAGGTCTCAGTAGCGGTGGGTCCGAGTGCAGTGCAAACCCCTCCCCATAAGATGCTGCAAGGAAATCCCTGCATCTCTCAACCAAGACAGTTCTACTTTCTGCTTTTACAACTCTCAGTGCTGATCTGTCAAATACACCAAAGAGAGCAATCTAATTAGAAAGCTGCACAATTGCACACTTTTGGTCGTTTGTGGTAGTTCAGTTTACCACAAAGAACAAACAACTACAAGATCAGATCCTCTTACAGTAAATGTCACTCAGACCTCTCAGGAAACTTAATTTCACACAACTGCGAGGTAAATAAATAATTTGAAGATATCAGCTGCAACCTTTTATGTTTTTCACACTGAGTTACACAACCTTGCAAGCCTCAAAACCCGCAGGTTCCTGTAGATGAGTAGGATTTTACAAAGCATCCATACTCGTGTCATCTCTGCTCAGAAGTAGACATTGCAAACAATTTCTAGACAGACAAATCCTACTTTTACAAATGCTTCAATAACTTATGCACTTCAGGGCAGACTTTTTTCTTTCTTATGTAATGCCCATTGCTGGAATCCAGAGAAATATTTCCAAAATTTTATCCCTGGGGCAATAAGTAGTTTTACTCCTTCTGTCAGCTTGCTTTCTTCCTTTCATCAAGCAGAATCCTCCTGTACTAGATATGGCATAAAAAGACTAAAACCACTGTGTCCAATAAATTTGACCATAATCACAGGGCTGATGCACTGTAAGTGCTAATCTCAAATCACAGACAGCTTTTTGCTCCATGACGAATCCAGCTTTCATCTTTCAAAATGCTACATGTTAGGCCACTGTAAGGGCTTTCATTTTTACCATTTTTACTTCTAAGCCACTAAAGGTAGAAAAGATACAGGAACTGAAGTTAAAGTTATGCCATTGAACCCTAATAAGAGAAAGAGTGTTAGGAAAGCTTCTCCTCGATTTCTATGAATAAAGAACTGGATAAGGTATATTGAAGAGCACATGCAGAAATAGATGGGAAGAGGAAAGAGTTTTGTATACTGGGTATAATTCAACCACTGCACCCAATTTCACCAATGCACAAAGACGCAGCAGGTTTTGAGAATAAGAGTGGGGAAAAATATCCCAAAGCCTTCCAAAATAATTAAAAGGACATTTAAACAACAGCTACAGTTTTGACTTCAGTTTTACTGTAGTATCTCTTAGTTTGTAAACATCAAAACTATGTTTTTTCCTCCTCCTCTCTCCTTGAGAAGTATCTGCAGAAAACTGCAGTAATGCAAACTCTCTACCCTGAAAGACCAACATTCTGGCACAGCAGAGGCAGTGAAAAACAGATTCAGCATCATTCCCCTTCTGGCAGTGCTCAACATGAGAAAGAGAGAAAGCTACCAGCATACCCTGCGTTCTTGCTTCACACTGAATTTCTGGCTGAGAGTCACAGTCATTTATTTATAGCATCTCACAGCAAATTTGCTTGCATCCTGAAGTGCATTCTGATTATTTTATCCCTATTTTAGCACATTACAGTTAATAACATTTTATAACTGTAGTAAAATACAAAATATACCAATAACAGCTAAGGGAGTTGCAGTAAGTGAAAGGAGACATAAATGAAGGTCAGGTACTCACTCTGCCAGAAAACAGCACTGCTTCTCAATAAGCATGAGCTCAACGCTTTGAATCAGTGTTTCAGAAACCCCAGGCACAGTCAGGTCTGTTACACGGGCTTCAGTGATAGTCCTTTCAGTGAATCTGGATGTCGCCTGTTGGATTTACTGCTCTAATGGTATTTGAATCAAGGCAACTTCCTGAGTAAGCTAGGATTCAGAATAAATGCACAAAGATAGGATATAGTGATTAAAAGTATTGCCCAAATAATCTGCTATTGGCCTCTCAGTTCCTTCAGGCACTCAAACTGCCTCAATTTTAAACTCTGCTTAAAGTAAAATGAATGAACACCAATAAAAAAGTTTGACGGAAAATCCAACATCAGCCAAATCTGGCATTGTTTGTTTCAGTTATACGGAATCATTGTGTCCGGTCCTTGAATCCTCTTTATTATACCCTCATTTCCCCTGACTGAAGAAACCTCTGTAACAGAAAACCCTCAGGAGCCGTAATTTAACAAAGACAGCATCCAAACTTGATACAACCATCGTATGAATGAAGCCAGTAATCTGGGTATGGTTAGAGCTGAAAAAAAAAACAACTTCCAATGGACAAAATGAAAACCTACATTTGATAATAAATCTTCTTTTTATGAGTAGGCTTAATACTCTTCCTCTTGGTACAAGAATGTAATACTTGCCAAGAAAAAAAAAAAAAGGACAAAACTCACACACGACAAGAACTGTAAAGAGCAGAATAAACATCAGATACACAAAGTATTTTCAAAAAGTTCTCATTAACAAGACTTTTTAAGAACATCAATGCTTTAAATGAGTTTCCAGAGAGGCAGCAGAAGTCAGAGACACACCAGGGCTGGGGCAAAATGAGACAATTGCACAGGAATCACTAGGAAGCCCCTCCACACATTATACTATGACAAGAAAGCAACAAGCTACATGTGTCCAAGCATGGCAGCCACACACAGATCTCAGGCTGGAAGATGCCCACACCACCTTTTTACTACAAACATCAAACAGCTGAAAACCCAAAACTAAGTGAGCTTAAATGAAGGTGGTGTTTGCACCCAAAGCCAGGCACTGCTGTTTTGACAATGTGAACAACAGCAAAAGTGCTGCTACTCCTGTTAGTGCCTTTAAAAGGTGCCCACTACAACAAGCTCTCTCTGAAGCCACTTGGCTACTCACTTTTAAAATTCAGGGGCTCTGTTTTGGTTTATCTGACACTGAAATGCTGCCAAGAGAAACCAAGTTCACACTAGGGCAATACTGCAACAGGCAAAGTAATTTCCAGAAGCTCTTTCTTGTTGAAGTCAGTATCAGGTTGTCCAACACGCTGACACAGCTAGAGCTGTTATTTTTAAACACAGCCATAGTCTATTTAACTAAAGCATCTTTACTCTGACTGAGCCAGTATTACTTTGATAAGACTCCTTAAGTCTCTACACTGAAGCCTGTGTATCATATGAAACAGAGAAAATGCAAATGTTCAAAGAATCCTTCACTGCAGCTAGGAAAAGAGAAAAAAGGAGAAGAGATGTGCAGGAGAAAGCTGGGAGGACCTGGCACTGAAGACAATAAAGTGCTATCTGCAGGACAGCTATTCACACTGAGAACTTGTATCACTCACCCACTGGAACAATTTCAGTCAACTCCAACAGCAAACAGCTTTCTGCTGTTAGGAGCTCAGCACTACACTTCTAAAACAAATTTTCTGCCAAGTTTGTTTCTAGTAATGCTAGCTTTTCTTACACATCGTTTAACTGATGAGAACCTGGATGGAAGGAGAAGAGAGGCAATGCCATTGTCAAAGGCACAGAGGTTGCAAGCTAGAAATACACATTTTGGGCGTCTCACTGAGATATGCTAAGTAACTTATTTGTATACATTTTCTTCAATGGAATTCTGAATTCTTTATATGTAAAAGTATCTTGTAAACATATGCAGAAGTTCATTACTAGAACGGAGAGCAGCCCCACCCTTCCCTCTCACCAAAGAAAGAATTTGTTCTATACATACAGACAGTGTGGCCTACTTGATGTAATAAAGTTCTCCTATGGCAGTATTTAGCCTCCACTTCTTACACATAACTTATGAAATAAAGAAAAAAGTAAGAGAAGCAATGGTATACACTTCTCAGTAGTGCAAACCTTTGAATTTTACTACAGAAAATTTAGTTGTGCAACTTGTGCTATGCATGGATACTGCAGGCTCTGGAGGCAAGGGAAGGTTGCTGTGGAAAGCAACACCAAGTACCCAAGACCAGCAACACCACACAGGATTGTCACCCACTGGCAGCCACACAGTGGGGTAGGGGAGCCACACAGCCTAGCATGCTGAGATCATTTTAATAAAAATATTTTTGAAATTATGTAATTTTCCCAAAACATTGCATTGATCCCAGAATCTCCCTTTAAACATGACTGTTCCCCCTCAGATTCTGAGAGCACTGGGAGGGTAAGAGGGAACCTTGAAATCTGGGGGCTGCTATACTGTATATCAAAGCCTAGAGAAATGGTTTGGTCATTCTTGCTCTCCTACCAGTCAGTCCCCTTGCAGGAGACAGATCCAGTACTGCAGGCAGTGCCTGGCTGCAGAGCTATCACCACACAAGGATCAGGGGGCTGGAGTCTACCTGCAGCCCAGCACTGGCAGTGCCCCATCCTCTTATCTCCCCTTTTCCCTGCTTCTCCCCACTGCCTTCGATACCTTGCACACACCCTGGTGCTCACTCATCCCTCTCTAGAGTTAATTCAACACATTAAAGAGAATTAATGCAGTCAAAGGGGGGAGAGGAGCTTTGCTGCCACAATTCACAGTGAATTGCACAAGTCCAGCCAGCAGCAGCGCTTACACAAGAGAGGACGATGCAGGACCACAGGGCCAGGAGGGAAAAGCAGGATTTCCCCTTAAGCTTGGTTGTAATGTACGACCCAAATACTTCAATCGGATGGAAATCAGCCCTAGAGAGGAGTGACTGCATTAAAGAGGTGATTATATTTATTGCAACGGTGACATACAGACTTCTTATTCGACAGGGTTCTTAAACAGGATTACAGAGCTTTAATTTGGTTCTTTAAATTGGTTTTGGGGGGAGAGAGAGAGAGAAACAAAAAAAAAGTTTATAGAGAGGGTGGAATAACCTTGGAAGGAGTACACTACATTATGCCATGTCACCCAATAATAGCTTCCCTAGCACAATATGCTTGTGCACATTCTCCAAGTTAACTAATAAACAGAAGAGCCATAAAAAAGATAATTACTTACACTCTGCATTTGCACACTGCAACCAGTAATTTTGTAGCTTTAGTTCCATCTTTCAAGTATCAATTATATTGACAAGGAACAGTGGCAGCAGTGTGTATCACAAAAGGAGTAAACAAATGACCTTTATCTGACTTTATTAAAGTAATAAAGGACAGACTTTTTTTTTTTTTTAACTTGCTTCAAAGAGAGTTTTATAGCTAGCTACCAGCAGGGTGTGGACCGAAGCTAAAAACTTTGAAATGGGTCCCTGTGAAATCTGAAACCAAAATACAGCAGAGGTCAACTCTCTGTGAAGAACCGCCTTGTCTGTATGTATACTATAAGCAAAGCTCTGTTAGCTCAGCCTTGGTAATAATGTAATTCAACTTAGCCCCTGGGAACAGCAACAACATCAGGTTTCTACTACAAAGACAAATTTACTGCACACAATATCTGTTACTATATATTTGCAGCATGTTTGATAGTAGCCAGACACTAGTGTTACATGCTATACCTCAAGCTATTTTCTCTTGTTAAAGGCTAACCCAGGCTATAAATAAATTTTTATTCTTACTCTCACCATTAGCCAATTCTTTTTAATCAACATTGCAAGTACATTAGTTTTATGCAATGTACTAGCTAATATTAATAGGAAAGGAAGCAATACATCTGGAGGTTGTTTGTTTATTTGTTTGTTTAAATTTTTAATTTTTTTTCCTGTAAAGGGGAGAATTTCAACCCTTTTCAACAAGGAAACTGATAATTTTTCCTAGTGGAGAGATGGAATCTCCAAAGACAAGTATTGGGACAATAAGACTAGTATACTTTGGTGTGTCTTGTGGGTTCCTGTGAAACAGTTCCCAGACCCAAACTTGGTGACAAGAGCCATATAGCAACTGAGGTTCTTGGAAAGGGTTGCCCCATACACACATTGCTCTGCTGACACATATGGGCTAGGCTAGGCTGTCTGTTCTTCCAGCTATAGGAAAAGACAGGCAGATGAAGCTGCTGGCGTTGGAGCTACTGGATGAGCCTGGGCTCCTGCTGGCCCTGCCTGTGGAGCACAGCACTCCTACCTCCTGTCTCCATTCAGAGCTCTCCCTCCCTTTCACTCCGAGGTCTGCTCTGTGTGTTTGCCAAACCTCTCCTCAGATGGAAATCTCCACATCTAAGCAAAGGTTTCCCAAAGCACTGGACTGAAATGCTGACCACTCTTGCTGGGCAACACCTCTCTGGTACAGAGAAGAAATAACCACACTTAACAATCTCCATTGGCCACTTTGGGTCCATCCTGTGAGAGACAGTGCCTCGATTCAGGTAACTGGAGACTTTTAGACTTAAGATACTTTGAAGGACACAGGATCCCACCAGGCAATACATTCAGCACCACTTGATTCAACTAGAAGCACTGACATGCAAAAAACCACTCATGATGTTAGCAGTGGTAAGGAAAAAGAACACTTTCTGCTGACGAGACAGCAAAAGCTTCCATTTTGAATGGTGTGGTGCTTGAGAAGAACTAAGCAGTCTTTGAAATCCAGCTCTTAACCAGGAGCTCTCTTAGGACATGTTAAAACAAGGGGCACTGGTCTTTAAAAACATCTAAGTTTAAGCAAACACACACAAAGAGCATAACGTATATGCAACAACCCTTTAAAGAGGAAGCAGTATTTCAGTTTCTCCCCAAGTTCTTGGCTCACAGGAAAACATCTGATGTAAATAGGGAACCAACCCAATCTGCCCCTCTGCCACCTCAGGGCAAATTATCCAGGCACTTATAAAGAAGCCTCCTGATGCTTTACAGCTTAGATGTTTTATATAGTTAAACTGAGTTGTCTTGAGTTCACATGCTTTATGTTATTCGATATGTTTTAACTAGGAAGCTACCTGGATTCATTTCAAGATTTTTTTTTTGAACTAACCTGTTTTTGAGCACAGACTCTGTCATGCTAGCACTACACAGATGTATTCAATCTCTCTGCATGCTGCAAAAGTATTTAAACAAAGTTTGAAACAGAGTAAAAAAATGGAGGGGAGAACCCGACTGCCAGACCACTTGGTTTGGTTTCTGCTTTTGCGTTGGGTTCATTTATTTTGAAACACCATAAATTTCAATGTATTTGCAAATTCTTCTGCATTTTTTTTCTGCTCCATACCAGACCCATGATTTTGATCAGGCTGATAAGGAACAAAACCAACACCTAAAGAGGGCTTTGCTGGTTACAGACATACTTGGCTTTACAAAACATTGTACTAGCTATTATTAAAACACTCATCATGAGTCCTTTTTTCTTCTTGAGATGCTCAGGATTAAATCCTTGCAATAAAAATATTTATGAAAATTTGACTGAGAGATCTACTTTGGACAGTTTGTCTTAGAAGACGGAGTTTTTTGTTCCAAATCATGCACACACAGAGGTATCTGCCAAGCTCTCCAACTGTGTCACTCCAGTCCTTAAGCCATTTAACACGGAACATGCACATGTCCTTTGGATGCCAAGTCAGCTACGTGTCAAAGACAAACAGCTTTGCAGAGCCAAGCCATTCCAATCAGCACATCAGTAACAAATCTCATTTGTATTCAGTATTATGCCCACCAATGAGAATGGGGAAAACAATAATAATAATAAAAAATAACATATACCCACAAACGCTTTTACAACCTCAGTAACTTTAGGAATAAGAAAGTTCCACAGACTTTGTCCTGAAAACACAGTTTGCCCTAGAGGGGGGAACAGCTTCTATTTAGTAGCTGAATTAAAGACCATGAACATCTCTTTGCCTTCTGCCCTGATGGCTGGGTCCAAAAACATTTGAGTTACCAAAAGAGTTTTGCCTTTGTCTATATTTTTAGACATATTTAGGTATTTAAAGACAGTTGCAATTGAAAGCCAGAAATTGTACAGATTAACTGTGAACATTACGAAGACAATTATCCTTTAACCAGATATTTAGTGCAAAGCTTCATCTGCAATCACGATCTGAAACAGGATGATGGGCTTGTTGTGGGTACTATCACAATTTAAACACCATAATGGAAACATATATTGGATTTGTATTTATTTATTACTGTAGTAATGCTGTATAAGAAGACAGAAGACACAAGATACAGATAGAAGATATAAGATACATAGGCTAATGTAGTACAGAAATGCCAGATATTATTTTTATATACAGGTTCTTACACCTTAAATCTCAACACCTTTAAAGAACTGTAGTCAATACAGCTGAAAACAATCATTTGAAAACACTTGAGCTGACCCTCTACAGGTCAAATCCAGTTCATATATACAGTTCAAATACCCTCCAAATACAGTTTGCATGTTCCAAGAACAAAATTTTAGGTTAGGTTTTGGCGATTTAGGATATATAGCAAATACAGTATGTCACCTGGTGTGTAGCAATAATTTAAATAATGTTGAAAAGCAGCTTATTTAAATTTTGTGTTTTACTCCTGTTTCAGCATTGACCAGGAGCCTGGAGCAATTGTTACACAATTCATTAACACTCCTAAAAACGGTTGTGTATCTGAGTCAGGAAAAAACAAAGGTACTTGTGAGGTCAGTACTTTTAAGTTATTGTATTCAGTTCTACACAGAGCTGGATGCACTGCCTAGTATTGTCCACTGTTTCCGTCACAAAATTCTATTTTCAATTTCACCTAATTTTTCATACGTTAGGCTGAAGGTTGCCTCTGCTAAGTGTCTGCTAGATCTGAAGCATCTGAGCCAAAACACTTCTCTCTTTCTGACATGAGGGCTCCTAAGTGTACTTTCCAATGCTGTAATTTAATTTTTAAATTGAGGATATTTTCTTTGGAAAGCACTACCCAGCTTTCAAATACTTGACTTTGTGGCCTTAGTGATGCTCTTTATAAATACAGAGGTTTTTTGTATATACATAAAGACTAAAACATAATATGGGTTGTTAAGACAGTACTGGGATACTGGATTATATGAAATTACTTGCATTAATACCAGCAAGTAACCCAGCCAATTTATAATTTACACTGCTCTAGAAACTATTTATTTGAATCACACAGACAACTTCAGTACCAAGCTGCTCCCACAGCATTCTAGAGCTGTCCAAAAAA
>VWZU01002026.1:1394854-1415303 GCA_013397095.1 Sterrhoptilus dennistouni
CAGTGCGGGGCCGGAGCATCGATCCCCGGGGCCGTGGCGATGGAGGGACCCGGCGGGGCCGGGGGGGGACACGGGGAGTGTGTGCGGGAAAAATGAATATACAACCCACGCCCCCCAAACAGGCAACAATAACAACAAAACCCTGGGTTGGAAGTGAAATTTTTGAGAAATTGAAACAGTTGTCGGGGCTGAAAGGCGGCAGACGGCTTCTCCAGATGGCTCGTGCTGCTCAGGAGAAAGCTCTTGTGCCGAGAGCAGCCCTGCTGAAAAAAAGCTGCACAAAATGCTATAAAGTCGTCTTGGCAAACGCTGTCCTTTCTTTCTCTCCGCTTTTTTTTTTTTTTTTTTCCTTCCCTGTTTTTTGTTTTCTTGGCTTTGTGTAGTTGTCCTGCTTTGCAGCTGAAATCATCCCTGTCTTGGTTCCCCACCCAAAGTTACTCGCTTTCTCGGTCTCAGGGCTGGTTTTGTTACATCCGAGCGGCTCAGACCAGACGTTTGAAGTCACAGAAGCACTAGGTGATAATTCTCCTTTTCATGCAAAAAAACCAAAAACAAAACCAAAAAACCCAACAAAAACAAAGAACAACAACAAGAACAAAACCCCCAAAACTCCTCTGTATTTAAATTATGTTTTTAATTATTTCTAAGACTCAGAAGTCCTCAAGTCCAACAAGTCCTCATGATCCAGGCTAGGAGTGAATTACAAGCAGGATCAAGTAGGAACTTTGTAAAATAAGTTTGAAAGTCTTAGAAGGTCCCTTTGAAATCAGCACTGCTGCTTACAGGTGTAAAATTACATACATTGACTAAGTCGTGTGGGTTTGGGGACAAAACCTTTTAATTCTGTGTACTGCTTGCTTTTAAGGAGCCCCTCGAGGAGTGTGGCCATCGGGAAAGCAGCAGGACTGGGGCAGGGTAGGATGAAGACCCTCTGTGCCAGGACCCTCTTCTGATGGAGTCACGAGAGAGGCTCCAGCCCAGCCTGGTGCCTGCTGCCACCACATCAGTGTAGGAGCTACAAGACCATCACAGAAAAGTGAGCAAGGGCCTTGGGAGCTAGGGAGGTCCTTGGAGAAAAACGTGCCTGAGGAACCAAATTGGGTACTTGATTTGAATAGGGAGAGGATGCAGAACGTGTTTTAACTTTGCAAATGTGTACACAGCACTGAGATGGTTCCACCTGACCACACCAGCCCCACAGGAACCTGCAGGTACCGGCCACTAATCAGGGGATGAGGTGGCACAGCATCTCTTATTTAATACAGGACTTTTAACTATCTGATGGCTGTTGGAAATCTGAACTTACCTTGGGCACAGGAACATGTGGAGTGTGCTATGAAGGTTGAAGCAATTGGCTTTCTCCAGTTTGCCTATTAATTCAGTTTAATGCTCATGGCTGTTCCATCCATGTTCATCCCCTCATTTTTATTTCCTTTTGGAAAAAAAATTACAGCTGTATCATGTTTTAATGAACTTTGAACTTGAAAAGGCCAAGAAATTACAAAATTTAGGTGTGGTTTTGAAAGTGAGGGTGATATTGGAATGAAATTGGTGGATTGGGACTTGCCTTGAACTCTGAGCTCTGGCCCAGACAACTGCTTAGCTGAGAGGATGCTGGCACATGAGTGATTGAATAGGAACTGGCCACACACAAATTTCAGCTGAAAACCAGAAGAGAGTTGTTAGCTATTAAAATTATCAAATACTGCCTTTTCCAAGGTGGGTATTTGGAATGGAAAAATCTCACTGCTTTTGAGTTGTAGTTTATTAAAGTCATTATACAGTGCATTATCTGCAGCAGCAGGGGATAGACTTGATGTCTCAGGAGGTTGATTTGAGTGCTGAGGTGCTGCGTGACATTGATCACACACCCTGATATTTGAATTTCAGAGGCAGCAGTTGCTTATCCCAGCAGATGCCTTTCAGGTTTATTGTAGGGTGAGCTTTCTTCTCCTGGGCATGTAGATGAGTTTTACTTTAGTCTTGGAAGGATTATGAAGCTGACAAGTGCTGATGATTCAGGCTATAAATGGATTACAAGCATGATCAAGAAGAAACTTTCCTGCATGGAAAAGACTTCTCCCATTAGTTCTGGAGCTTTTGTTCCCTCGCTTGAAACAACTGCCAGGTGCTCCTGGAGAGTCAGTGGCCTGGGCCATTCTAGTTAGGCAGATCTCTGTGCTGCAGCTCCTGCAGGTGACACAGCTGATGGAGACCTCTGCCTGTGGGCTCCTCTGGTGCCTGGGGCTGCTGTGCAGACATCCTCCTGCGGAGTGGGACAGGTAACACCTAGAGCAGAGAGGAGAGATGATAGGCAGCACTGTTCTTTTGGGGTTGGACTGTATCTTAGCATTAATATCCCCCCTTAACAAGTGAAACCAAACACATAGGAAGCTGTAACAACAATTTTTGTCGAGTGAGTCCTCAGACATACATCCGGCTTTCTACTCTCTCTGGACCTCACACTGTTTCTCTCTGTCGGCCATGTCAGGGAAACCTTCTCTGTGTACATTTCTCACTAAATACATTGAAAAAAATCCACACAAGAAGTAAAGTGTTTCCTTTTCGGGAACTCGATGTGGCAGAAATGCTTTTGCCACTCTTTGCCACTTCACGCTGTACGGCAGCCTTTTCACCCTCCATAAAGCCACGTGTCTCATCAGTGGACCTAGCTGAGCTACTCATTAGAAACTTGGCCAAACCACAAACATTTGTTTCCTTGCTTTATGCCAAACTCGGAGAAAGGAGGAGGGAGTGGCATGGAGCTCATGTTAATGAGTTCTTCATTCCCCACAGAGAGATAATCAGAGCACTGCTCAGAGATTCATCGACTTTTTTTTTTATTAGCCCTTTAATGACCTACATGTTTGGGTTTTTTTTTGAAAAGTTACTTCAGCTAAGAGCTAGATAATTCCTCATGCAGCTGTGGTTTAGGAAACAACTCAGGGGACACACATGCCAAATTACTTTAGCTCTAGTTAAAAATATATATATATACACCACAAGGTTTCCTGGGTGCCTCCCTTTTCAATCAAGGGCATTATGTCCTCAATCCATCTCCTCTGGGTCACGTGGGGGGGGCTGGTTTCTTTTGCAATCTTTGCAGCTTTGTGAGCTGTACAGCAAAATGCCAAACACTGGTGGTACTGCATGTTCCCCAGAGACAAAGGGCTGTAACACTCCCTGACCCTGGTCACTCCGGGCAGGCTCCCTTGGGAGTGATCACAGGCATTTCCTGGGACCTGCACAGATCCCACAGAACTCAGCAGGCTGCATGAGAAACAAAGGTACTAAATGCTGAGAGGGGAACCTTTTCCATGTTGCTGCAGGGTGAACCTCTAACCAAGGGATTCTCCAGTGCCTGCTGAGGAGTCTCTGGCCCTGAGCATGTGGTGGGAACTCACTGCAACCATCTACACATTACAGTGAAGGCCAATGGCAACAAAAAGCTCTCACGGGCTTGGCAGAGGCTGCTCAGAAATTATCCAGAGTTTTGTATTTGCAGCTTTCCTCATGTAAGGAACTGCTTACGGTGACAGTCAGTAATGACAGCTGCTCAGGAGTCCCTTTGGTTTAAAAGTGAAGAGCTGCTGGCCTTTTGCTGTCACTCAGGAGGGCCATTGGATGGAAAATGTTGTAAAATCTCTTCCCATGCCTCCCCTGCTCCCCAGTGACCAGATTTCCTTCTGGTCTTCTGGAGACAGCTGTGAGAATATATACATTAAAGACAGGGATGTAGTCAAATACTGCAGGATAATCAGGGTTATGAGAGTATTATAAAGGGATACGATTTACTTTTTCCTGAATCAAACCCCAAGTGTTTCCTGTCAGACCTCGGTACAATGGGATACAAATGTACAGTCCATTACGTTCACATTTCCTCCAAACTGCTGTCCCTTTCCTTGAACACAGAGTACAGGAAAGGATGCTTTCTGCCCCCGCTCATATCTCTCAACTGACTTTATCTCATTCAAAAAGGCAATTGAGATATTTAGCATGCTCTGTCTTTAGTAGGTTGCCTCCCTTCTAATGCCTAAGGATGAGAGAGGTTGTAAACATGGAGGAATGCCTTTGATATCAAAGAGAGCTTCACTGGAGTAACATCAGCATGAATGAATGCAATATGAGGTCCATGGGGAATAAAATGCTAAGCCTGGAGAGAAAAAAAATGGAGATTCACAGCATTAACCCAGAAGAATAGTAGCTCATACTGTATAAGAACCCCATAGTTCTCATTTCCTCCTTATCCCTTCAGGACAGGAAAGAACATCCTGCTCTTCTAATATGAACAAAATAAAAGTTATTTTTGGAAGGAAAAACTCATGTTCGGAGCACATTTTTAAAAAGACATCACTAATCTGTGATTCTGATGATGCATTTGGAGCACAGCATGTCCTTTGCATCAAGAGACCCACATTTATTGGCTTAGCACCATCTACACTCAGGCAAAAGGTTTATGTTGGTTGAACAACAAGGTAGGGATTCTTTGTCAGCACATTAATGGTGGCTTGAACCTCAAGTGCCATCTCTGACATGGGTGTGCTGTCACCAGACACACACCAGCTGGGGAGCCCAGTGCAACTGCCTGGGGGAGAGGAATGTGGAGGTATGGGAGCCAAAGGTCACAGGCTGGTAGATGTGCATGTTGAGTCAGCAAGTCTGGAAAAAGGTCTCTGTAGCTATCCTGGAGTTCCACTTTCATCTTCATTACCCCAAGACAAATTGAATATAGATAGAGTCATCCCCCATCCTCAGTGGTGAGGTATCTTTGCATGCTGTGCTTTTTGTTCTCAGGGCCCACAGAGGAGTATGTGGTATAATTTCCTGAACAAATGTTTTGAAGTTTAGAGCATCAAGTCAAATTCAGAGCTGCTTAAGCCAACTGTTGCTTTTCATATTTGATAGATCACTTGAAAGGTCAGCACAGCAATGAAATCAGCCTCAGATTTGTTAATATGCATAAACAATATTAATTCATGAATAGTATTTTATTTTGGATTTTGATAAGTAACTGTCACTGCCAAAGCTTCTCAGGAGGCAAGTAAGATAGAAGAATGTGTATTAATGCAGTATCTAACAATAAGGATAAGCAAGTTGTAGAGGAGTTAATAATTTACCAATTCAAGATTAGCAAACAGCTAACGTACTATAAAAACAGTTCCACTTTCCCTTTAAAAACCATTCATAGAGTATAAGATTTTAGCTCCTCTCAGTGTCAAGGGCCCCAAATACCTAAGCAGACTCTTGGGAATGACCTCATCTGTAGTTTCTGAGTGTATTCCCAGGGATGTGTAATGCTAGGAATGGCGGGATGGAAAGCTGGGGGCAGGAGCTCGTTGTCCCAGCACAGCAGGGATCCCCAAATTGCAGCACGGGCCAGCAGTGCCTACAGAGAGCTCCTGACACCCACCTGCAGCATGCAAGACTGTGCTCAGGGCAATGTCCTTCTGTCACTCCAGCCATTGAGAGCAGGCTGACAAAAAACATCCAGAGATATTCCTATGAAGTCAGTGGATTACTCACATACTTAAAGTGCAGATTTCCCTGGCGGGACAAATTGTATTCAGTGGTTTTCATACGAAAGGATGTGAGATTGCTGCTGCTGACTGTCTCCATTTGTTCTCAGACAGGAAGTGGAGAAGGGCAGTGGGACCGATGATCAGGTCTGTGCAAACAGACACTGGAAACTCAAAACAAATCAGTCACAGAAGTATGTGGATAGAGGGAAGAGAAAAACCTTTGCTTCTCTTTGCCTGGCAAATCCTGGTAATTCTTCAGAATGTGTACTAACCAGCTCCAAGTCAGTCCCTTACCCCGTGGTGATTTACCCTAAATTGTAAAGTCTGTGGTTTTAACTGGGATATCTGAACTCCCTGGGACTCCACAGGGGGAAGATAAATGAATCTACACAGCAGAATTCAGTGTCACAGCCATTTTCCTGAGGGAGATAAGGAAATTGTGGAGGAGTAAAAGCACAAGTTCCCTTTAAGAATAATATGTAATTCTACATACTATCACCTAAATACCAGAAAATAATACACAGATCCACTATCTAATTAGAGTTCTGAATGCCTGTGTTATACAGCAGAAGAAGCAGCTCAAACTACTGTGCAGAAAACAGACCTTGGATTGTCTAAATATAGATGGTAAAAAGCTATCAAACATCCCGAGTTTCCTAGACTTCACCAGAGTGAGAGATACATCAGTACAAATTGAGTCTCTGGCCTCCTGGAGCTCTGCAAATCATCAAGAAGGACATTAATGTCATTAGCAAAACCAACAAACGTGCCTATACTTATTACTTGTTTGTAATAAGATTTGGCTAGTGTATAATTAGCAGGCTGCAGAAGTCTTTTACAACTTCTGAGAAGAGTCTCTGCCATGCTGAGGCTCACCAGAGAATTCCCATTTTTTTTCTGTGTAGTTACAACTTCCCCATTGGTTTCTACCCCATCACATGGATGACATAAACATATGCAACATGTCATATGAATCTATGTGAACTATATATATATATATATACATATACATACACATGCATTAGTTTGGTTTGATTATTTATTCTACAAGGATAATCTTTGACCAGGAAGGCGTGTTTCCCAAGAGGCAATAACACTCTTCTGCCAAGCAAGACAGTGAGTTATCTTGTTTATTTGTGGTACATAGACACAAATGAACACATCTTGAACACATCTCACTGTGAGTTGTTGATTGAGCTGGTTTTCTGCCCTTCTGCTGGGATGCTTTTTTCTCAGGGCTTAAGCATGGCCGTAGTGAGTTCTTTAAACATGTGTCTAACTAGGGACATGCACAGGCCAAGGGAGGCTGGAATGGAACAAGTCACTTAGTAGCTGCTGAGCTGGGACCCTGATTTGGATCCCAGGGTCAGTTGGGTGAGAGAAAATGGCCCTGAACAAGACAGCAGTTCATGCCACCACTGTAGAAAGCTGGGGGAACTTTAGTCTTTGGTTTAGGCTTGTATGATGCTGGATGGGAAAATGGCACACAAATGTTCAGCTGACACTAAAGCAGATGAGAGCAGCGGTGTTGGAGTTGGCCCTCTGTCAAGCCAAACTGCAGCTACAGATCCGGCATCCTGCCTGGCTTTCAGATAGGAAACCAACTCCAGACCTCACAGCTCTGCTGCGTTTTCCTACAACGGGGGGCTTTGCAGAGCTGCTGAACGTGTACATGAGAACCGGCTGTGTCACTTCCTTTTCCAACACCAGAGGTGTAAAGAGGCCAGCACACAGCCAAGAAATGGGGCCTTGAGTCAGCTGGGATTTTCTGAGCATCTGACTGATAGATCCCCTTCCTCAGATCGAGCACTCCAGCTGCTGGGGCTGGCTGCTGCTGCTGCTGCTGGGGCCCAGCCCTCAGGTTCCTTTAATGTTCTCTGAGCTGTGCTCTGGAGCTCAGCTCAATGATACAAGTGCTTTGGGAAGCTGGCGTGGAAGGGCCTCTTTTACGATACACCCTCTGGCCCCTGCACTGGTGTTGTGCCCCCCATGCTTTGGGAAAACTGCTCTTGCTTTGCAAAATGTCTAACTCAGATGTTGCCTCTCTGCCTTGGAAATGGGTGCTTGGGACAGCAACGTGCTGGGACTGTGGGAGTGATTCCTTCCCATCTTATGGATGAACAATGCAGTCCCTTCACTTGTGATATTGTTATCAATAATTCAAAATGGGACAGCAAAAATTCTTTCCATGCTGTGTAATGAGCTTCCTAGCAGAGAGATCCAGCTGCAGATATGATACTCATGCTCTGGTGCTTTCAAGGATTATCAGTGTAATGTTGGATGCTAATGGAAAGATAGCACAGAGTTTTTAAAAAACCCCAAAACAACTGCTGTAATAAAATAAGACTGTAATTCTGTTGCTGCTACAAACTTGGTGTATGAACATGGGCAGATCTTCAGGAGAAAATGTAAAATTTGCATGCCCACATCCAAATTTTCCAATGTCCTGACAGATGGTCTTTCAAATCCCATTTATATGGGATTTGTATGCAGGTATGGCCATAATTCATAACCTTTCTCCTACCTGGGTGTTCAGTTTTCCAACCCTTGACTAAAGTGTTCTGAGCCACTGATTTGTCTAACTGGATCCAACACTGTGCTTCTGTTTTGAAGCCTGCTAGCAGGCAGGCAACACCAGCCAGCTTTACTTACAGAGTCCCTCTGATTTCTGGGGAACTTTCGTTTCTCTCAGAGTCAAACTAGTGATTCAAGACTAATGAACTGCTGTGAATACCCTGCTTTATCAGAGGAAATATTTGGAGGCTGAAGTCTTGGTCCCTAACAAGTCTTTGCGAAGATATTAACATGTCTTGCCAAGACCTAGTAATTCCCTCGCAGCCAATGCAACATTCCTTAGAGGCCATAAGGCAAGACTCAAAGGGGGATCATGTGGCTGGGCCCAAGCTGAATTAGCGACTCCAGAAAAACGCCCTGAGCGTGTGACTTCTTTGCAGACACAGATCTGAAGTAACAAACCCACCTGATTTTGGTGAATCCATTCAAGACATCTATTCCCAAGATGTCTTATGTAAGAAAAATAAGAATAAATTTTAAAAAAGGAAATGAAGAACTGTACATACAATGCTATAGCCATAAGAAAACAAACAGACTTGACGATTGAGGTAAACAAAAGGAATTGGGGAAGAGGACATTGCACAGCTATGCCTACATTTTACTTTCTTGCTCTCCTGTGAGGAAAGTGTCGGGAGAAAAAAACCAGAAAAATGCTATGCATACCCCCTGTAACTGATTATGCAAAATACTGTCCTTCTGGGAGCTGCTTACAATAAGTTAAACCTGACTTTCAGAAGATGAACAGCAGGTTTTCAATTATAGCATTTGAGACCTGTGGAGTGGGGATTATGAGAAGACAGCATAAGTCAGATGTCCCTTTTGAGACGTGCTTTTTACTCAGTGACAGACGAGCCCTCACACTGGTACTCTTGCAAGCACTCAAGGTATGTACAGTAAAGGGCAGCACAAAGATCTTCAAACAGGCTCCAGGAGCAGTGGAGCATGGCTTGGGCTGGGGGAGGATCGGGGCCTTGGATCCTGGGGTGTTACCATTGCTATGCCTCTGCTCAAATGCCATGCAGCTAATTAGTTGTGGGAGCAGCCTTGGTGCCTGCTGGTTGGGTTACCTCTGTGCCACATGCTATTGCTATAGCCTGAAGGGCAGTGGGAATTTTACCAGCAGGTTCAGTGAAAACAGGCCAGCAGGCAGTGCTTTGCATCTCCTACACTAAGAATCTTTACTTGGTACACCACTAATTGTTCTGACAGTTGTCTCATTTATTCACTTTTTACATCAAAATCCATTCCTCTAAAGCTTATGTTTAGCCTTAAGCTTCAGCATGTGCTAATAGTATTAATCATTCTGGAAATAGCTCTGTCTGCTCTGCTATCCGTAGCTATCTTGATGACACACTGTCCCTGCTCCACATTGCTTCCCTGCTCTCTGGGGGTGGCTCTGGAGAAAGTGCACAGCAGGGAAGGGGGACAGGAGGCAGAAGGAAGCAGAGGGGGATGCCCTTGGGCTGTGCATCCATATTTTAGAGGCTGTGCCAAGGTGCATTTAGCTGCAGTGCTTTTCAGCTGTGGTTCTTTCTGGGGGGTCTGAGCTCCCCCTCTGCATCCCATCTGTCCTAGAGGAGGCATCACACAACAGGTTTGGAGTGGGAAATGTGGTCTAGAAAGCTTCCAAGGAGTTTCCTATTGTCACAGGCTTTAGGGGCAGATGGGACTTGCAGGTAGGAGAGCCAGGTCTTGGAAGTGCTCTGAGGTCCTGCAGTTCAACTAAATGTTGATATTGCTGTGTGACCTGCCCATATGGTTTTGCCTTCTTACTAGCCTGACTTCTGTGTATGCTTCCCTTCAGAGAAAGGAAGGATATTCTGGAGGGCTTCAAAACCTTCTCCTGAATATATTAAGAAATAACAACATGTGTGGAATCACCAGCAGAGAAATGAAACTAAGACTAAAAATAGAGTTTCTTTTTGCTTTCTTACTAAAAAAAATAAAAGCTAATGCCCAGATTCTCATGTTCTCGGATTCTCATGTTTCTTTATCTAATGATAAGATAGATGTTCTCCAAATAAAAACATCCTCTGGGGCAATGCCATGTTCCCTTCACAATTGCCTGAACCAGTTTTTCCCTTCTTTCTGATTGTATAATATCTTGCAGCTAGCTATGGCAATTGTGGAAAAATGCCAGTAACAGTAGTAAGGGTGCAAGTAACACATTGCTAGCTTTTTTGAATATAATTTAGCTGCTGAAAACTAAATGATGGCTACAAGCATATGACCAGTCACCTGCCTGCTTCCTGGCCCACGGCTTAAGAACTTCAAAATAGTCCAAAAATATTTCCCAGTTAATTAAAAACTTGACTTTTACGAAGGTCAATAGAGATGGCTCTGCCAAGGAATGCATGCACACACAAAAAATTCCAGCACAATTGGCAAACCACTTCCCATGTCTTAGTTTCCCATGTCTTAGTTTCCCATTTCTATATAATACAGAGTACTTGCAGACCTGACATTTCCATGATCCACAGCAGGTGCCAGAAGAACAAATTCCCACATAGGGCATTTGGTCAGGTAAAATACTACTGTACTGAAAGTTGCACATGATGGAGTAGTCATTGAATAGGAAAGCATGAGGTCATTTTTAGTTTTTGACAATTCATGGAAAAGTAAAATATATGAGGCATAAGTGGGAGTGGATCAGAATAATGCTGTGGTAATTGTCCAAGCAACGTTATGCTTTTATTGACAAATCAATTGACAAGTCAACAAGTTCATCTGAGATCATTGTGTACCTGAGGTACTTCTGCAGTATTTGAATTTTAGAACCCTTGTATCCTATAGCAATGTCAAAATATTGTATGTGTAGTTGAAATTAACGTAATTACCTGACTTCTTCAGCACTGATAATTTATTTTGACTCTGTGGTCCTTGGGGTAATATACTTCCTTCAATTCAGAGTATATTGTCAGCATTAACAGTGAATCATAGACAGGAGAGAATAATCAGCTTGCAGCTTCATCTCTTTTCCAGCTAACCTTTTGCCATGAAGCATTTTTAAAAGGCTAGAAATGAACATAAAATTGAAAGCTGACTGAGCTACTTCATGTTTTTTACTACAGCAGCAACAATATCTATGCCACTAAACAAATTTACTGAGAAAATTATTTTTGCTGTCAACACTGTTGGGAAAAAAAAACAAAGTTCCCATTCAAATTATAGCGGTACTGCCTACTGCCCAAGCTAAATAAATTTAAAAAGTGAGGATTTTGTGATTTTTTTTTTAGTCCCTCCAAAAATGTGGCTTATTTCTTGCATCACAAGCTAGGACATCCTGTTCAGCCACAATGTTTTTTAATCAAACACTTTTCTTTACCTGTTGCTTGATATTAACCCCTTGCTTCTCCTCTGGGTCCCCTCCTCCATATCTGTGGCCCCTTTCCTTTCTGCTGCTGAGCTTTTTAAGTTAACATCACTTTTAAAAGTTCCCTTTTAATCAGCCCAGGCCCACTGGCATGAGCTGTCACCAGTATTCATTTCTCTAGGCTCTTGCCTTGTGTTCCATTGCCTTGGCAACAAGATTTAGCAGCAAGGCAACAGCCTTGAACTTGTCAGAGTCTGTTGCAACGCGCCGAGCATGTATTACTCTCCAGCACCTCAGGTTGCTATAACAACTACTAACAATAAAACTCATCTCCTGGCTTTTAAATACAGGAACTTCTACAGTCTGTTTCCTGGCAGGACTGCAGCAATATTATGTGATTCCTGGCTGTGCTTGTTTTGTCTTCTCCTTCCTTTTTGCACATGATAGCAGCCTCCAGGAGTGAGCAGGGGAAGGAGTGGGGATGGGCAGTGCAGCCCGTGTTGGTGAGCATGGGCACTGCCAGTGCTGAGAGTGGGGCTGGGGGAACAAAATGCCAAGTGATTCCAGGGCACATAGCCCTAGCAGCAAACTCCAAATGCTCCAGACTGGTGATGCTCAGCACCTGCCTGCACCAGGCCTTTGGCTGTGGCTTTTTGGTTTTTTTCCCCTGTTTCAGCAAAATACGCCTTGTGTGGCTGGCAATGGTATCCTGGGGAGGAGACTGCAGCCATCAGAGAGACACTTCTTGTCTCTATCAGCACAAAGGGTTTTCTCCCATCCTTGCAAATGCTCAGCTGGCAGTACTGATGAGAATGTAGGAGCAGTGTAGTGTGGAGAGATGGGCAAGGGACCAATGACTGTCATAAGATCATATAATATCTCAAGCAGGAAAGGACCCATGAGGATCATTTAATCCAATTCCCTGCTCCTCACAGTACTACCTAGAAATAAACCATATGATTGAGAGCATCCTCTAGATGCTCCTTGAACTCTGGCAGAGTTGGTGCAATGATCAGTTCCCCTGAGAGTCTGTTCCAGAGATAACACCCTCTCAGTGAAGAACCTTTTCCTAATGTGCAGTCTGAACTTCCCCTGACACAGCTTCATTCTATATTCTCCTGTCCTATCATTGAGAGAGACCAGCACCTGCCCATCTCCTGCCAGCTGTGAAGAAGCTGTAGCCTGCAATGAAGGCACCCTTCATTCTCCTCCAAGCTGAACAAACCAAGATATCTCAGCTGCTCCTCTCAGTCTTGCCCTCAAGGCCTTTCATCACCTTAGTTGAACTCTGCTGAACACACTCTGATAGCTTGATGCTCTTGTTATACTGAGGAGCCCCAAGCTGCACAGTGTACCCTGCAGCAGTGCAGAGCAGAGTGGGACAATTTCCTCCCTTGACAAGTTGGTGATGCTGTGCCTGCTGCACCTCAGGACCCTTTTGACTGACAGGCACTGTTGACTCATATCTTTGCCATCAACCCAAAGCCCCAGATCCAGTCCTGTGAGGCTACTCCCCAGCCTGTCCTTCCCAAGCATGCACATATAACCAGGTCTGCTCAATCCCAGGTGATGTTTGTACCGGGGTACATGTGCCCTGATCAGCATGGTTGTCATGACACAAATGTTAAAAATTAAGTCTGAATCACTGGTGCTAGGTATTTAAAGAAACCTTTTAGCAGAGACAAGACTTTTAGTGCCAGAGGAGCCCTTTATGAAGAAGATTTTCAGTCAATGAAAATGCAGGGTGGGGATGCAAATCGAGCCAGTGCAGAATCAGGAACCGTGGAAATTTCTCAGTAGCTCACCCAGTGCCCTGTCACACCTCCTTCCTGTGGCTTCATTCATGAGGACAGAGCAAAGCACTCATTCTTTTCCTGTATGTCACATCCATGAGTATCTCGTGCAGACTCAACATTATTCTCACTTTTCCATAATATGGCTCATATTTCTTCACAGGAACAGAATTCATGACCTGTGATGCAAACAATGGGAAGGCTTGTATAAGAATAACTCAGGATACAGCTCATTTCAAGCATGGTGAGGGATGCAAACAGGAACAGAAAAGGAGCAGCAGACCTTTCCTTTTTTATGAGTGCAGCTCAGGTTCTGCAGCCAGGAAGCACTGCCTGTGATACAGCAATTGGTGGGATGTGGGAGGAGGCAAAGCTCTCTCTGAGCAAAGGTCTGTTTGTTTAAACAGATTTTATAATGTAAAAGCAGTGCTTTTCATTTTCCGCAGTTGCTGCCAGCTGAAGGACACTGGTTGCAGGTGACAGGAGCTGCTGGAGACCTGGTCACACTGCTTTCCACTGAATGCCTTCCTGCAGGGCCAAAGACTGAAATCCCTCAGGGTCCCCAAGAACAGAGCACAGCCTGGACCTGCAGGTCTTTTAGAAATGACCCTAAGCAGGACCTGTGTTGGTAATGCTAATGATAAAAGAATCAGTGCAGGGCACAAAAGTGGCAGGCAAGGAGCATCCCTGGATATGCATGATCTTTTTACAGAGATCCTTTTCATTACCTCATTTGTTTTCTTGGGCTCCTGCTTTCTCCTGTACAGAGTTTTGAGTAAACATTCCCTGTATGGAGTTGCTAAGAGTCAAGCAGCCAGTCTGACAGAGATGCCCCAGCCCCCAGACTTCTCTGGAGTGCCTCATATTTCATGTTTCATTTGGGGGGAGAAAAAAAAATCAGCCCGAGGTTTCTCACTCCTAACCTAGAGTTTTGTTTTAACAGACAAAACCAACTAATCAAATATAATGAGCCATTATTTTAAGGAAAAAAGCTAATTTGAGAAGCCCAGTTCTGCAGTTAGATCTCAGGACAGCAGTGTCTAAAGACTTGAAATGTCATAGATGGGGTCTCAGATGGTCCCAAATCTCTCACAGATATTGGCTTCGGTCACTGTCCCTTGGGCATGAGAGTTAAGGTATGAGGCCAGACACCAAAGTAAAGCACCTAAGCCTCACAGTGTGGTGTGATGTGCAGGGCATGTGCCAGAATCCAGGTTTGTGCCCAGCTGATTGCAGCTTGGGAATGCCTCATGACAACTGCAGGTTTGTTCCCATAAGGCCAGGCACAGAACCTGGGCTGCATTTTTAAGGTTTAAAGTTTCTACATTGAACACATGTGGAATGTTTAATCCCAACTTTTCTCTGCTTTGTAGCGTTATCTGAGACAGACAGTAACCCAATACTTTGTGTCTGGACTCCTGCACTCACTGGAATAAACATCTGTTTCTCGTACTGTGATTCATTTAATATATTATACAGCTTGGGACACCAAATTATTTCAACACATTCAGGCTCAAGGGATTTTTCAGCAGGTGAGTGGGCCTCGCTCACAAAGGCAGTGACTTTGGGTGGGAACTGGGGCTTGTAAAGTCTGGCCTTTTTATATATTTGTTATATAATATTACCCTGCAAATATTAATTAGAAACAAAATCCACTGGCAATCTCAGGTGCTAAACTGGGGTTAACACTGGGAGAAGTGCCACTATCCCAAGCCCTGGCAGGAACTCACAGGAGGGCTCTCATTTGCCTCCCAAGCAGACAGGATCTAGCAGACACCTGGCTTCGTTAGTTTTATTGCTGGAGTAGATAAGGAAACCTTGTGAAATAAAAATATTTCCCAGGTGTCAGGTCAAAACACAGGCAGGTCACTGTGCTCTGTTAATGTTTGTGCTAGTGAACACTTTGAGGAAGAATGGCATCACAGGAACTGCATAAAATCTCTGCTGTGCAAGAAGCATGATTTTAAAATTTAAATATGGAATATATCCATAAATATATGCAATTCATCAGGATATGCTTACTAAGCATAATTGAGTTTTATGCAGGCTGAGGAAATGATCTCCTAAAGCACTTAACACCAGTGCTGCACCAGTGACCACTGTGGTCTCTCTTGCCTACATTAGATCTAGCTTTTCCCATCTCTTTTCCTGCTAAAATGGACAAGGGAAAACTAAGGAGTCCTAGAAATAGCCACAAGGCTCAAATCTGGGCCATTTGCAAAGAGGAAAGTGCAGGTGAGGGGGGATGTGTGTGCACTGTTTGGTGTTGAAATGGAGCCAGGCAGAGAACGCAGCAAACATTTCGTTTTCACCCGTGTCGTTAAAGGTTTACAGGCAAAGCCTGAACATCTGGTATTTAACTTAAAAGAGCAGACGTGGAAGTACTCAGATATCTACCTGGCCTACTGCTGCCTCCTTTTCCTTTCCAAATGCGGCTGCTGGGAACCACCCAACCATGATCAACTTCCAGTGCTGGCCAGATAAACTGTCCTCCCAAGAAAAACGAAGATAAGATCTCTAGATAGGCTTGTTTCTTCTCTCCCTGCTATCTTTTCCCCCAAACACAACATTTGTTGTTGCAGTTTCTACTTTCACTGTTTCCAAACATACAAAATTTATTTTAAACATGATCCAAGAAGACTCATGCCACATGTTTGAAACCTTCATTTAACTCAGAGCTGAGAGCTGAAAATACAAACAATTTTTTGCTGTTCTCAGGCCGTTCCTTGTCTTGGCACATTACAGCACTGCTGTTATATACTACCAAAACACCCACATTAATTGTTGTTAGGTAATTTTCTAGGGTGGAAATAGGAAGGAAACTGGATTTACAACACTTGCTGTCCCCCACATGGACACAGGTGTGCCCCTGGGCTGGAAGGATGTGACCCTGCCCAGCCAGCACTGAGATGTGAGTGTGGCCAAACTCACTGGGGTTGTTGTGAGTAAAATAACTTTCACGTGACAGTTTGCAGGACAGCCCCTGGAAACACAAACACAAGAGGTTGGGTTATTGTCCAGACAATCCCAGCGCTCACATACAGACAGGAGGGACTGTTCAGTCATGTGAGTAACCTTGTAAAAATGTGTTTTGGACCCATGTTTGCAGGGAGGAAGTGATCCCACACTTCACATCCAACCCCCTACGTGTCTCCTGCTGTGTTTCTCAGCTTGGAAACAGTGCTGAGGCTGTGGCACTGTGGGGCCATGGCAATGGAAGGGCACCCTTTCATCTGTTCAGTGGCCAGGAGATGTCCCAAGCCACTGGCAGACACCACTGGCATCCCCTGCCTTGGTGAGATCTGTGTAGATGCTCAGCCCCCTGCTACAAATCTCCAGTTTCTACTGCTCTCTCCCACAACAATATGCATTACTTTGAGGGGAAAAAAATTATGTCCTGGTCACAGACTGGTTGCTGGCTCACCTTCTGACACCACAATCTCACCAAGGTGCCAAACAGCATCAGCCATTTAGCTGTGGGATGCTCGAGATGGATGGGGTCATTTTTGGTGATTAAATTGCAAAGCAGGAGTCTAAAATTCACAGGTGCCCAAAAGAAGGTGAAGGAAATCAAAGTCACAACCACAATAAAAGTATAATGGGTATGGGAGGGTTGATAAGATAAAGCAAGTTCTTTTATGGCTTATTTCCTGGCCTTGATCACTTGATCCAGACCAAGATTACAACAGTTAATGGCTCTGTCATTTGGTGAGGTTGGTCTCTGGGAATTTTGGTTGCTACTTCTCAGGTCTTTCTCCCTCATCCCTCTCTTTTGTTATCTGATGCAAAAGCAGCATTATAAGGACATAAAAGATAGACCGATTACGAATATTTAATCCAAAGCAAGGTAGATTGAAGTGCTTCCATTAAAAGTCTTTGCATCAGAATTTTCACCATTTTATTTGAGGTCAAACAACCAGTTAGAAAGGACAGTTTCATCTCTTTAAACATTTCAGAACATATATCATAGACAGCTCTGCCTGATAAATTAATTATTAAAGATTTTACATTATCTACATTGGCAAGTTCATTAGGACCACTTCAAAGCTTCCCAGAGACTCAAAATGCCCAGGAAACAAGCATCAAACATTTTGGCTTAACCGGAAAGCTCACTCTGCTTTCTCTTATTTAACTTATTACTCATATATTATTCAAATGAAATAAATAGCACAGCCTCCTGTGCTCAGCCAGGCAAAGCCTTTAGCAGCAATCCACTGGCTCATTCAGCCCAGGCATGCACCAACCCCCCATGCAATCCAGACCCCCTCAGGGCTCATTCATGGGTTTAGCACTGCTTCTGCTGGTTCAGGTGGTATTGGGATGCTTGCAGTGTTCAGACCCTGCAGACAGGCAGGAGAGCAGCTCACATGGCACAGTCACACCTCCATCTGTGACATGGCTGGTCACTGCAGAGGACTTGTCACCAGCATATGCAGGAGATGTCTGCAAAATGCCTTCTGATCTGAAAATTTGCTTTCTTACGAGATCATTGGTCTTCTGCAACGAGGTTCCTATACAGAATAGCCATCAGTTTGTCACTATTAATTTTATCAGGAAGGAAAGCAAATTAATCTAAACTTTAGTGCTCAATGAGTCAGAACCAGTTAGAAGTCACCTCTGGGTACAGAAACCTCAACAATGCGGCTCTGCAATACCAGGCACTCAGTAACAACATAGAAGCTCTTCCAGACATCAATATTTCCCCTTCTGTTTTCTGCTTCCTTTAGCACATTTTTAGGAGATGGGAATGCAGACTTTTTTTTACCTTTATTAAATAAAAAACTTGATGAAGAAGACAGAATGGGGGCACATTTTGGCCACCAGACAATGCAGTAAGGTGTTTTTGAGTGGTGGCTTAATTAAGTTTACATTACATAGAGACATCAATATCACATTGATAGTCTGTCCACAGTGATGCTTGTTATTTCTGCCCTGACCTGGGTCCAAAGTAGAGAAAGTTAATCAAATTCAATCCTCCTGGTTTGTTCTCCCCTCATGCTGGGGTTGTAGGATAGCTAAAGGAGGGAGGACAGACCTGCTCTTACATTGTAGTTGCTTTCCTTGGACTGGCTGTGGACGGGCAGAATGGCATCTCTAGACCAGGAGCAACTGGGGTAAATTCTGTGAAAATGCTGAGCTTTTCTCTTCCCTGTCCTCCCCCTGGTACACTGGGATCTGCCAGCAGCTTGATTATCTCATACTGTGCACACTCCACAAGTCACACTCCCACATAGGAGAAGTATTTTCTTTCCTCCCTGTATTTGATTGCCACTGCTCCCACGGTCCATCAGCTAGCCCAAAGTGATATTATAATGATTTGCTGGTAAAAAATAATCAATCAAACAATTTCACTGGCACAGGCTGATTACCTTGTGTTTAGCCACTGTCCTAAATTCAAACAAACTGAAAATGCTGCAGAACGGGAGAGGAAAAGGCATCCCCATTTGGAGAGCTGGAAAGGCACATGACAAACATTCGAAATGTTTTGGACTGATCCTTCTCCCTTCTCTGGGCTGGTGCACAGCTCTGGCAGGTGCAGCTTTCCACAACCCTCTATTAAGAGCCACAGTCAAATTCAAAATCTAACCCCAAATTATTATTATTACTGTTATTGTGAGTCAGAGGAGGCTGAAAGGACCATTTCACAACCCTGATTGGATTCAGCTGCAGAGTTCACCAAATGATCTCCATGATCATCGTGCCAATGTTGCAGTGCTTTTACAATGTCCTGACACGTGCTTTAGTGTGAGCATCGCTGGATTCTGGCTGGTTTCCAAGAAATGAATCTTCTCAGCAAATATTCTGCAGGGTGAGCATAATGTGGTCTGTAACACAAATGCAAAACATGGCTGCAGTTTACCCTGAGGGGGACACTGATGTGTGATGAACTAAATGGGCCTTTTTGGCCCAGACTGCCAGGATTATTGGAGTCCCCTGTGGGCAAGACTGGAAGATAAGGTGAGAATAATTGGGAAACAGCAATTAGCTTCACCCAAGCAGGTTAATGAGGAAAGAAATTTTCCTGTTATAACAGTCCTGGTCACCAGGCTCTCCCTCCCCTCTCTCCTGCCCCTCCTCAGGGGCAGTCTGTAATCCCAGCCCCATCCAATGACCCTTCCCAATCTGGAATGCTGGATGCAGGATTGACCTTTTATTCTTGTCTGCTGTATTACAAGTTTTGCTGTGCTGTGTTGTACCCTACATTGTATTCCAGGGATCTGCAGTGCGGAGAACACACTTCTGGCCAGACCTGACTGCAGGGGTGCTGGAATTGCTGAGCCTGGAGAACAGTCTGAGAGAAAATGGATCCAGACCCTTTCCAGATGTGCACAGCAAAAGGTCACAGGGCAAGCTGCAATGAGGGAAATCTGCTTGGATATCAGAAATAAACCCTTTTGCTGCAAGGTGATCACCAGCTGCCCAGGGTGGCTTTGCTTCTCCTTTCTTGGAGATACTGAAAGCCCAGCAGGACAGTCCCTTACACCCCCTGCTCTAGCCTTGAAGCTGGCCTTGTTTTAGCAGAGGGTTGGACTGGAGACCCCCAAAATCCCACTGCTGCAGGCAGTGCAACCCCTCTTGCCTGGACACAGTCACAAAGCATAGTTTTTTTCTTTTGTTATAGCCTTTTTTGGTGGTGATCCTCTCATGTCTGCATTTCTGTACTAGCCTCCTGTTTCTGTCAGTAGGGTTCACTTACAGCCCACCTATGCCAGGGTGGAGCAGGGGGATGGAAGGTATTTTCAGTAGGAAGCACGCAGGCAACTGGCCAGATTTTCACAGAACCACAGAATAGTTTGGGTTGGAAGGGACCTTAAAGACCATCTAGTGTCGACCACGGGCACTGGACCAGGTTGCTCAAAGACCCCTCCAGCCTGGCCTTGAGTATTTCCAGGGTTGGAGCATCCACAACTTCTCTGGGCAACCTGTTTCAGTGCCTCGCTACCCCCACAGCACAGAATTACCCCACACTATGTGCCCTCAGCCTGTCCAGCGGTGCGGTGCCGGGGGAGCAGGAGCCCCCTGTCCGGCCCTGCCCTGTCCCGGCTCCTCCGGGCCCGCCAAGGGCTCTGCCTCTCACCGGGCCCGGGCCGCGCCCCATCAGCGCCCTCAGCCGCCCCTCCACGCGGGCTTTTGGGAAGCTCAAGAGCGGAGCGGACGGCGGAGGCGAGCGCAGACCGAGGTGTGGGACAGGCGCTCCCCTCCCCACCGCCCGCAGCGCACCCCGGTGTCCCGGCACCACAGCGCCTTCC
>VWZU01002026.1:1415625-1543448 GCA_013397095.1 Sterrhoptilus dennistouni
GGCGGGTCTCCGGGCCCAGCCCGGGCCCTGCGGGGATCCAGCGCTGACAGCCGGGCCCGGCCGGCGTGGCCAGGCCCAGGCGGCTCCGTCAGCCCTGTGGAGGGCCGGGGGAGGCTTTTAGCCCAGGTGGGCAGGAGCATCTCACTTACCAGGAGATACGGTGGGAGCTGGGCCTGTTCAGTCTGAGAGAACAGAGAAGACTGAGAGGGAATCTCATCAATGCATATAAATGGTTTAAAGGCGGGTGCAGGATGGTGCCAGGCCCTTAGAGGTGGTGTCCAGCGACAGGACAAGGAGCAATGGCCATAAACTTAAAACACAAGGAGTTCCACGTCAACATGAGGAAGAACTTTTTTCCATTGAGGGTAGCAGAGCACTGAACAGGCTGCCCAGGGATGCCTTGGTGTCTCCTTCCCTGGAGATACTCACAACCTCCCTGGATCTGTTCCTGTGTCACCTGCTCCAGGTGACCCTGCCTTGGCAGGGGGGTTGGACTGCACCAGAGGTCCTTTTCAACCCTAAAAGTTCTGCCATTCTGTTTGGTGAGTTAGAGGTGCTGCAGGTACTGTGGAGAGAGGACAAGCAATGGGGCTCGTGCCTCAGTGTATGGCTGCTTGGACAGTGACTGCTTGGGCTGCCCTGTGTGTGGCCAGTCCAGGCCAGAGAAGCCTGGCTGTGAGGTGGTGCTGCTGGCTCCTGGCTGTTTAAGCCAGTGTGCTTGTTTTGAACAAGACTATTGATAAAGGAGAAAGCAGAGAGGAAATTATCACAAGGACGAGCATATCTGAAGAAAACATGACATAAACACTCAGGGTGGTCTAACACAGCAGCCACAGGCAGACCCAGCTGCAGCCAGACCTCCTGGCCTTGCCTCCCTTGCCCACTGTGGCACTGGCACACACCCTGACACGCTGTGCCTGCTGGCCCTGGCCATTGGTGCCTCTGGGGTTTGCAGCAGCCCTTTGCTCTATGTGCATGTGGGAGGCAGGAGGACGTTTCTGGTTCCTCTGGCAGCATTTTTGTGGTTGCTCTTTGTCCCACGTGTCTGATGGAGATGCTGTCCAGGCAGGATCTGGTCTGGGCTCTTGGAGAACTGCCTCCTGCAGTCTGAGTGAGGTGTAGATAACATACGTCTAGACAGTGACAGATTTTGGGATCCAGCTCTGACTCTTGTCATGCTACAGTGGTACTTTGCATGTTACTCCTGCTCTGCCTTAATTTCCTCATCTGAAATATGGGGAGTGGCCCCTGACAGAGTGACTGAGAAATCAAATTGGCATAAACCAGCACACACTTGCAAGATTTTATCATAAATCAAAGCCAATGCCTGACCCTTGACGTTCCCTGTTCCCTCACAGTTCACCCTCAGTGCATCTCTAATCTTACCACCAAGAACGTAGTGTTAGTGCATTTTCAGCTCATTGCTGGGGGATGAGAATGTTTTATGAGAGGGCAAAGTTTGTTAGCCACTTCAGTTTTGCCCTTTGCTTTCTCAGGCACAGTGGAGCTTATGAAGGCCGAGCAAAGAGCTGGATGGTATTTTGTGTGAGCAGAGACAAGTGGCATCCAGACGTGGGGAGCTGCAGAGACAGGTAACTAGGGAGCCTGATACCTGTGAAGGAGTTAGGGCAGGAAATGGGACTGGTTCTTGCGCTGCTACAGCCACTACCTTAATTTCAGCTGTGTTTTGTTTTAATCACTGGACTGATTAAATATGATAGGGAAGCTGTTTTGACTTTGTAGAGGCTTGTAATTATGGCCAAGGGAGAAAAGTCACCTGTTAAGACTTACAGGGATGACCAGAGTCAATGGCTACCAACTATCTCCGAGAAAATAGCTTCTATTTCTCTGGAAACTGAAGGCAATTTTTACTGTAAATTTTGTGGAGGGTATTTTGAAAGCCATTTCTTATAGTATGGGGGTTATCCAAAATAGAAGTCCTCATTAATACGGGTTTTGTTGCTAATCTACCTTAGTTGTGTTTTTAATATTGCAAGCAAATCTTTCAACAGTGAGAATACTTTTTAAATTTTTTTTTTTTTGTCCTTGAGAGAATCTCATCTTGCTAAGAAAACCATGGCTTGTCAGCAAGGAGCTTTATTAAAAGGCAAAGCCTTGTCATGCCTTGCCTATTTATATGAGACTTCTAGACTCCCGGAGACAAAGCACAGGCCAAGAAAGGAAGCTGTGTCCTTATGAGTTTGTAGAAGGAGATTCTTTTCTGCTGGCTAGTCTCTATGTTGTTGCTCTCTCCTCTGTGTTTCACTCTGTCTGAACATAAATCAGCAGCAATGTTATAGAGTTTTACAGCAGCTCACTGTGGAGGACAAACAGAAACAATCACAGTATTATAAAGTTCAGTGTAGCTTGCAAACACTGTGTGAAACAATGAAATTTGTCCTGGAAATAAATCTGAGGTGTAACCCCAGCAAAGGGACAAGGAACCAATTTGAGGATATAGTGTGTGGTGCCTTTTGAGCTTGATTTGCTTATTGTGGTCTGGGTTTTAAAAGACAGTGTACCTGTGGGCAGAGTCATTCTCACACACGTCTGGTGTGCTCTAAACTTCCTGTGATGAGACATATGAATGGTGGTCTTGGGTTTTCTTTCTATCTGGATGTATCTGATCTTGGTTCAGTTTGTGGTTTGGTCACAGTGCTACTGTGTGACCTTGGTCAAATCAAACCTTGGGAAAGGGAGGCAGCTTTTCTGCTTTCCTGCTTAGATGGCAAACATCACAGGGCAGGGATTGTGCCTTACTGTATTTTGCCATAAGACTGTAATGTCATCTGGGACTCCTGGTAGCTACTGAGGTGTAAATAGAATAAGTGCCTGGATAAGCAAAAAATGTTTGAGGCTTGCATGCTGTTTGCTTCTCCCATCTATGACCTGTTTGTAGACATGGCTGTGAAATGAGCTGTGAAATTAACTGGTCAGAATAAAATGCTTTATAGCATAGCCTTCAAGCAGCACATAACCCACCTTGCCCTGGAAAGTGACAGCATTAAAGTTATAAGAGTTCTTAAAAATGTGAAAGGAGTGAGGAGAAAACCAGGAGGGGAATTATCCCACTTTGGGCATGCTTTGGAAGCATGTGAAGAGTGAAGAAAAAGGTGGAGAACCTCTGAAAAGGTTCAGGCTACTAGATTTTCATAGTTTTTCTGGCCAGTCATCCTCTGCAGCCCTCTCTGGTGCCAGCAGAGCAGCAGGGCCTGACGCATCGCTGTGCCGGGTGCTCACAGCGGGCACTGGCTGCCGAGGGGTTTGGGGGAGCACACGGAGAGGCTGGTGTTCACTGCAATGCCACAAACACATCCACTGCAAAAGCACAGCCAGGGAGGGTGACTGGCCTGTGTCCTTGTTTTTCCCTCTCTGCTGTGTGCCATCCCACCCCTGCCTGACACCAGCTGAGATCTGCAGAGCATTTGCCAAAGGTCTTTGGAGAACATTCCCATAAGCATCCTTAGTTGTCCTCTGGCAGTCACTTGTGAGAGCTCAGTGGGCTGTTCCTCCTGTTACAGTTGTGTTCTTGCTAGGTGAGCTAGTATGCAGCCCTGAGGTCAATGTGGCCAGTGAATACATCCCTCTGAATGTCCTTGGGAGCAGATTTCTTTCGTCTGAGTTAATTCAGTCACCAGTTCCCCGTGAAACTCTGGGCTACAGTAAAACTTTTAAAAGTTACATTTATAATTGGTCCATTTCTGAGTTCCTGATGTGCATGTCTTCCTCTGTGCCTGTCTTCTCCCTCCTGATGTGCACCTCTTCCTCTCTGTGGTGTATAAGCCACAGCATCCCTGGCCCTAGAGTGAAAAGACTGAAAGTTTCTCTCAGTGCACTTCACAGGTGGGGCTAGTTCTGATCTGTGGGTACTTGACTTCCATGCCAAGACCTTTCCTGGCTGTCATAGGGTATGTCTGAGGTACTTTGTTCCTCATGCTGTCCACATGCAAGAAGGGGTTGACCAATGTGTTAAATTTATATGTATCACCACAGGGCATATCATCCTTCATTAGGTGGGAAAGATCCTCTCCAGGACAGGCCAGCTTGGACTCTCTGGCTTAACCTGATTTCTTGTTCTCAAGGAACATGAATGAAGGCACAAGAGAGGTGAAATTCTGGTCTGAGAGGGATGATGTTGGTACAGTTGTCCTCAAGGGGGGTTTCCAGTGGAGACAGCTTCCTCCAGCCTGTGCACGTGGGTGACCTGGGATGGCTGGAGAAACACTGTGGTTTCATGCTTTGTTTTAGTTGCAGGTAGGAAGATGAGTCCGAAAATTACAACAGAGCTGCTGAAGCAACTGCGGCAGGTGATGAAGAATCCCAGATATGTACAGGAGCCTGTCCAAGCCTACATAGTGCCCTCTGGAGATGCCCACCAGGTATGGATGGAATGGGAATTATGGGAATTACAGGAATCATCGTACTGTCCTTCCCTCCAAAAAATAAAAGCCAGGCATAACTAAAATCATCTTTTGTTCACTCGCTTTAAAGGTTCTAGCGTAAAAGTCTAAGACACCTGAGAAATATTGTGTTGGAAAACACGTGTTTCTGGGGTGTGTTCAGGAGATTGAGGCTTTTATGTTCTTGTAACAAATCAGAGTGGATGTTCCACCAATAGCTTTTCATCAGATTGTCTTCAGGGAGCTCACACTGCAGAAAAGGGAGCTTGCCAGAGCACTTGCTGTGCCCATCCTGGCTGTTGGGAAGAATGGGTTTACTGGGGCAGGAGCCGGCTTTATCTGGGCTTTACTTTCCCCAGTAGCACCTCCTGATCAATAGATACTCTGAAGCAAGGTAGCAAAGGTTTAGTTGCAGAATTTTCTCTTTGCTAGATCCAGTTCTTGGTGGAATTTGTTGCCATATACTGGAGCCCTTCAGATCCCACGTGGAGGACCCTTAGGAGAGGCAGGGAAGGAAGAGGCCACAGTGATGCTTCTCTTTCCATGCTGCTCTGCATCATGTGCTGTGCACTAAAGACAGGAGGCAAGTCTGGGTCCAGGGTGGTAACCCATGGCAGTAACTGTTGTGTGCTGCTTCCACTGTTAAGAATTTTGTAGTCCATTACATAAATTTTAAATTGCTGAACTGCTTTTTCCCTCCCCTGCTTGCTTGTGTGCATGTTTCACTCTTCTGTTCGCTCTGTTAGGAGACCCAAGAACTGCTGAGGGTTTTTCCCTCCTCAGCCATTTTCAGGAAACAAAAGACCTGAAGCTTTCCTGGCTCACACCCAAAGCTCCCTTTTACCCCAGGGTGCACAAGAACAAAATGCAACTGAATCAGAACCTTTGCCCTTGACTTGGCACTGGGGTGAGCTGGGTCCAGACTTGCCTGTGCCCTGGGACCATATGTGCAGCATCGTGTTTCCTCACAGGGAGAGCCAAACTTGGGCAGGTAGGGAGAAGGCGTTTTCTGCAGCTGCTATTGTCTGCTGCATTCCTGCCTCAAGCTGCCTCTGTCCATATATAACTCTGGTTTCATTTCACTAGACATTAAATGCTGTCATGTGAGTTGAAGAATGTGACCCTCAGGACTTCTGGGTTTTTCTTTTGCTTTCTTTTCCTTGACAGAGTGCAGTTAAGCAGAGAACCCCATGTTGCTATTTCCTGCCAGGCGGGTTGGTCAGGTTTCTCTGCAGAGGGAATCTATCTGAATAGAAACGATTACCAAAAACTGCTGATTCTGGTGCCTCCTGAATAGCTGGTGCAGGATTTTTTTCTCTAAGGATTGGGAATTGATGCAGTTTTTGCCAATGACAGAAACCTGTTGATCCCAGAACAGCCTTACTGATTCCAGGTAAATTGTGATGACCTGTGATTCGAAACTTCGCCGTGTTCCAAGCAAGGGTTTGTTTCCTGTGTACAAACAAGAACTTTACAGCCTTGTAATCAGATTTTGCTCTTAGGCAGCTCACTCTATGACTCAGAATACTGGGGTTTAATGATATTCAAGTGTTTGGTGGCCTAAGCCATTTCTTCCCCACAGCCCAAACAAGCTATGTATTGCTGTCCTTGCCTCTCTCAACTATTCCTGAGGCTGTCCTGGCATCTGCATCACAGAACTTGTCAACAAATAGGGCTTTCCCTCCTGTGGTGTTGCCACAGGGTTTAAATTGGGGGAAACTATTCCTTTCTGGGTTGCAACGGAAGCCCTGGATTGGACTGATGCTGATACACCCTGATGCTGCAACTTGCTGACTAATTTATTTTTGTAACACTGGGAATGTTGATGAGCTCTGTGTTCTGTGATACTTTTAATATTGGTTTTCCTGCAAGACTAGGTGGCTTAGATTGTCATACTGCCAGGAGTCTTGCTACCAGTTGTGTCCTTTTTTCCACGTTTAGTTGTGTAAGGAACTGAAAGACTTGCAGAGCTTATCAAACTTGGCTGGCTCTGACTCAGACTTAACCAAGGCTGCCTTGGATTTGTGGACTCTTGCACTCAGCCCTGGATGTTGGCTGGCTGCTTTAATTTTTGAAAACTTTGATGCTGGTGATAAGAAGTCAGAGAAACAGACTTTTTCCTTGGGGACCTGGGTGGTCCAGAGGCTGATGAGAAAGGAGGACAGTCCCAGGCAAAAGTGGAGTGAAGCCCAAAGAGTCCCACTTCTTTTCCTGCATGCTGGGTGGCTGCAGGTGCCTGAGGATCATAAAGGGATGAAAAGCCATGCTTTTAGGAATGAGGCACCTAAACCCTTTGTGGTTCGGCTAAAAATGTTGGAGCTTTTGAGATGTTGCAGTGGTAAAAGCAGGATCCATTTTTATGTTGAGTCAATGTTTGTTTATGTTAAATCTGGAGTTTGCCCATGTGGGACTATTTAGAGATTGGAAGAGTTGCTTCTTAATGGGAGGGAATGATGTTTGGATTAGAGCTTGGGTTTGGAGCCAGTCAGAGCTTAACTGTGGTTGGCTTCACCCTCCAGGCCTTGACTCAAAACAAATTTGGTTGGATTTGGCTGGTTGTCTCCATGAAGGAAGTGCCTGCCCAGCTTAGGGCCCTGTGTTTGGGTTGGCAGAGGTGCTGTCTTCTGCTCACGGCTGGCTCCTCTGACACACACTTGTGCTGAGCTGGGGAATCAGCTGAGTTATAAAGCAGGAGATGGCTCATGCATAGGTTGCTCTGATGCGTTCCAGATATTACCAATGCAGTTAGGTTTTTGGCACTGAATGTATTCCTCCCTCCAGGTACACTGCAGTGTTTGTTCTTTAATGACACCAGTGTCATGGCTCTAAGGGTAGCCAGATGCACTTTGCATTTCTGATCTTGGTTGACATTAGACTAGAATGAGCTTCAACATGTTTACAGCACAGCCATGCAGGCTTTGGGGATAGGCAGCACTGATTTTTGGGGGTTCTTCCTGGCTTAGGTGAGGGGTTTTTGTGATATAGCCCCAGTTTTCTCTGTGTCACTGACAGGTGTGGTGAGAAGCAGATGCAAAAGGACTGAGGAGGGCCAGGTTGAAGGCCATCAGAGCTGCAAGAAAAACCTTGGGGAAATACCTTGCTCTCACTGTGCCGTGGTCTGTGCTTTGTGTGGCATACACAGGTGCTCCCCATGTAATTTTAGCTTGTGTAAAACATGGGCTCATCTTTGCACAGTGGGGGTTACTGCATGGAACAGAACAGGTGGGTGGTGCAAGAATTCAGACTGACAGATTAATAAATTGTCTTTCCCTCCAGGTCCCTCATACTCCCTTTTAAAGCCCTTCTGCCTCATTGTAAACTCTCAAAGCACTCCCTGGATTTGTCTGTGAATGGGGTAGCATGAGGTATGTCCATGCAGTCAAGGTCTTTCCTTATTTGGGTCAGCCTTTACCAGATTTAAACTCATATGCTTCTTTTCCTTTTGTATTTTTTGAAATCGTTTTCATCCATGTCATCATTCTGTGTTGTTAACCCATGCTGTGAATGTGAAGTTGCTTGTCTTCACAAGCAAACTAGCCTGTAGTCTCTGCTGTGTTGGTCAAGAGAAATGGAAAAGGAATCACTGCTCTTATTTGTACTTAAGTACAATCATTTGGGTTGTACTTAAGTGATGTAATCCATGATGGGGAATTTCCAGTATCTCCTGTTGGCTTTGAACCCTGGGACATGATGTCCCACCTTTGAGCTGGGAAGTAAGTGTAGGAGAGGGGAGTCTTAGCAGCCAACAGGCTGAATAGTCTCTAGGGAGTGTTGAAATGAGAAATCCTCAGGTCTGGCATCACTCTGCCTTCATGTTCTGTCCTGAGGCAGGCAGTGGGGAAACAGACACTTGATTCTGTTCCCTCAACAGCTTTGTCCATCTGTCTGCTGATGCCTTTGCCATTATTTTAAAGGGGCTCAGTGGTGATAATGTGCTGTGTGAGGCTGAGGGATGCACCCCATCAGCTGGAGCTGTGCTGAGGGCAGTCATCCTTTCCCAAGGTGTGTATCCTGACCTCCCTTCTCCCCACAGCTGCTGAACATGTCACAGCCCTGTGGGGCTGGACAAGAAAAAGCACAAAAAACTAGCTGGGTCAGAGAGGAGGGCATGCATGGTCTCCATACCCCCCTCCTTTCTGTCAACTTTCACTAGTGTTTGGCTAAAGAGAGGATTTCTTTGGAGCATATGCCAGGAATCTTCCCTGGCAATTGGGAGCAAAAGCCACTCAACAAGATCCTCTTTTGGGCCATGAGATTTGCTGTCCCAAGGTTCCGTTTCAGAATGTTAGTGGTGAATGGTTGGTTGGCTTCTCCCAGGAGGGAAGAGACGTGGCTGTTGTGGAAGGGGTTTGATCACAATGTGATTTGGAGCAGAAATAAAGAGTTGGTCCCAGGTGCTGTAATTTGTGCTGCTTGCTCACTCACTCCTGTGCTTTGAACCCAGTGTCTTCCATAGAACAGTGAGGAGTAACAGATTTGAAGGGAGTATTTTTTAACAGTCAGGTGATTCTGTCACAGTAGGGCCTAAAAGCACCTGAGAATTGGGCTGTGATTTCTTAGCTCAGTTCCTAAGACATTTCTTTTGCCCCAGCACAGCTGGGGGCAGAGAAACAGGCTTGGATTTCAGACCATTTGTAAGATACAAATCCAGGGGTTTTGCAGCTCAAACGTCAGTGCTGTCAGCCTGGCTTAAGCTGATTTGCTGATTTGCACTAGTTCATTAACAGGCCTACTCAGCAGTTCTGACCTACAAACTTGCCAGAATGGAATCCCATAAAAAAGTCATGTGGGCCATGTGAAATTTCAGTTGTTCTTTTAATTTTGGGAGCTCCTGTTAATATCAGGTGTCTGTCCTCAGGCTCTTCTACAACATTCTGAAAAGATGTGTCCAGAAACAGAGGTTGTGACAGGTTTAGGATGAAGATGGACTAATAGCCTTTGATTCTCTCTCATCCATCAAACCATGGTCTGGTGGTTTTGGCTGTAGTCTGATTTTGAGAAGGCAAGGAAGAAGAGAAAGGATCAGTATCTATTTATGAAGGGTCCCAAGGGTTAAATTTTTTACAGTCTTACCACCTTGATGATTTTTTTCAATGTCACTATTGCAAGGAAAAAAAGTCTTAAAGGAATTCTTACAAATGCCAGTGAGAGGACTTCAGTGGAGATAGTGAATTTTACAGAGTTTGTGTGCTGATTACCCCAAGATCAAGGGATGCTTCTAGTTTCCCTTGCCTTAACATTGCAGCTTCAAAGGCATGATTTGTTTGTTGTCCAAAGGGGAGACTGAGTGTGAAATAAACGTCTGCAAACTCTGAAGCATTTCAGTGTTTACAGATGTTTGTGGGAGAAAAGTGCTGCAGCTTAAAAAAACCCACCAGTTGAACATAAATACAGTATAATCACAGTGGAGTAGAGCCCAGGAATTTTTAACTCATTTTGTTCTCTCTGTGGTGTCCTTTAGGAGAGAAAGCTTATCAAAGTATTTGTCATCAGCTGATTGGTTTTTTCCCCCTGCTGCTATAAATAATTGCTGCCTGTTTTGTTTTCTAGAGTGAGTACATTGCACCCTGTGACTGCAGAAGGGCGTTCATCTCTGGATTTGATGGCTCTGCAGGTACCTTTCCAGAACTTGGATTCTTGCATAATTCTCCTCTAAAGAAATAGTTCTTTTCATGGCATAGAGGCAGGATGGAAAAGAAAATCTATCCTGCTTGTTTGGACTGTTCTATTCCCATTTCAGCATCTGCAGAATTATGTCTTGGCTACCCGCTGGAATTATGTAATATCAGCGGAATAGCAAGTTTTCAGAAAATGTTTGACCCCTAAATGAACCTCTCATAAAGTAAAATCCTGTTAACTCTTTAATGCAGTGCCTGTAACCTGCGGACATTTCTTTTGATGTGCAGCCAGTATGAACAGATTTTTACGTTGCCCATTTGGGCTGGGTGAATAGTGGATGGACTTTAGCTGGCCTTTCTGTTTAAACAGAGCCAGGGCCAGAAACTCTGCGTTTGGAAACTGAGCACTGTGGAAAAGTTTGCTTATCTTGCCGAGACAGGATGTTTTCTTGGCTGTAGGATAGGTCTGTGTTTCAAGAGACCTAGTTTTTACCCTAGCTGTACCCTAAGCTGTGCAAATTACTCTGCTCTGTGGTTGTTGGAAAGTCACTTTAGCCTACTGAAGTTTTTTCCCCTCTAATTGTATATCAGTTTAATAAATACTGGAACCTATGTTTGGAGGCTCTATTCATCAGTTCCTGTGAGCTCTGGGACCTCATTGGGAAGGTGATAAATTCAGGGCTCTGGGCTGCTGTTAATGGCTAACATGAATCCTGTATTAATTTTGCCCCTTCTGTGTGACCTCTTTATAACCTTCCTCTCTAATTTGTGCCCTTGTTATGTACTTGGAAGGTCTGTTCCCAGCCTAATGCGCAGCAAATCAGTGAGGTTTCACACAGGGGCTCACCTCGTGTTTCTTGCTTCATCTTTTCAGGCTGAGGCAACTTAAAATGGGCTTTGTGTTGGGGGAATTTGGTAGAAGACAATGAGTTAATAATTGGAAACTGCTCTGCTAATCTGAGCATCAGTTTTTCTGTGACAGAGAGTATGGTCAAGATGCAGCTTCCAAAAGTTTGGATTCAATTTCAGTTTGTGCCATAGTTTGTTTTGTTTTATATTGTCAAGGGCAAGGCAGTTTGAGTGCCTTGCTGGGATGTCACTGCCCCTCAGCTGTCTGCTTGCATGCCTCCATCTGGAGTCAGTGGAATGGGACAGACAATGAAACCAACAGAAGTTTATATTCTTTTTTCCTGTTCAGCCATCTCTGCTAACACTATAACATTTGGGAAAGGGGTGCAGCTGACAGCTGGGAGTGATAGCCATGTCTGCAGGCCTAGTATCAGCTGTGTTTTGTGGGTGGCCAGAGCCCAGGCTTCCTCCCCAAAAGAGGATGGGATGGAGTTCAGGAATGTACAGTATATGTTACTGTGACAACAGCCAAGTGTAGACCACGATCTCTCTTACAGAAGGTTTGGAAAGCCCCACTTATCCAGTTCCACTGGCTGGCTGAGATTTGCTTAAGTTGAGTTCATCTGAGGCAATTCATTAAGGTGCATCCTTGTGCATACTGTCTCCAATAGGATTTGGAAGGTCGCAGTGCAGGGAAAACAGTGAATATCTCCACTGAAACAGGAATAACTTCTGAATAGTGATCAGAGGTGCCTTTTAGGGAATTAGGGTGAATTTCAAACACTGTTCCTGCTGTGTCTCTGCCTACCCTGAATTATCTTTCTGCCTCCCTGCCTAGGTACTGCCATAGTCACTGAGCAGCATGCAGCCATGTGGACTGATGGACGTTACTTCCTGCAAGCTGCACATCAAATGGACAGCAACTGGACACTCATGAAGATGGGTATGCAGGAGGCTGGGATACTGCTCCACTGATCAGTGGAGAACAGTCACTTCACACAAGTACAGTTTGAGCTGTAGGGATGTCCCATCCTGCAGAGACTTAGGGACATATTAGATACACAGCTTTTGCTTTAGTGTCCTTGACAACTCTTGCCTGTGGGTCTAGATAGACATTCATTAGTAGACATATCTGATGCATTAGCTTGGACATTTTGCATACTGTGGGAATGTTTCAATGTGACTGCTTCTTTGAACTTTTTTTTTTTCATCATTGAAGGTCTAAAAGATACACCAACTCAGGAGGATTGGCTAGTGAGTGTCCTCCCAGAAGGCTCAAAGGTGGGGGTGGACCCTTTCATTATTCCAGCAGGTTGGTTTTACTTTATAACTCTGGGTTGGGCTACTGGATTTTGCTTTCTTGCTTCTCTGGCCGAGCTGTTGTGTGATGGTGTGCAGCTATCCACGTTTCAGATGTAATGGTGGTTAAACTGTTATGCAAAACAGGTTGGATTTAGGTTTAGGCATGTGTCACAAGAGTTCCACTGCAGTGCATTGACTCCAAAGCACAAAGGGATGAGAACTGCTTTCTATTCATGCTTCAAAACAAGAGGCACAATGCAAAGGTCACTGGAGGCAAGGGGAGATATTTGCTTGCTCAGGTGGATTAAGTACCTATCTCATGGCTATGTGGAAGTGACTCTCATCTTGTCTAGCTTAGATGTAGCATGGTTCTATACTGGGGGAGAGGACACCCTTAGGGCAGCTTTTGCTGTGGCTTCTTCCAGAGACTTCTGTCTCCCAGCTGGAGCAGTTCTTCAGCTCAAGCATGAGGCTTCAGCACTGTGAGGTTCTGTACCTGTCACTGGTTGCTGTGGTGTGTTTGTGGAATTGTAACTGCAGTAGATTTTGCTGTCTTAATGGAACAGGAAGAAGGGGAGGTTGGAAGGAAAGGAGAAGACTCTGATTCTTGAGTTCGAGCTTTGTGAACAGAGCTGTTGTTGAACATATGTGTGTTTCCTAAAGCCACCACTCTTTACTTTCTTCTCTTTGGCAGATCAGTGGAAGAGAATTTCCAAAGCCTTGAGAAGTGCTGGCCATGACCTAGTGCCTGTCAAAGAAAACCTGATTGATACAATCTGGACAGATTGTCCTCAACGCCCCTGCAAGCCTCTCATCACACTTGACCTGAGTTACACAGGTGAGAAGCTTAGCTCCCAATAGTCATAGGTTGTTTCTATGTTCCCTATCCCCCTGTTGCTTTTCTCTTACAAAGCAGAGAGAAAAAAGTACTGCACCACAATGTGGTCACTGTGAATAGGTCAAGAAGGTGATCAAACCATAGCTAATGACACTTCTGTCCTCAAAACTTCAAATAACCATTTTCTAGAAGTTGGGTGACTTCAAAACAAATCTATGGGCATCTAGAGGGTAGCTCATTTGAGATAGTTCATATCAGTTATTAGAAAGGAGTGAGAAGTACAAGCATGATATGTTGCTCTGTGCTACATCATCATCCCCAGCAAAGTTAGAGACTGTAGCTTTTCCTGTTGTGTTTTGCAGGGGTCAGCTGGAGAGACAAAATTGTAGCACTGCGTTCAAAAATGGCTGAGAGGAAAGTCATGTGGTTTGTGGTAACAGCCTTGGATGAAGTAGCATGTAAGTCTCTGCATCTCCTTTCTCAGTTCTTTCTACAGAATGCATGTTCTTCCTGCCTTGGAAGGGCAGACCCATGGCAGGGTGAGAGGCCCTTACAACAGCATGTTTGTTAGACATCAATTAACTTCTTATCAAGTGCAGTGGTGGTAACAGGTAACAAACAGCAAGCCTGTATTTCTGCACAGTGCCTCATTGCACCAGTGCAGCTCCTGAGTACATTTTTGGCCCAGAAAATGCAGCAAATCACCACCTTTGAAAAACAGCCCAGGCAAAGGGAGAGGAAGGTCACATCCAAAGCCTGAAGCAGCACGATGGAAAAAAAAAAAAGACGTGTGAGATTTTCTGGCTGTAAAATATCCTGATGCTGCCTCACCCATTGGAAAGATGGAGACTGTTTTCTGCTGTGGAGTCTGGGCTATAAAGAAAGCAGTGCAACATGTGGCTTTGTATACATAAAGCAAGGGTGGGGTACACCGCATGCACAGTAATCTCCCTAATTGTCACAACTTCTTAAGTCAGTCTCTACCTCTCCTGTGTTCAGCCAATGCTTTGGTTAAAACAAGTATGTCAGGGCTCAACTTGTTTTTCCAGATCATTTCAACCCAGGGTCTCACCAGAGTCCCCTCTGTGTTTGGGGCCCCAGGATGGCTGCGTCTCCACACCCAGGCTCCCAGCCCAGTGTGTAGGAAGGGAGAATGGCCAGAAACAGCAGTGGTTTCCTCAGGACTACTGTTCCTAGCACTGCATGTCCTTTTTGCAGAAATCACCAGTGCACACATTGGTGAAGGGGGAATGTAACACTGGCAGGGTGTGAGTGGTGCTCATCCTGTGCCCCATGTCCGATCTGGAAAGGTAGAAATGGAGGTGGTGTTTTCCTCACTCCAGCACTGCCAGTCTCTGGCACTGGGTGAAGCCAACTTGATGAGGTTTGTGGGCTGTTCTGGATCTGGGACACTGAGCAAAGAGCTTTTTTTTTGAAAGAAGTAATTCTGAGAATGGTGAATATGACTCCTCCCTGGGGAGGCCTGCATGAGCAGAGATTGTATGTCTCACCTTTTCAGGCGCATCTCCAATTAAATTAATGATAAATTGGTGCCCTGAGGTGGTTTCAGATTAAATGTCTCCAGCAAAGTTAAGCTTGGTTATGAATCAAGAGTGTTAAGATGAACCAGAGAAGGTCATGAGAGAAGCTCGTTTTCGGGTGCTTGCTTGATTTCTTCTCCTAAAGGGGGAAGGGAAGAAGTTGTTCTAATTTTCTCTAATTCAATTAACTGTATTATACTCCAGACAAGTTTCTGGGGACAGAAAAAGAGCCACAAAGGAGTTTGTTGCCTTCTTGCTGCATTGGAAGTTGGCTGAGCAAGGAAGTTTGTACCCATGCAGTAAAAAGTTCTTTGTGGCTCTTCCCTGCATTCAAGTGACCTATTGCTTCCCTGGGGAGAATTAAGCTCTATTTTTACTTTCATGGCAGAATTTGCACAGTTCAATGAATACAGTGCTGGGTTGTAATTTAGGACATGTTGGTTCTTTTCCCAGCTGTCCTGCTGGCTGGCCTTATTGGCTTGAGTAACTCATTTCAGCTAATTGGATACCCTGGAGTTTTTATTTGACCCCAAAATCAGGATTTTAGAGATGCTGAACATCTACAACCCCTCTTGACTTTGTCTGGAATTGTGTGGGATAAAATCTTTGTGAAAAATAGCTAGGACTGTACAGTCTGAATCTGAGATATTGGTGGGGCCCAAATGAGAGGCCTTTTTGGGGTATTGTAGTCTTGCCTATTGTGTCTTCCTCTTACCTCAAACGTCAAAAGGATTGGAATGAAATGATAGTTTGTAACGTTGAAGTTTTCTGGCTGTTAAGAAGTGAGCTTTTATTGCATTGGCACAGACCAGAAAGGGCAGACCCTACTTTTTGTACATGTGTCTTGTCTTCCTTGCCTGTACCTGCTTTTTTCCAAGCCAGCCCTCCTTTAGAAGTTCAATACGAGTTTAAACACCCGGGAGTGTTCATACTGTGGTTCTGATGCCATCTCCTGGCAAAAACTTAGGATTGCCAGGAACGCAGCAGTCTGTGGGACAGCTGAGTGGGAGCTGGACTCAGCCTGCACCCGTGATGTCTCATTGCTTGTCTGTGTTTTTGTGAGATTATTTTTGGCTTTCTCTTATGTTGCAAAAGATGAACCAGGACTGTGATTCTTGGTGTTCTTCTTTTTCAGGGCTTTTCAACCTTCGAGGCTCTGATGTTGAGTACAATCCCGTGTTTTTTGCGTATGCCGTCATAGGAATGAACACAATCAGGTGCTTGTATTCCCTTCTTCTGTTCCCCAAGATGCATTTTTCTGGGGGAGAGCTGCTCCAGCAAATATTTGTCTTTTTGAAAATGCCTGTGCTTGGGTACTTTAGTGTCCTTTCTGAGCTCTTTTGTCACCAACATTAGTTACCCTCCTCCCCTGATCAGAGCCAGAGAGGCAGCCGAGAGCTCTGCTGCACTCCTCAGCACCTTGGCTGGCTTCCTGGGTGACCTTGGGCACGATGGCTGAGCCCTCTGTCTGTATCCCTGAGATAATGTGCAGGGCCCTTGGAGCTCTGTGTGAAATGTGGGTAAGAGCCAAGGCTGGCCTGGACATTACAGACTTCAGGGAAAAGTCTAATTACTGAGTCACTTCAAAACTGCAGGGACTGTGCAGGAAAGTTTCAGGGCTGGCTTATAAGAGAAGGCTTCTTTCCTATGACTGCCCCTTATACTGAGCCTCAGTAAGCACAGTTTTTTATGGAGACGTCTGTAAGCTGCTACCTAGGTCCATCTAAAGTAAAACCTGGCTGGGTGAGCCAGGTGGTGTGTGAAGGTTGAGTTGAACTTTTCAACTCAGTGAAAGCAAGAGCAATGTGATACTTAGAACTACAGTAGCTTTTCTCTTTCCAGATGTTGCCCTTAAAAGTTATGGATTGGCTATTATTTGCCTCAGTTACTTCCCTGTTTAAAGCACAGGGATGGGATATAGCCATTTTGACTGTGTCATACAAATAGAAATGCTCTCAGTTCTTTCAGTGCGGTGGCACATAATTTCTGTGATTTAAACTTTGTGAAAGCTGGCAGTTAAAATGACACAGGACAAAGTAGAGTGCATAATTTGTTATCTCCTTTCTCCCTGAAATGTTGCCAGAATGTTTTCTCCTTCCCTCCTTTACCCCAGCCACTGTCAGATGTGGTCTCACCTATTTCATCTCCCCAACTTGTTTCTCAGGCTCTTCATTGATGGTGACCGGATGATGGACCCAGCTGTGAGGGAGCACTTACAGCTTGACTCCACCCTGGAACCTGAGTTCAAGATCCAGGTGATGCCCTATGGATCTATCCTGTCGGAGCTGCAGGCTGTTGGTGCAGGCCTCTCACCCAAGGAGAAAGTGTGGCTCAGTGACAAAGCCAGCTATGCTCTGACTGAGGCCATTCCCAAGGTCAGTGGCCCTAGCAAGGGAAAATGCTTTTCTCTTCTCTGCCCATCATGATTTGGAAGGGTGTTAATGAGGGCAGCTGGCCTCAGTTTCCCCTCTGCAAAGCCCAGTGCAGGCTGGAGCTTGTGCAGAAGGGATCCAGCCATGCTGAGGTATCGAGGGCTTGTTAATCCTGAGGTTGCTCCTGCTGGAGCTGCCCTTCCAACTCACTAAGCTGATTTAGCCAAAGAATTGTCAGCTTAAGATAAAACAAGTACAGTGAGAGAGGGGAGGGAAGAGGCAGCAGGGTGAACTCAGGTCATTCTACCCATGGGTGGAGCATCAGCCTCATGTGGATGAGCAGCAAGAACTGGAAACTTGCAGAAATTGAAGCAGGAAAGTTGAGCAGGACTTCTGGGAGGGTGCATTTGGCTTGATCTGCGTGTCTGAGAGTGGTTGCCCTTCTTTAGTTCAGTGGCTTGAGGATATCAGGAAATCTGTGATGTCTTTTACTGAAGGCAGGAGGGAGAAGATGACAGAGGTGTTGTAGCAGGGAGCCTTGTGAGGACACAGATAATCTGCAGGTACTAGTTGTCCATGTACTTAGTGCATCTGCCAAGGGGCAGTTGTAGCATGAGAATAATTTCTGTACAGCCATACATGCTGTATCTTGCTATCCTTTTGAACTTGGCTGTCTGGGACTCCCACTGTCCACCTAATATTCTAATAGCCATGAAAGATACCTGGGGAAGGACACAGCAACTGTGGACAAATAAGCTGGTTTCCATGCATCTGGTGTACATCTCTTGTTTGCTAAGAGATCACATTCTCTGGAATACCATCCAGTTGACAGTGATGTCTAGTAACTAACTAACAGATACTGTGAGTAAATATACAGGTTTTTGTCCCTGTCCAGGGTTAAATCTTCAGACACCATCAATCTATTTCTAGGCCTCCTAATACAGAATACTGACAGCATAGTGTCTGTGGAGCATTCAGGATAAATTGTTGTTCTTTTGACTTCAGAGTAGAAAGCCCCTTGTTGTAGTTGTAGTCAATGGTCTATCCCTACTTTGGTTAAACTGCTGTAGTTGATTTATTTAGAGTATCCATATGGAGAAGTACAGAAGTCCTGACCTAGAGAAAGGGATATGAGTTGGAGTGACATTATTTACCCTGTGAGCACTGGAAGTTTGGCTGATATTGAGTCATTATAGTGCTGCATGCCCTCTGTGTGCAATGGGGAGAGTCCCTGCCTTGAGGAGCTCTGTGCAATAGAAAGCAGACAAGGAGGACTGAAATGTCTTGATTAAAAGCCACTTAGAGAGTCACTGAAAGAGCCAGAGTTTTTCTAGTTCCTCCCTGGCTCTCCACCACTTCAAAGCACTCCAGGCCAGTTGCTCAGCTGGTGTGAAGAGCACCAGTACTGGAAGTCCATCTAATGTCTCTCTCCATCAGAGCCAAATATTGACACTGGCAAAAATTCATTTCATTATTAAACACAGATCTGCAAACCCTTTATAGATTTGTTTACAGCTGCATGTAAATATACTTTTCACAGAAGATTAATACTACTTACCAGTATTTATAAAGGGAAAGACAGCCTAAGCATCTGACTATTTATCCTGACTGATAAAAGGACTTTTCTGACTTTCTTGTGACTTCTTCTGTAATTTAGTTTCTGCATTATGTAGTGTGATTGTTTTGCTGTTTTTAAGAATTTGGAAACTGTAAGCCTGTAGGATTTATGTGAATTTGGTCTTTGCAGAGGGTCTGCTGGGCCTTTCCTTGAATTTGAGTGATATTTATTTGTATGCTGATGCATTTAAAGTAAGAAACAACATGTTGCTTGGGCTGTGCTTCTGAAGGTGTCCATCCCATCTCCCGATATATAATGAGCAGAGCAGAGAACTGGGCAAAAGACTTGGTTCTTCTTCCTTCTTCAAATGCCAAGTGTGGTGAGATTTGGGCAAGTCACCTCAGCTAGTCAATTTCTGAAGATGTGCTAAAACCAGACAAGCTTTCCTGCTAATCTAAGGACAGCTGATGTTTGAGGAAGTGTGCAGTAGCAAGGGATCAATTACTAGTTCTTAATGCAGGGTCACCCCAGCCAAGCACAGGAAAGCTTTGTCTCAAACGAGCAACATAAGCTCCTTTCAGAACTGGCAGCGTGTAAAGCTGAGCTTTGCAAAGGTCTTTCATGTTTCCTCGGGCCTTGATGTGTTTGTCTGAGCTGCTGATCATTAACAGTGGTGATGCTCAGTGCATGGTACCTGGGCTGGGTGCCCTTTGCTCCCTGCTACTTGAGGGTGACTGTCAGGTAACAAGTCAAGGTGGTTTTAGGTCTGTTTCCAAAGTTCTGCCATAGCATCAGGGGTTAGTGTTTCTCATTGGCCTCTGGGCCTTCAGTGTCCATCAGCAACAGGAATCTGTGGTTCAGACATGGATACAGATATATGGTATTTAGGATATCCTGGTCTTCACTGTGCTTCATGAGAAGCTGTTGTTTAGTTCTTTAGATTTCCCTATGGCTGTTCTTCCTTCAGGCAGGTACTGTTTCTCCTCTCTACTCCCCAGTGCACTTAACTGACTGTTGGCAACCAGCATCTCACAGTGCTGAAGGTTGAGAGAGGCTGCCAATGTACAAATTGTGGCCAGGCTGAGTTATTAAATCTGTAGGATTATGTAGTCTGACTAATCCACAAGTAATCCCTGTCCTTCTGCTGCAGGCTTACCGATACCTCACCCCATATACCCCCATCTGCATTGCAAAGGCTGTGAAGAACGCAGCGGAAACAGAAGGCATGAGAAGAGCACATGTAAGTGAAGCCTTGAATGTCTCCCTGCACATGGCAACAGGTTTGCTTTACCTTTAGGGGAAGGAATAACATTTTCCTTTCAGTTTTAATGTTTTGGATAAAAAGCAAATAAGAATTTGGATAGCAGGATAAAAAAAGGTTTTCTGTCAGACATCTACTGCTCTTGAAGCAGGTTTCTTGCGTGTTTTGCATTCCCTTGAAGAGCAACATTTGAAATAGTGTGAGGAAACAGCCTTGCTCTGTGGGAAGACTGTGTAGACTTGAGAAATGTTATTTGCAGTGTGGGCCCTTAAAGGGATGTTCTTTCCCCTTTGCTAGTTCTGTTGTCTTTGTCAGTGGAGCTTTCATATTGTTATCACTTGAATAAACACAGCCTAAAGAGCACAGAAAAATTCTTCAACACATGGTGCAAAGCACAGGCCAAGATGTTCAGAAGCAGCCAATGTCCTCAAAGCACTCCTTTAGTCTCCTCATCATGACACTGGAAATGAAACTGATTTCCCAGGAAGCTTCATAATTTTAAGCAAAGAACTGCCTGTGAAACAGGTTGATAGCAGGGCTGAACTTTTCTCTTATTTATTTCCTGTTAGTTTTCCAGCAGCAGTTTTCACAATAAGAGAAATGCGCCAGTTGAAGCAGAGCTGGCAATTTTGGGCTTGTCCCATATTTTCTGCAGATTCTTGGGAACCAGTACTTTCTATTTCAATGCTTTTCTCTCCCTGTTAGTTAAGGGGAAGTAAAAAGAGTTTACTGAGGAGAGACACTTTGTCACCTGCCACCTGAGAACCAAATTGTGCCTTGTTCTTGTACGCATCTCTTGCTTCTTGCCCTTACATGCTGCAGGCATGTAGAAAAAAAAAAAGGAACACAAAAGGGGCCATAAGGCAAGAGAGTCAGAAGCTGTGTGACAGAGACTGTGTGGTGGCCATGTGCCCAAAGGACATGTTCCCCTGTCACATCACCAGATGTGTCGTGTGATTGTCTTCTGTGATCTGAGACGCAAGATCTTGGCTGTTAAAGCAAAATAGCCTTGAAAGTGATGTCTGGGGTAAAGCCAGACTTCCCACAGTAAGATATGTCCCAGCAGTAATTAACATTCATTTAACTCTCCAGATACATTTCCAGTGTTTCCATTAATTACAGGGTACAAAACTTGAAAATACCCCTTGGATCATCTCTTAGTTTATGTTTCTGAAACTTACTGGTTGGATTCTTTTGCATCAAAACCTGTTTATACTGAGGCTTGATAAATCTTTCTCCTTCTCAATTCCCTTTTCTTGTGCCTATTTTAACACAGATTAAAGATGCTGTTGCCCTGTGTGAGCTCTTTAATTGGCTGGAGAAGGAGGTATTGTGTAATTTTTTTTTAAGTTGGAGGTTTTATTGCTGTGTAAAATTCTTCATTGGCATAAACTTTTTGTTAGTCTTTATAGTGCCTTTACTAAAAGTGGGGAAACAGTTGGGGGTTTATCTGGTGGTTTGGGTTTTTTTCTGAGGATTTCAAATCTGCTTTTATCCAAGGCTGAATTAATTTTTTTTAAAACATTCTCTGTTTCATGTTATACAGACCAAAGCTTGAACATGTGAGAAATGACCTCAGCAGGCTTAGTGTAGTGTTAATGTTATCTTGTGTTAGTTTGGTACTGTAAATCATGAAATAATATTCAGCTTCATACAATGATTTGGAATTATTCTCATGATAATCAGCCAGTATGAGCAAATTTGGCATTTATGAATGGGAGGTGCAGTGAAAATGGGATAAAAACAAATGACTTGTGTATTCACTGCATTAGAAGTACACAGTGGATGTGCAGAGTGACAAGTGTTACACAGCAACTTACTAAGCCATGCCACTGCATGTCTGAGTCTATTAACTTTATTCATGAAGAAGGCTTGATGACTTCCAGAAGGTGCCTTTTTACATGTCTGAGTACCTCAAGAAGCCAGCCTCAGGCATTTTGAAACCTAGCTCTTGTCCTGCTTTGCCTGTTTCCCAGTCCAGGGGAAGTTGTGTCATAGGTTTGAATTTATCAAATGCCTAGAGTAAAATTTAATACGCTTTGTTTTTTCTGCAACTACTTTTATTCCTGATTTAAAAGCATTAAATTTTCTAACAGCATGGGCTGTTAAAGAGAACTGTTTAAGCTTAGTGTCACCTGACTGTGAAGAGATGTTGCCTCTGTACATCTCAGTGAAGTTAGTGCTCTACTAACTGCTCCCTAGTCATGGTTCAGTGATCTTGCTGTGACCATTTCAACTTCCTTCTTCTCAAATGCCCTGCACAGTATTGCTGGGTTTGTGTTTGTCATTACTGAGGGATGAGGACAGAAAACCTGGAGAGAAGCTTCTTCTAGGGTTTCATAAGGCACAGACAAGACACAGTGTTTAAGGATATAGTGTTTTCTTTGCTTGTTGCTGCACTAATCCAACCCATGTCCTTGTCCACCAGGTTCCAAAGGGAACAGTAACAGAAATAGTTGCTGCAGACAAAGCAGAGGAGTTCCGCAGGTAAAAAGTAAATCTATTCTGAGGAGGTTTTCTGGATGACATTTTTTAATCTGTTGTTTTTGTTTTATTCTTTAGAAATATCTCACTTGGCAGATATATTTTACCTGAGGACAAATCTTTACTAACGGATTACTTTGAAAACTTGAAAGAGTTGGGAAGAATTGGGTCTCTTGGGAGATACAAGTCCCAGCCCACTGGATCCTGTCCAGTTTCCTTTTGAGATAGCAATGAGGAGTTCTGCAAGTTAGGACACTTAAATACAAGAGATCCTTACCACAGAGCAATGTATGTAAAAGTTAGATTTCTTCCTCTTGTGATAGAGAAGGAATACCATTTGTTTTGAGAGTTACTCCCATGTGTACATCAACAGGACCTCTAAAATGCCTTTGAGTAAATAAGTAACAAAGTAGAAATGGTTCAGCTCATCTCTTCCTGGGTGATTTGGGTAGTGAGTTTTCTTCTTTAAGGAAAGAGTAGATCTGGAAAACAGGTTTCCATGTGATTCGGAGAAGAGGGCTTCAAATTGTACGTTTCTTCTACCCAAATTTGCTTGTCTAGGTGGCTTTCAAAGCCAAGGGGAAGGCTGAGGTGATGAGATTGGGGATGGGACATTCCAGGTGCCCTAGGTGCTTGGTGTGCTCCTCTCAGTTGTGCTGTAGTGATCAAAATCTTTTCTTTCAGTCAGCAGAAAGACTTTGTTGAATTGAGTTTTGCTACCATATCAAGCACAGGTCCAAATGGAGCCATCATTCACTACAAGTAAGAGAAACACAGCTTCTCCTTTCATCCTTCAGCAAACATAGTTGGAATGAGCTGTCTCGCCTCTTCATGGAGTCACAACAGAGTACTCCAGGGAAATGTTGCTTGCTATCTTTCTTTCCTCCACACGTACTAAGTAAAGATCTTTCCTTGCTGGCAGCATGCATGTATTATGATGCTGATCTGCTCAGGGCCATAGTAAAGGGCTATTTTGGGGCTGGAAGTCTGGGAAGGATGAATCTGAAGTGCACAACTGTTCTGAAATACATCCAAGAAACAGATGTTGTGGGTTTTGCTGGAAGCAGCAAAGCTCTGTACTGTAGTGCTATTTGCTATATACAAATCCTCTCCTTGGTATGATCCCTGGCTCAGCTTGTGTGGGATTTCCATCACTGCCACAAGAAATCAGAGCTGACACATCCAAGCTTGCACTTAATATGGTTTCTGGACTGCAGGCATGGGCTGGAGACCTTAAAACAGTGGAACAAAACCCTTTGTGTTTATCTGAACAGGCCAGTTCCTGAGACCAACAGAACGCTGTCAGTGAACGAGATCTACCTCCTGGATTCAGGAGCACAGTACAAGTGAGTGGGTGAATGGTGCTGAACTGCAACTCTTCTTTTCCCCATGACCCCTGCAGGGTCAGCTCATTTCCCTTGGCAAGCAAGTTTTGAGTCCACAGCAGATCAGGCTGCTGACAGGCCTTGCTGGGGTCAGGGACAAGATGTCAAGGTAGTTTCCAAGTGAGTCCCATCCATCCCCAGTGTGATGGGACCTGTATAGCTTTGATATAGGTTTTGATATAAAGTTGCAGAACAGGGAGCAGGGCTGACTGTCCTGGCTTAGCCTTGGGCTGCCTACTCAGCAGCTGGCACAGCTGGGTGAGGCACCTACCCTGCCAGGATCTGCCCTGTGGGGAGATTTGACTGATATTGAGGTCAGAACAAGGTGGAGTGAAGAAGCAGGACACCACTGCCTTGTGGTGCTCTCTGCCTTTTCAGAGAGACTCAGAGTCAGGGTTCCTCATCCCAGTAGCCACGTGGGTCTTGGGTGTGTTTTTGGAAAGGCATCATGTCTGAAAACTCCCTCAATGCTGTTTTGACAGTGCCATTCAGTGGCCTCAGATCCTTTACTGTGGAACTCTTGACTCCATGGAAAATGAAAGAAGGGATGTTTTTAACCAGTGTAAATAGATGAGAAGTGGGTTGTTCAGGAAGGCACAAGACAAGCCTGGCTGCTCTTTTGAGATGAGCTTTGTCTTTAGAGCTATGCCTTTTTGTTATGTCAGTCAGGAAGAGCTTTGAAAAAGAACCATACAGACATCCTTTGATAAGATTTTTACAAGGAGATCTTTTTTCCTCCCCTCTGATGGCCTAATTAACGATTTCCTTAGTGCCACTATGAAAAGCAGCCCTTTGGATACAATGTAAGCTGGACATCAATGGCACTTACCACAGCATTGTGACAGGGAAGCTTTGCTTGTCCCTGCTGAGAAGTTAAACCGTGAGTTCTTTGTGACCACGGCCTATGTATGCTGGGGAAGAGCACAGGGACAGGAGTGAGTGTTTCAAAGGCAACTCATTATTTCAAGAGCCATTGTGTTTTTTGACAGCAGGCTCAAAATGCTGTTTGCAGAAGGAACTTAGAGCCAGTTTCTGACGTATTGGATTAACCCCTATCCACATGCAGGCTGATTTATAGAAATCTTAGCACAAGGCATCCTGAGGATGAAAGGGATGCTATCCCCCCTTACTCTTCCCTTTTCTGAGCTGGTAGCTGTCATTTTTGCAAAGGTGTGTGTTTTAAAGCTGTTAAAGAATCGACTGCCATACAAATAGGCTAAATTTGGCCTGTTCTCAATGGACAGGTACCAGTTGCTAAACCTCAAATTAGCATCGTTTTTATGAGCTGTTTAGATTCTAATTTGGGAAGAGCTTTGGGATGCTTATGGTTGAAAGATAACAGTTTGAATTATGAATCATTATTGCTACATCTGGGGCATTGTGTTCAGGAATTTCTGAGATTAAGAGCAGTTACATCATCAGTCTTGTGTAGCACAGAGCAGATGACTTTATCCATTGATGAGCTTGGTTGGTTTGCTGCACTGTGACTGAGTTTTCTGTGCATTCTCACGTTGATCTTTGTTTTTCCTCCATTCCTTTGGTTCCTGCATCTTTGTTTGTCTCTGAAGAGATGGTACAACAGATGTGACCAGGACAATGCATTTTGGCACACCATCCTCCTATGAAAAGGTAAGTTGGGATCACAGTGCAGTTTGTGATCTGACCCTTATTGTTAGAGATACTTAAATTAGTAATGTGCCCTACTGCTATTCAGTCAACGTTCTCTGGCAAGTTACCTACCATTTATTTACCAGTATGTGGCAGCATTTGGATAGGGACTGAAAAGGAGACTGTCATACTTCAGACTTCCAAAATATAAAGTGTTTTAGAGAAATGACACTTTTCTATCTTAAAATGCACAGCTCTCATCTGCAAAATGACGTTTCCTCTAAGAAGTAAGAAAATCGGCAGACTGAGAATAAACATTACTGGTTTGTCCAATAAGGGAGCCAGGGAGGTCTAATATAGTGCAAAGCTCAGAGTCTGCTGCAAGGCTTCAGTCAGATTGTGCCTAGTGTATGATATAAAAAATCAGTCTCAGACTTACCTGAAAAGGTCTGTGTTGGAAATTTAACAATGTAATTTTGTTTATTTTAAATTACTTCATTAACTTTTTATTAGTCTTAACTAAAACTATTTTCGTTATTATAGTTCACTTAGTGACAAAATTATGCTGTAGGGTATACCCAGGAAATAAAAATACAGCCACAATGAAAATCAGTCATGTAGATCAGGTGAGCGCTGCTGCTAAACCTGCAGTCTGAGTTTGTGATGGTCTCTCTGTAATTACTGGAGAGGGATCTTCAGAGTGATTTAAACTCCTTCTGCTCATGGTTTGCTTTGGCATTACCAGCCACAGGAGAGCATGACCAAGTTTTTCCATATCCTCCACTATTTGCTACAAGATGCACCCTTTCTTTCCCGCCTTGGGGAATACAAAGCTTTTCCTTTCCCTCCTTACCTATGGCACACATTTCTTTGACAGGAATGCTTCACATATGTCCTGAAGGGACACATAGCTGTGAGTGCAGCCATTTTCCCAAATGGAACCAAAGGTGGGTTGGTGAGTTGGTTGTTTTGATCTCTGAAGAACCATTAAGTGGTCTGAAAACATGATTGACAGGTCTAGGCAGATTAGGCAGATGTTGATCTGTTTCCATCACAACAGTTTGGATTCTGGATTACTGATGCCTTCTCTCTCAGCATCAACCAATGCTGAAAATTCTGAGGAGGGCAGTCTGAAGGATGTTTGAAGGGACTAGTGAAGTCACTAGGGTGATAGTGACTTCCATCAGTCAGTGGCACTCTAACACATGCCTGGAGGTTGTCTTTATTCTTTGCTGATGGCCCCATCAAAGCGAGAGGTCACTTCCCAGCTTCATAAGGACTGGCTAAGTCTCTTCCAATTACTGTGGGATCTCTTGTAATAGTGGGAAATACATGGGAAAATGACACACAAAGGAACTGTTCTTACTTTGTGCAGAAGTTGTGACATATCATCCACCTCTGGTGAACTTGCAACAGTTATTTTCTCACTGATCACACCAGGTCTTTAGAGATTTCTTCAGTTTGGATTCTTGGGTAGGCAAGTTAAAAGCAACTGCACAGTGCTATGAGAAACCCAAACTGAAATTGAAGGGTATCTGAACTTGGATATGTGGGCTTGGTGTTCACATGCAGGCAACAGAAATTCTGTGCCCTCTGGTTGAAACTGTGAAATGAGTGGCCTTCCTGGCTGATTGGTCCTCCAAATACAATTTGGCAGGTCTCCTATTTTGAGTTCAGTAAATGCAGCTCCTTTTAAGACAGGTACTGAATTCTCTGTGGGACTTTTAACCATTAGATTCTTTCCTGAAAATGTCAGTAGAACAAGCAGCAGTGCAATGTTTCTGTTACAACCATCTCTTTAAGACCTGTGAAATGGAAGAGAGAAGGGCTCTTTAGCTGAGAAAGGGATTGAATGTCAGAATTGCCAAATCTGCACTGTAACTTCTAGCCATCCAATGACTTGCTTTCTTTGTGGGTGATGAGGTTTTTTGAGGGGGTGGTGGTCGAGTTTTTTTGCTTAGTGGTTGGTTTTTTTGGTTTTTTTTTTTGTGTGCGTCGTTTGGTTTGGTTTTGGTTTTGGTTTTTTTTGCATGTTTTCCAGGTTTGAACCTTCAGTGTGATAATCAGTGTCTCTGAGGGAGCCTGATTTGATTGAATTCTTTCTCCTTGTCTGTCTACAGGTCACCTTCTAGACTCCTTTGCCCGCTCTGCCTTGTGGGACTGTGGCTTGGATTACCTGCACGGGACAGGACATGGAGTTGGCTCTTTCCTAAATGTACACGAGGGTCCTTGCGGCATTAGCTACAAAACCTTTGCAGACGAGCCCTTGGAGGCTGGCATGATTGTCTCTGATGGTATTTAGCACTCTCTGGTCACTGGGGAGGGACCAAGCTCTTTAAGATGCAGAGGGAATATGTGTGACAGTGATGTAAAGGGAAGGCTGGATGAAAAGCTCAGGGCCTGCCTCCTCAGCTTGCTGTTTTAGTTGTCATTTTAAGTCTCTAGGTAAAGACCCTCACATTAGCTTTTCACTTTCCATGAAGCACCTTTTCAGTGGGGAACTGCAGGACTGCTTCCTGCTCTCTACAGCACAGGCCTCAGAAGAGCTTTGCTGACCAGCTGGCTCTGGCATAATGTGGAAGAACTGGCTGCAGTACAAGGTGGACACCAAGCTTTCAGGAGCTAATCCTATCTTTGCTATGGGCTATTTGAGGCAGCTGTTAAATCTTTGCATGCCTTATTCTTCCAGTAGTAAATTAACAGCCCCCTGGGGTTTGCTGAGAGACTTACATTTCTTCAGGGCTGCAAAGTCCTCTCAGGAAGTCAGGGGAACAGTCTTGAAAAGAGTGTTTTGAGGAAGGGGTTACCCACTTGCCTTTCATGAAGACATAAATATTTTCAGAGTTTCTGATATTTGAACACAAATATTCTGTGCTCTCTCTTGAATTCCAAAGAGATTCTGAAGCTTGAGGGCTGTCTGTCTTGTTTCTTCTCTCTTTGAGAACTTCTGCTTTCACCTTGCTCGGGGCTTCTGTGCAGATTTAGTAGCGTCAGAAACTTGTTTGCCTCTGTGGTTGCCTGATGTCAAGATTGCTTAGTGACTTCAGTGGACTAAAGACATAGAGGGGAAGTTTCGCCATAGGGAATAAGCACTTGCAGAGTGCAGCAATGTGGCTTAGTTAATTACTGTCTGTTTCTGCAGAGCCTGGCTATTATGAAGATGGGTCCTTTGGGATCCGAATAGAAAACGTCGTCCTCGTGATCCCTGCTGAAACCAAGGTGAATGACCTGCTCAAGATGCACCTTTCTCCCTGACTTGCTGGTTATAAAACTTAAAGTACTGGAACTTGAGGTGGGACCGTGCTGCAGACAGTTAAATCTTACTCAAGATTCCTGGTATCCAAAACCCCTTATTGATGAACACTGGCTCTAAGTCTCCCTTGATAATGGGAGCACAGAAGACAGTTTTGCTTCTGCAGAGTTTCCATGGGTTGAAATGTCTGTGTGAGAGTTGTTTTACTGTCTGTGTGTTGAAGCAACCTTATTCAGCCCCTTGGAGTCATTGCTGTAGAACTGGTTGATCTCAAGTTGGGATTTCCCTCACTGGTAGGGAGCCCTCAGTAGCAGAAGAAACGGAACTGCAGAGAGATTTTGACATTATAGTTGCCACTTTGGCTGGGTTATGCTTTTAGAAATGCTATACTGAAAATGATCATATAGTCGTCAAGTTGAAGTCCTGTACAATGGTGACCTTTAGAAAGGGACCATTGAAAGAAGTAACAAAATTTATATTGAGATTCTTTGCTTGAGCTGTAAGAAAAATGTTACTGTAAGTTGCTACTCTCTCATCTGAATGTTACCTTGGTTATTCTGCAGTGATGACATAACCAAGGAGTAAGTGTGATCTGGGTGGAGCTATTTCTAAAACAGTACAATCCCTTTGTCTTTCTGCTGCAGTACAATTTCAAAAACAGAGGGAGCCTGACCTTTGAACCCTTAACCCTGGTTCCAATCCAGACAAAAATGATCGATGTTAATTTGCTGACAGAAAAGGAGGTAAGTAAACCAAGTGTGCATTGCCTTCTCTGTGCTAGAACCAGCTTATTCTGCTCTGTTTGCAAGAACCACTGGCCTTGATTCCTTTTTATAGATCCAGAGAGCAATCTTGAGCACTCTGACTTATTTTTAAGCTTGACCCACTTTGAAGTGAGGGGGTAAGCTAAACCAGCTTTTCAAACATCCTTCCTATCTACATGAAGACAGTGAGGATCCCACCAATTATGTTGTTTTGGTAGTTCCCTTAATATGATACTTGCTGCTATCATCTCTTTTCCTACTCCTGTCTTAATTTGGTTCTGGCAAGTGTCTGTCTCACCAAGCTGTCTCCCCAAGGACTATACTGATGACTGTCCCATCTTGTCTGCATCTGCTTGTGACCAGTCCCATTCAGGCACACCCCATCGCTCAGTACATAGGAACTCTGAGCAGACTTCTCCAAATCCTACTCAGCAGCGTTTATTTCCTGAACAGCTTCATACTCTAAGCTTTCTGTTTAAGTCTCCCCTACCTTCTCCATGGCATATTTCATCCTGTTTTTCTGCTATACACCTTATTTTACCTCGTTTTTGGAATGATAACCCTGTTTTGCATTTCCATTTGCTAAATAGGGTTGTGAAGGGTACGAAGATCTGCCCTAGAGTTACCTGTTCAGATCAATAGGGCAGCTTGTGCCTCAGGAGTGCATTGTTCAGTTACAATTTTGCAAAGCTATTTATTAAACTGTGCCAAGGTAACTATTCAGATTTGCTGGAGGCAGTGATTTGCAGAGACTTTACTTGCAGCTGAGTTGACCCTTAGCTCCTCTGAAAACCCAGGATGAATTGTTTCAGTTCCTGCCCTCATCAAATTTACAAGTCACTTCCATATAACAGAGATCTGTCTCTTCAGGACAAGATTGCAGCTCAGGCCCAAAGAGCACAAGGGCCTACAAGTGTTTCTGGCTGTACATATCTTGTAAGGTCAGGAACTGTGTTCTGTGTTCATGCTGAATGTCCTGCCCCTCCCTTTCTGCAGTGTAACTGGGTGAACGAGTACCATCGGAGGTGCAGGGAAGTGGTTGGAGCAGAGCTGGAGAGGCAAGGCCGGCACGAAGCTCTTCGGTGGCTCCTGCGGGAGACGGAGCCCCTGGCCAGGGTTCAGTAGCAGCACCACTGTCTGTGGTGTGCAGAACATCAGGACAGCTCCATGTTCCCATCACCTGCGTCTTCCTGGAGCTTGGCACCACTGGGAGGAGGTTTTTCAGTAAGCATTTGGAAATCAGGAAGGGATTTCCTGTAGAGTTTCTTGCCCCACAACACATGCGGGTAATGTGGGGCTGAGGAGGGTTACTGTCTGAATAAGTGTTTAGGGGGGAGGGGTTGAGCATAGAAAACAAACAAAGCAAATAAGCACGTTGCCTTTGAAACAGGGGTCTTATTTCAATAATGGTTCTAAGAGGCAATACTGGAATATTTTATACTGTCTGGTTTTTCACTGTGAAAACTCAGTATTTTTGCATACTTGGGTTCCAGTTGCTAAGATGTTACCCACACAGCAGGACTGATTACTGAATAAAAGATTCCAATCCGCTGTTTGCTCCATCTGTCTTCTCTTGCAGTCGGTGATGTGTTGGGTTTGGCAGCTTGAAGAAGGACAGGAACCTCATCTTTCCACCCTTATGTGTGTATCTAACTCAGACAGGGAACAAATATATTTAGAACTGCCAGGTACCAGGCGCTGGGCAGAGGTTGTGGAGAGAGCTGGCAGGAGCAATCAGTTCTGAATTGTGACAGGTCCTGGAGGGATACTGAGACTCTCAGCAGAGGTTTGTGTGTGCAGAGTGCCCAGGCCAGTACTTCTGTCTATTGTTATGTCTTACTGAGTGCTTGTATAGCCCATGGCAGTGCAGGATGCGTGGGCAGTATCATGAAATTGCAGCTCTTCCTGGACACAAAGCAATTAGTAAGTTAAAATAAATAAATATGCCCACAATGGACAAAGGAGGAACTCGGCGGCGGGGTCAGCGCGGCCGGGCCGGGCAGGGCGCAGGGACACCTGGTGGACGAGCGGGGTAGTGCGGGCTGAGCGCTTTTCTCAGGCGCTGCCGCTTCCACTGCGAGGGTTTGATCAAAACTCACCTTCAGTATCAGGTGCTAAAGGAGCAATGGGGTAACAACAAATCCAATTCCTGATATTTCAAACAAATGGTCCGAGCAAATGAAAATGTTTGTGTACGTAGTTTTCTTTCCCACTTCCCTTGCCCCCAGAATTTCTAAGGGAAATACTAATCTCTGTTAAATGGCATGAAATTAGTATTTCTCTCAAGTCCTGGAAATCAGAAGCAGTACCGTGTAGTCAAATGAAAAAGGACTGGGAAGAGGAACAAAGTTCCTGGCCTCCTAGCTGTTTTTCCAAGGAGGTGATAAAACAGATGTGTAATAAGTGCTTTAAAAGGTCATTTTTCAGCCCCCAGTCACTGCAGCCAGGTACATGCATTTAAATATTCAAGTGGTTTCTCACCACCCGCTGGAAGCATCAGCTTTCAGCTCAGCTGTATCTGCGGAAACCCAGCTCACACCTCAAGCGCTCCCAAGTGTCTCATGACTATGTGCAGTCACTTAAAACAGAACGGGCAAAACGTTTCTGCCCAAGGAGCCTGTTCCCCCTGTGAGTACAGATCAAAGGACAAGTGAGGGATCTCTGCACAGGCTGTGCTGTGCCAAGGCGGGTGTTTCCCGGGAAAATCCCTGTGTGTTCAGTGAGGCTGAGCTGGGACGCTGGCAGCCCGGCGCTGTGGAGCTGAAGGAAGGCAGGCGCTCTGCAGGGCTGGGAGCTCGAGCAGACTCTGCTGCTTGCTGCAGCCCTGCGGGGACACTGCACTGCTCACCCGGCTGCTCCCAAGATGATTCAGCATCCCGGATCTCCTGGCAAAGACCCACCCGGAAAGGTCTCCCTTCAAATGTAAGGGCAGGTGTTTCCCACAGGAAGGCGGATGAGGAGGATTTCTACCAAACAGAGAAACAGAAGCCAGGGACACTTTTGTCCCTGTAGCCTAAAGCCAGTGTAGCTGGCTTGAGCACTTTGGTGTGAAGTGGGAGAACAACACCAAAAGCAATTTGCTAGGTTTGAATAGCCTTATTAGGCCTTTTCCCTACCTAAATACCTTCCTTACAGCCAGGTGCCACCCTGGGACCATTCCCACACAGATCACAGAAATTCATGGCTCATTCCCATCCCACAGTCTCCTCCACTGCACATGGAGGGGTGGGGCAACCAATACTTGTCTTTTCTAGGCGAGTCCTGGGAGTCTCAGGAGATCCTCCCACCATTCACTCCCCAGCTCATCCTCCCATGCCACACAACCCTCTGGGCTTTCCTTGCAGGGAATCTGACACCAGCTCTTGGTCACAGCTTGGAGATCTTTGCCCCTTTCTTGGATTTGGCACCTCAGCAGGGGGACCCAGTGTTTGGTACGGCAGGGCTGCTGACACACATTCCTAACTAAGGCCTTTATCTCTCTCCCTTGAAAACACAACTACGTTTTGTATCCTGTCCTGTCTGAGCGTTAGGTTTCCAATGGAAATGAAACTCGGATTCTTTTTTTTTCAGGTTTTGATTTATTCTATTAGTGCCTTCCCCTGTCCTGGTGGAAGGAAAAGAGGAGCAAGGCAAGTATTGAATGGAAATTAATGCCAGGTTTAGGTTTTGTTTTTGTATGAACCATCTACAGAAATAGCCACAAAATTATGTTCTTCAAGTGAAAAAAAATTATTTAATTCTGAAAAAAAATTCCATAGAGGCTTTTGTTGTTGTTGTGGGAAAGCAGAAAGGAAGGAAGGAAGGGGCATTTTCAATAACAACATACTTAATGGTCTATTTTCAAACCATTTTGTTTTGCAGTACTTTTAACCCAGTGGGCATCTTGTAGCTTTAGCTTATGCTGCAAAGCACATTTCTGTGCTGTGAGACAGCATCTCTTACAGGGGTGCTTGTGGGTTCAGCCCATCCAGTCCTACCCCTACACCAACAAAGGGGCTTGGTGGTTGTACCTCACTACCCCCATGTGATCCTGTCTCTGCCCTTGGGACACGACTTCAGCAAATGCAAACCATACTCAAGGTCCATGTGGCCACCCTGCTTTGTCACCAGAGCCCTTCCCTCTCTGTTCCCTTACCAGCTGTTTGTTAATATTTGTGCCAGAAATCTCCAACTACATTATTGCTGTGTTTAGGGGCTCTAGAATTCTTTGTTCCCTTGGAGTAAAAATGTTACAGCAGGAGACAGACCTTATTTGCCAGTGAAGGAAATGCCACCTCAGCTTCACAGTTCCATCATGAATCGTGATGCACACATTGGCACTGTGCCTGTTGGTGTACAAGGCTTTTGAGGCAAATAAACCATTTCTCCTTGAGCAGAGGGATTAATATTCATTCATCACCAGGAATACGTGCTCCTTCCCTTCATAGGCCAGGTGACTGCTTGGCTTCTCCAGTCACCCCTTCTTCCTCAGTCTGTGTATTACCTTAAGTGTGCTTGGTAGCAGTAAAATTCAGTTGTTCTTTAACCTAAATGGCTCATAACTCACCTATAATGGAAACCCCACAATTGTTTGCATGACTATTAAACTGGTCACTTCCCACAACTGTTGGAGCAAGGTTTGATTTACCCCAGCCCAGCATTAGAAAGAAGAAAACTTGAGAACACGGTCACTGAGGGCCTCATCAGCAAATCCATCAAACCAGCCTGAAGTGCAGGGTGCACACAGGGAAATAGAAACACTGAAGGGCTGGGGTGTGCTGTGAGGCATTGATGCTTGCTCCTGTGCTTCCTCCAGTAGGTGACAGTGAGAGCCAGGTGATGGGAATACCAAAGCTCTCCTGGGGATCCAGAGATGCTGTCTCTTTCCTTTGCCACTTTTCCTCCTTAGGAGTCTCCTTTGGGTGGTATGAGGAAGGGACAGCATGGAGCATTTTGGAAGATATTCCTGGTATGCTGAATAAGGCTCCTTGGCAATGGATAAAACCTCCACCTGCTTGTTGTCACTTGATGCCTGCAGAGGATCTGTCTCTGCCCAACACCATCTCCTTTTGGCACTCAGTGGGGCAACTTGGCTGCTGGTGCTAAGGATTGTTGACATTTATTTTTGTTGACCTGTTGCAATTCACACCTTGTTCCTGGAGACCTCTGGCTTGTTTCTGAAGGAAAAACTGCAGGCCTGGATGTCTGGCAATGGTGTCTGGAGATCAGGAGTTAAATAACTTGCATGGTGTCACTGCCCTCAGCTTGTTTTACATGATTAGGACAAAACTCCCCATGGCTTTGGATGTAATAAGAAAAAAAAAAATTAAACAAAAGCCTCTGGAGGGTAGAAATATGAACTGTGTTAGTGCTTAATTAAGTTGCCTATTAACAGTTGTGTAGTGGCCTGGAAGAATTTTAATGTACCAATTAAAGCAAGGAGCTATCTCCTCAGCTTTCCACCACCTCTGGGGACACTGTCAAGAGCTGGGAGCTTGCAGATCAAGTGTTGTTTATTTTGTTGCTTCCAGCTTGTTAAAAATTGTTCTAAATTTGGGAAGTGGCAGATGCCCCTGGATGTGTTTGCTTCCACAAGGCAGCAGAGTGATGCCTGTCTGATGGGGATTCATATGGTAAAGAAGCAGGGCTGTAATGCTGTCTGACCCCATAAACCCCCTCCTGTTTCTTGGGGCTCTTCTGAGTAGCTGCAGGAGGAGGGGGCTGGCAGCCTTGGGCAGCTCCACACTGACAGTGAGGTGTGTGGTTTGGCACATCCAACCTGGACATCTGGGTGTGCCAAGTTACCCTGCCAGTTCCCTGGCTGTCCCAAGTTATCCTGCCTGTTCCCTGGCTGTCACATCACTGTGTCACACCACCTCTCAGGAGTTTCCCCCTGATTTAAGCCACAGGGATGGGAGTTTCCCCTCCAGTCTTGTGTGAGGTCGTCAGTGTGGCTGCTCTGATGCCTAAGATGGCTCTGATTTACAGCCAGAAGGTACTTAAGGCTGTTTTAGTGCCAGCAGATATCAGCTGAAGACATATCAACAGGCAGAGAGAAATATGTTCTTTTAAATTTTAATTTAAATTGCCTGTATTTTACTGGCCTGAGGGCTTGTGAAGGTTGCAGGGGAATTGGTTCATCAGGGCTGGCCACTGTCATGGGCTGCTGAAGAACAGGTGTCTTGTGCCCTGATCCCATGAGACACCACATGCACAGCAACCTCCATGCTCAGATGGCATTTGGATTTAAAAAAATCCATTTCTGTCCATTTTTCGTGTCCCTGCCAAAGCATGGCTCACTCTGGTGCTGGGTGTCAGGGCAGGGTTTTGCCCACAGAGCCTGAAGCTGGGTGGGTGTGTGTGTGCTTGGCTGTGAGCTCTTTCTTGCAGCACTCAGAGCCTGTGAGTGCCATGCACAAATCTGCATTGGGCTGTTTAGAAACCAGGCTGGGACCAGCATGTTGTAAACATCTCCCAAAATGGAACATTACCCTGCTGAAAGGTGCCTGCTGTGTGCCTCTGATATCCCCCAGCATCATGTCAGCTTCCCTGGCTGGCCATCCCTGGAGCTGGAGGAGGTCCCCACTCACTGCAAGTTGTCCCTCTGTGCATCCTCTCTCCTGCACAAATGCTGCTCTCCCCTCTGTGGGAACAGACAGTGTCCTCTGCTTCCATCTGCTTCTGGAACACTGCTTCCAATAAACACTATCACACTCCTCTCGAGGTCTGAATACAAAATGAGCTGGGGAGTTCCAGACAAAGGTAGCATTAGTTTGGAGCACCATGGTCTTCCAGGAGGGGATTTAAGGAGCTTAGTGTGCTTGTGAGAATATCTGTGCTTCAAATCCAAACAGGCAGCTCGGTAAGTGCAAAGTTGACGAGTGTGTCCTCTTCTCCTTGTATTCTATTAATATTTAGGGCTGGGCTTCAATTATTCATTCCTTCAGGGTGTGCTTTTATCATCTCAGTGCTACAGCATTAGCTTGTGCACTGTCTCTGGGCACTCAGAAAAGACCGTTTCATAATATTTGTGAAATTTCATATCTGAGAGGCCTTTTGCAAGCAAACTGTATGCCATGCCATTAGACAGAAAAAGCAAATCTTCCTCATCCCCACCCCAGGCCTTTTTAAGCCTACACAGAGCTCAGCCTCAGTACATATTCAGGAGATGGCCTTGGCTGGGGATGGGCTAATCCAGCACTTGTTGGTTAGAGATTATTTCTTTTTTTGTACAAAGCCAAGGATATATGTAATGATATTAGATAGACCCAGACCGGTTCCATACACACCCATGACCCTTGGCACAGGCAGCTCGTTTGTCTGAGCTGAGGACAAATTGAAGTGTGCTGTGATTAAATACTCCAAATTGTTGACATCTGTGCTGTAAATACCTGACTCGTTAACAGCCCATCTTCCTGCTGGGGCACAAAGCCTGACAATCAGTTTGCTCAAATGAGGATAATCAGATGACATGTTTCTGAGTGCAGCCTGATCAGGGCAGAGTCTGGGAAGATTTCTGCTTTATTTGTGCAATATTTAGGCAAGAATATTTTTATTTCATTAAGTAAAGCCAACCGTGAAATTATTATTCCTTTTCTCCCTCCAGGAGACTGAGTGCCTATGGGAACTCAACACTGCGGCAATTTCAGAGTTGGTCAAAACAAGGGACAAACAGAAAATCTTTCTTTTTTTCTGCCTTTTGAAAATATTATGTAGGTCTATTCTGCTCAGGAATGAGATGATAAGATAATTAAAAAATTTGCTTTCAAAACAATACGGAAGAATTATTGAGCTGAAAGAGTCACATCCATCAAATATTTTAATTTTTATTATTATAAAGATGTTTTGTAAATACTGGCTATTCTAACTAAACTGTAAAGATTAGATTAGTTTTCAAAGCAATAGAAAAAATATTAGTTAGAGGTTTTCCATTTAGAATTTGTTGGAACAAGGTTGTCTGACATTTTCTGAAACAGTGCTAAAATATTTTTTGACATAAACCTGATGAAACCTGGCTCTAAACTCCTGTGCGGGCTGAATTTTGAAGAACTTGAACTTTTCAGATAAGAAACACAAAAGCATTAAAAAATCCCCTGAAGTAAAACATTTTGCTGAAAAACTTCTGGAGTGATTGCACTGCTTCTGAGAAAGAGGAGTAAGGGCTGAGACACCCAGGTGTGGGTTCATCCTGTCGGGGCTACGACCTTGTGTTTGCACAAGGTGCAGTTTACCAGATGAGCAGCTGGCTGCACTGTGCTTGTGGCCAGCAGCTGTTTGGGCATCCCTGCTGATGCTGAGAGCTGCTGTGGGATCTGTGAGCAGCCAGCACCATGTGCCAGCACTGTGAGCAAACTGCATCCCACCTCTGCTGCCCGCAGCTGAGCACGTGTTTTGTCTAACCTTTGCTGAGATTATGGCAAGGCAGTTTGAAAGGGCTCCCCATCCTTTCAAAGGGGCAGAGGCAGCAGGTGCTGTTACTGTCTTTGGGTTTCACACAGGGGAGTAAGGCCAAGTGTTTCTGCTTGACAACGCAAATAACCCTGGGCACTGGTGCTTGTGCATTTCCCTTGCTGGAGGCCGTGGGCGCCTGCACACCTCACAGTGCAGGGGATGGGATGGAGATGTCTCGTGCACTTTGCCTTGCTTCTGCTGCAGAGTGGAGGTGACAGGAGGCAGATGTCTGGGCCATTACTTCCAAAATAACCCCTCTTCACAAGTGCACTCTTTAAAGGAAACTGCACTGGTTTCATTATTACCACAGGAGCAAAATTATGTGTTTCCATACCACCATGAGGGGTGAACTTGTGTTTGCCCCACAATAAGCAGACACTCAGCAACACAAACCTCTTCCTGGGCAGGAAGCAACAGGTGAGACTGGCTATTTTGGGGCAACTAGCCCCTTATGCAGCCAGGCTGAAAGACAGTATCTCCTGCAAAAACTCCTCTGAAAGCATTGTGGTAAAATGAGCAGCCTAATGGAGAGATATCCAGCTCCCTCGCCTTTGCTCATACGATCTTTCCACCAAAAGTTGCAAACCTGTTTTATATTAAAGGTTCTGCATAGCTACAAGGATGCTCAGTGGAACTCAATTTTTCTTTGTGAAATATCAGTAGAGGCAGCTTTTCTGCATGCTCTCTCCTGCTCCTGCAGCCATGGCTATAATTACTTATCAGCTCTGGATTCTGCAAGCAACCCCAGCTGAGCACCAGGGAGGTGCCAACATTAAAGAGGGGGCACTGTGGGCCCTGACACCAGGGTGGAGAGCAGGAATGGCAACTGGCAGGAAAAGCTGACAACCATAAATTAATGTTGTTTTAAGTGTCAGCTGTCAGTGAAAATAAACCTTGAATCCTACCAGGCATAGCTGTAAAATTGCATGGGTCCAGCTTTAATCTCCAGCTGAGCACCCTGAGCTCTCTGCTGCTGTCTCGGGGAGGATGGCACAGGGCCTGTCTGTCTCATTTAACAAAAAAATGGAGATAATGTGAATTCAACACTCTAGGAAAGGGTGTTGGCACTGTGCAAATGTGGTCTTGTCCCCAGGGAACAGCCTTGTCCAGGATCATTCCCAGTTGTATCAATGTGGCCTGCTATGGCCTGCCACTCCTGCTCTGGGATAGAAGATGAGCTCCAGGGCACGGCTCACTCATCCTCTCCTGCCTCTGTTCTTCCTCCTGAGCTGTGCAAGCCATCTTAAGAATTGTTGGGACGTCCATCTTCTCCTTGAGCCTGAAGATATGAAATTAATCACACAATGTGTGTGATCACAGGCTGTCATGCAAGATCTGGATAAATGTGAAAGCTCCTGATAAAGTAGGAGGCTTTGCTGTAAGAGAAAAGTACAAATACTAGGACAGAGGAGGCTGTGTAGAAGATGTTCCAGCTCCATTTATCCAATTTTCTGTGTGCAGAGGGACATCACTTGATGACAGCTCAGATATTCTTTGTAGGGTGAAACATGAGGGACACAGTTCAACCTGCAACAGGAGAGAGGAGTTCCCAACATGGGGTGGAAAACCTGTAAAAATTCAGAAAAATTCCAGCTGCTGAATCAAGAGAAGACATGCAGTGGCACCATATAAGCAGCAGAGTCACAACATACCTGGTAATGACCCTGAGTAGAGCAGGTTTCCTTTACCTTTAAAGAACAAAGCAAGGGTGTGTTCTGCTGCTACAGCCAAGCACTTAAAAGTGCATTTCATAAACATAGAATTTTTAATACAAGCCATCCCACCATTAATAACAGTCTGCCAGCATTACAAATTGCACAGCAGATACATGGTTTTGCCAGTTTTGAAACATCAGCTAATTTAGTTTTAATCTGCTGTAGAGCTAGAAATAGTCCCTGTAAGGATGACAGTGTTTTGCATTCAGTACATTTATTGAGATGAAAAGACCAGCAAGCATTAATTTAAAGTGATTAATTCAGTAACATGCAAATGTGAAGGCTGTGAAGCAACAGATCACCTTCTGCAAAGCCAGAGTTCAGTTCCTTGGTTTTCCTGGGTTCACCACCCCAGGGCAAACCTCCTGCACACAGGGAGAGAGAACACACTCTGAAGAAAAAGTGCTGATACCAAGGGGGCATCCAGGATGGGGTTTGGGTTGGCACCTGGGGGGAAGAAACCCATCCAGGAGGGTGCTGGGCAGTGAGCTGGGCATCAGGTGGGACACTGTGGTCCAGAGACTTCATGCACAAGAGGCCTGATGTGAATCCTTCCTGAACAGAGTGCAGGGAATCTCCTTGTAGGAGGAAGACAGAGTGACCTAGCCCTGCTGTGTACATTGCATATTGAACATGACTCTCAGCTGTCTGTGACATTTTCATAGGACATGACAGTGCCAAATTGCTCTTAAAAGAGAGGAAATAGCCCAAAGAGTGGAGCCTTTCCATAGCCCTCATAATTTCCTGGAGAGTGGTCAAGGGACCTATGTGAGCTCTGCCCTGGTGAATGGGGCAGCAGTAGATTCAAGCCCAGCAAAAACTGGTCTCAGTTACTGCTTGTTCCTTGGGCTCAGGATGACTTTTGGGAAGGTGACAAAGCCATAAGTCTCCTCCATCCTATTGGGGACCCCGTCCACCCTGGCTGCAATAAAGAAACCACTGTAGTGATCTGCCCTCCATTTCTGAGGATCAAACCTTGGCTTGGTCTGCAACACACACATTCCAGCTGGCAAAGACAAACTGGGTCATTAAGAAAACAAAAACAGTGAATGCAGAGAGAAACATGAAAAAAATGACCCTGGGATGCATTCACATTTTATGCATTTGCTGGGATAAACCTTGAGTCTATAATATTAAATCAGAATGTCAAAGAGATAGCTTATGCTAATTTAATTAAAGGCAGCATCCTGGTGCACATGAGTAAGGAGCTGAATTAATGTTGTGCACCACCCACTAATTTTGCCTGCCATGGGTGTGCTAAGGCTGGGTTGTCCTGATGTGCTCTTGGCTTTGTTTTTTCTGGACAGGATGAGTATATCCCTGCACACACACAGTCTACTCTCTAGGCAGAGTCAAATTTAACACTTTTAAGTCCCAAAGCTCATGAAATCTGTGATAATTGCACCTTTAGGCATCTGGACACTAATTTATCCACCTGTGCTAGAGAAGTGGGGGACCTTGCCTGCCCTTGCTTCCTGTCAGGGGAAGAAGAGAGGGGTTTCTCAGGGAAGCCTGAAGTTCAGTACTGTGAACTCTCACCCCCTGGCCCTTTCCCTAAGTATGAAACAGGATTGAACCCTTCTGGAAAAAAACATCAACTTGTTAATGGAGATTGAGTCATCATAAAGATACCATAAGCCTTCAGCCTCACATTTCACATGTCTATATACTAATTTTGCCTTGGGCATATTCTCTTCCTTCATGTGTGTGGGAAAATCATCCTTCAAGAGCCACAGTACGGCATGATTTTGGAAAGTTTGACCTTTACCTAGGTGCCAAAATTAGGCACTTCATTTGCTGGTTGGCAGGGCCAGGGGATGGTGAGTACTGTCTGCCATTTGGGTGGACAGATGCATCCAGCCACTGCTCCCCTCCCTTTCAGCCCTGTCTTCCCACTCCTGGCAGTTAAAAATTACAGGCATGGATGTCCCTGTTATTTTTACAACATACATATCTTAAATCTGCAAAGCAGGAACAAATACCTCACATCCTTACATGCTGGACCTCATCAAAAGCTAGGTGACTCTTTAGGAAATAGTCTCTGGGTGCAAATCGAACCTCTTCCAAGCTAATGGGAAAGTTCTGGTGGACCTCAAAGAGATATGGATCAAATGGATCCTTGTCTCAAGGTTGGATGCAGAAAAGAGCTTATGGCTTCTTTGTGCAATATACTGCAATGTGCTGAACTTGCAGAATGTCTTGAAATGCCTCAAAGTTTCTTGATAGCACCAAAGCTGACAGACAGCTTCTGAACTGCCAGGTCCTCACTGCTTCTTCTTTGGCATGGTACTGCTTGTGAAACAAACCTATTTTTCTTTCCCAGACTGGGAGAAGGGACAACAGGCAATTAGAACATTGTTGTGTAAAACCTGGTATCAATCCATAATACTGATTTCACATTTGGATCTTCAAATCTTCTTGCAAGGAACTTAGTGAATGCTTTTGCCCTCTGCAAATCAGGCAAAGAGCTTGAGTCCATTGCAGATGGAGCTACTTGGGGCTGAACCTGTAGACTAATTTGGGCCCATCAGAATCAGAGGCAGTGAGTTTGTCAGCTCCCTTTAGCAAGGCACAGACACCCCTCCAAAGTGCTTGGTGGTTAAGGGTGCCAAGAAAGTGGAGTTTCATTACTAACTGTGAGAATTGTGGAGGGAAGTGCATCTCTGAGGGTATGAGGATTGCCTTGCTGGGGAATAAGACTATCATTATAACCTGGACTGGGAGCAGTTTTGGTGAGAAGAAAGTAAAATAGGAATAAATGACAGGATAAAGTTTCCTCTTAGTGCTCTTTTTCCAGGAAGAGGAAGCACTAAGCACGAGTGCACTGTAAGACTAAAGTAATACCTTCTGCTGATAAGTAATAAGGAGAGCAAAGCATTCTCAGGATGGCACCTGTACCTCCTCTCTGCTAGACTAAAAATGGATTAGGGATGTGTAAGTGCCTTTGCAAAGGAAACTGCTTGTGTGCAGAGATGTCTGTGCTCTGCAGCAGACTTGGTCACAAGGCCAGTTCTGCCCATTAGCTGTGAACATACTGAAAAGAGCTATTGTGGAGCAAAGTATCCAATCCCACACGAGGGGCTAAGACTGAGCTCTTAGATAGTCCATGTGTCAGTGAGAATGAGGGGTCATTGCCAGCATCAGGAACATTAAGATGGGACCTTTCTGGAGCATGTCACTGCTGGAACACAGACAGCAGCTCCGTTTGTGTGGTTTGTAGGAGAGATGCCTCAGAGTTTTCTGAGCTGCCATCCTCCTTGGTTTATAGAACACTTTACTGCTGCCTTATAGCACTGGGAGAAAGCTGGCACACTGCTCCCAGAATAGGTGCAGCTGCAAACATCTGTATTCAGCAAACACGAGGACTTTTATTTGTCCATTAAAGCTGAGCTACTCAGGTGATAAATACTTGTCATGAGAGCTGGAAAAAGCTAATATGGCAAACCAGGAATGAAATCTGAAATACTTGGGACTTGGATTTGCACTTAGTTCTGCTTCCCACTAAAAGATGTGAATGAAGAAACTTAATAACTTACTTATCTGAGGAGTATGTAATGTCAGACCCCCAGAGGAGTTGGAAGGACTCCTCTCACCCCTCAAAATTTCCTGCTGGCTACCAAGTATTCTTTTATAATCACACTTTAAAGTGAAAACACTCTACATTGTTCTCTATGAACTGTATTTCAGAACACGACTTGGGAATGACCTGAATAGGAAAGTCTGACAGATTGCTTTTTGTAAAGGCTCTTCAGGGAAAAAAGCAGACATGACCCTCTGCTAAATTATACCTGTGTTAAAGCAGTGTATTGCCACTGCTATTGACAGCTTTGCACCTGGCTAAATGAATGTGAAAGAAGGACTAGGACCAGCATCAAATTATTTTCCACTTAGTGGAATTGCTATGGTCTTCACTAAGCCCAGGGGGGTTCAGAAAAACCTCCTTGGTTCTGACCTCCTTCCCCCAGGTTTGCCAGGTCATTAGAGATGGCGAATCATCTATATCCTCAATACAGTGATTTGGGGCACTTAGAATGTAAATAGTGTTCTAAATAAGATTTCATTATTTTGGACTACATCAGTGGAAATGTGCTGTAGATGATTTGTGAGAAAAGTATTTGAAGACAATTTGTTGGGTATGAGCTGCTGAACTCATGAAAATTGCTGTTGGTCCATCCTCTGCCCTCTGCACTAAGGTCATTCATCCTTTCCCCATTCTGCCTTTTCTTCTTGGGTGGGAATTTGGGGTTTGTATTTGTGTCCCTGTTGAGGGGAGGACTTATAGATTCATTTCCCTCAGGCTGGGGAGGAATGGAGTTTTCTATTCATGAAAGGTCAGATTATTTTACAGTCAGAAAACTTGAGTGCAGGCAGTGCCTTGTTTTGTGTTTGGGTTGTGACCTGCTGATCCCTTCCCTGCTCTGGGGTGGAGGAAAGGACACTGTGGGGCCACACCTGCACTTCTGTAGGAGCAAGTAATCCTATGGCCCTGGACATGGGGAGTTCTGCACTTGGTACTCTGCTCCCTGCCCCAGAGGGCTGTGCACCAGCATGGGATCAGATCCCACACAGCCACGGATGAAAACCTCATCTTAAAATCACAGAATCATAAAACTCTTTAGGTTGGGGAAAACCTCTAAGATCATTAAGTCCAACTGTTTACCCATCACTGCCAAGACCATCACCAAACCACAACCCTAATCACCACATCTACACTTTTACACTTCTTTTAAACACCTCCAGGAATGGTGACTCCACCACTTCCTGGGCTCCTATTCCAATGCCTGACCACACTTTCGGTAGAGAATTTTTTCCTAACAGCCAATCTAAATCTTGCCTGCTGCAACCTGAGGCTGTTTCATCCTGTCTCTTTTTACCTGGGAGAAGAGGATGACCTTCCTCTGGCTACGCCCTCCTTTCAGGGAGTTGTTGACCTACAAGGTCTCCCCTGAGTCTCCTTTTCTCCATGCTAAACACCCCAGCTCCCCCATCCGCTCCTCATTTGATGTGTGCTCCAGATCCTTCACCAGCTTCAGTGCCCTTCTCTGCACACACTCCAGCACGTCAATGCCCTTTGAGTACTGAAAACAGCTACAAAAACCAAAGTAGAAAACTGAGTCCAGTGTTGCTGGGCTGGACCGCGGTATCCGAGAGCATCCCGGGCTGTGTGCGGGGTACCCGGGGATGTCCCAGTGTCACCCAGCGCATCCCGGGCTGTGGCGGGCAGTTCGGGCAGGGAAAGCTCAGGAGCATCCCCCGCTCTGCTCCGGCCGCCGCGGCCGCTTGCCATCGGCAGAGGGACCCCTCGGACCGGCCATGGGGAGCTGCCGGCCGGGGACGTGTCACCCGTGCCCTGCCGGGGCGAGCCAACGTGGGAAAGACCTGTGCACGGAGATAAAACAGATGAGGCAGAAAGGAAACAGCGAATAATCAAGTTTTCCCGGTCACCTGCCGGTTTTTGCTGCAGTTTTTGTTGACAAAGTGTTTGAAATTATGAAGGTAGTGTAGTCTTGATAAAACTAAGGCCTGTTGCTACCAAGCTTGTTCTGTAAGAGTTATTAATGACTTTGTGGGCCTCAAGACACAGGTAGGGAGTGATTATGGGCTTAGGTGGATGCAAGGTGCAGGTCTCTTTTATTGGAGAACAACATCTGTCTCTGCTATGCTGGTGCCTCAGTGAGTGTAATATCCATCTCCATCCTCTCCCTCAAAAAAAGGGAAGAACTGTCCCTTCAGTGTCCTGGAAGTAATAAATAGAACCATAGAATCATTAAAGCTGGAAATGATCTCTAAGATCTTCAAGTCCAATCATTATCCTAAATTAGCAATGGGAAAAAAAGCAGAGCAATCAAAGGGCATCTGCTGCATCCTAAGAAACTGTTTGGCTTCACTATGCTAAAAGCTGCAATTATTAATGTAACAGATAATGGGGTTGATTTGAAACCCTTAGTGAAGTCAGGACTTCTTTTCACCCCATCAAGGCTAAAATATGAATTATGCACTTGCAGAGAACAGTTTTTCTTAGAGGGAGTGCAGCTCTGGTTTTGAAGGAGAACACAAACTCCCCAGCTTCAGCTCTATCTGAGAATGGCCCTTTGGAGAGGAGTTTGCTGTGCAGCCTGAGGGCCATGTGCTCAGGCTTCTCCAAGAGCTCCCTGGGTACCTCTGTGAATTCTGCTTCTGAAAATGATTCAGAAAGTTCTTGTCTTTCCACTGTCCTTCAGAAACTGCCAGTTGGAGGGGGAAGAATTTTAAGTGCTTTGATCAAGATCTTTTCAGGAAGCCAAACACTTTTTTCGCTTTGTCAATCTTTCTTCTTGTGAAGGATTTCGTTTCTTTCATAATTACCAGCTGCAGTGTTGTAGGTGTGCCTAGGAGATGCCAAATGCAAGCAGACAGACCTGAAGCCTGAAGCTTTATACCCAGCTGAAGTGGAAGGACAGGTCCCTGCCCTGGCTGCTTGAGTCATCTGTATTCATCTGTGTTACAATAATCCTTCCTGCAAAGCCAGCCATATGCCTTCGGTACAGCTGCGTGACTAATCCTTAAGTAATCGTTTATTTGGGGAATGTCACCTCTGGGTGTCCAATTTATTGGTCCATAACAGTACATTTTGAAGGGAGCATGTTGAAACAATCTAATTAGCATTTCCTGAAGGGGGATAGGACCCCTTCCACTTTTCTCCTTGTCCCCAGCAGAGTACAGGGAGTACATGGTGTGCATGTGAAGAGATGGGGATCTGAGTTCCAAGGAGATGAGGGGTGTCTGAAGGCTGATTGCAGTGTGAAGGACAGACTTGGGAGGAAACACAGGGAAACTCAATGTGGGAAAAGCTGCTTTGCCTTGCTGCTAGAGCTGCCAGCTGTACAGCAGTGGCATCCCAGAGTGCTTTTTGAAGATGTGGTGGGAGCCATAACACTGTGCCTTGCTGTGGGATGCTCTGTGGCTGGAGAACACCTGGGCTTAAAAAAAAAAGACCAGATGTGGCACTTGGTGCCATGACCTAGTTGAGGTGTTAGGGCAAGGGTCAAACTCGATGATCTTGAAGGTGTCTTCCAACCTAGAAATTCTGTGATTCTGTGGCTTCTCTGTCTGTGGTCACATCATGGGTTATATGCAGTACAAACATTTCTAGTACTCCTGAAATGTCCAGGTATGACCCTCCAGGTGGAGAGTTCTCTGGTGCTGCTCCCTCAAGAGCTTTGGTGGGCTGGAGCAGTGTAGTTGGGTCTGGATGTGTCTGTCCTGTAACAAGCTGGTATTTTGGGAAGGTCACAGCACAGCCAGTTAGTCTTGAAGTGTGCTGGGAAGTCTGACAGCTAGGAAGGATGTTGCACCTGGAGCCAAATCCCATCCCAGCAACCCCCATGGAGTGGAGAACTTGCCTTCTCAAAGGCTGGATCCTGAACATAATGCTCCAACTTTTCATGTACTGCTTAACACCCGTGGAAAGAACATTTTCAGTCCAAATTCCTCCTGTTTTTTTTCTTACTTCATGTCTTTTTTCTCCACTTATAAGACAACTTAGGAATTTATCAGCTTGAAGAAGAGGATGTTGGCAGTCCCTGGGGCTGGTTCCTTGCTCTGGCCTTGAAGTCAATAAATGATTTGAGTTGTTGATAGAACTCAGGAAAAATCCAGCCCACTGCAGGACTGGTTGCTATGACATTTTTAAGATCACCATATCAGGAGCTATTGGTGCAAGAGTAACCTACATTCTGCTTTGTGTCTGATTAAAGCCTTTTTGACAGGAACTCTATGTGTTTGACATGAATATGGATGATTTGGGCTTCACAAACCTCTAGAAAAATCTCTGTTTACCCAGTGGTGGTAAAGTATAACTCCTGTGGGACAGCTTTGGGGTACTTATGCCTTTTAAGGGATCAGTTAAAAATAAAGCTATTATTTATTCATCTGTTGCTTCCTTTGGCAATAATATTCAACACTTATATTTTGGCATAGTGGGGAAGAATTTCTAGGTGAGGATTTGATCTGAAAAGTCAGAGGAAATGCCTCTACAAAAACTGATTCCTACAAAACAAAGAGTGCGGTGATTTTTTCCTCTAGTGTAAGAAAAAGAGATCAAAACTGGGCACTTCCAGACAAGGCTGAAGGTTTATTTTTGTCCTGCTCACTAAAACCTGGAGATGGTCAATGGTCAGTTGTCCCAGAGGCATTATATGTAAGACAACTTTGCTGACTTTCAGTCAACCTCCTTAACACTGCTGCAGTGAAGGAAAAAATAGCTGGTTCAAATGAGGACCAAAATCTGGATGTCTGGTTCCAAGAGGACTTTTAAGGACTTTTAAGGCAATGCAAATGTTTCTTAAGGCTATTTTTTTGCATTCTAGTTCAAACTGCTGTCTAATCCTGTGTAGCATCTGGTGCTTCAGAGGAAGGAAGAGAAGAATGAAATGAAACCTCCCTGTAGACCCAGAGCATTCAAGTAAAGTGCAGTTTTTCTTGTCTTAAAACAAGATTAGCAATCATTAAAAGAACAACTGACAGAAGAAGAGTGCAGGGCTGTGGTCATTTCCATGAAGTCATCAATACATCCCCAGGCATGAAATCTTAATTTTCAGTGCCTCCCATTAAAAAAAACCCAAACAGCTCAGTGGGGTCATCATGAGGTCACTGACATTACGTGCATTGGTTACTTTTCCCAGCTGATGCTGTTACCTATTTTGACTTTGCCCTTTGGCTTGCCTTTGGCACTTGAACTGTGTTAACCACTGGCGATATGAATCAGTGTGCAGGACTGACAGACTCACAGCCACTCAGGCTAGCTGGAGATGTGCCAAATAAATAATCTAAGCTCCTAATGAGGCTGCATAATGCTGGGGGCTTGCAGGGAACTTTCTTGCATTGTGGTTGTGTCACAGTTATTTGAGAAGAAGAGGAAAAATGTAATGTTTGTTGCAGCAGAAAGAAAATCCAAGTAGAATATTTTAAGTGAAGTGATGAGCAGCTATGGTGCTGTTTAGATTTCCTTGCCACATGGCTTGTGATGTTTATTATTTATGATGGTACTGTTGGAGCTGCAGTGGTATGAAGAGAAAGATTTTTAGAAGAAGTAAAAGATTTTAGTTGTAAAGAAGCCATTGCCTCTATCTAAACCCACCTTTTTTTTCATTGTTTTCACATAGGTGTCCACATCTGCAGAGTGATTGTCCAAATTGCAAGCAGATCATGTGAGTTTTTTTTGCTAGAATGATTCCTCAATATAGTGTTTGAAAGCTATTGGCTTATTTCCTCCAGGGATTTCCATGTGTTAGATCATAATAATCAGCTGGAACTTGTGGTAGCTTATTGACTACGGGGTCCACTGAGGAAAATGCTGCTTGTTCACTTCAGATTCACCAGGAGAATAGAAAGAAAGGAGATGCAGAGCTCACATGCAGCACTGGGAACAAATTGTAGCAATCCTCAGTAACCTTCACCACTGGAACCTGCTGTCCATTTTGTGGAGGGCCAACATGGTCAGGTCTTGCTATAACAAACTACCCCTGAGCACATCTTTCCTCATCTGGCCAGTCAGCTAATCCCTGCCTGCCCTCAGTTTTGTGCAATCTTGCTGTGAATCATGGCCAGGGAAGGAGGAGAGAGGAGGAAGCTTGTCCTTTTCTGCCCTGTGCTGTAACATGTGTTTTCAGCCTCTTGGTCTCTCTACCCATCTGGAAATAAAGTGGAGGGAGGAAAACCTGATTTGATAGAGGTAACTGTGAGAGTGCCAAGTAAAAGCCTGTGGAAGAGCAGACACCCTTCACCAGTTCTCTGCAGGAACTTCTCATCACATTTTGAGTATTTCTGAGAGTCCTTTTCTCTTTCCCCATTTTTCCAAATGCCAAGTTTGGAATTTTTCAGCTCTCCTTAAAAAAAACCCCCAAACAATCAAATGTGCTATATGGTCCCTTCTCTCTTTAATTTTGCAGAATTTTGATTCAGTCACAACGACCACGGTACCTCCTCACCCATCCTGCTGGGAGCCTGCCAGTGCTGTGACTTCTAAATCCACCTTGGTGCCTCCATGTATTGGGAGGGATGGAGGACAGGGCACAGCTTCGTCCCTCCCGGCCCTGGTCACAAAGGACCTGGATACCATTTTGCCTGGCTGATCCAGGGAATGTTGCCTTTGGGAACAGCTTGCAGAGCCCAGACAAGTGAGGCAGAGCTACAAATCACTTTAAAATCCTCGGGCACCTTATCCAGAAGTCAATTAATTATGCCCCAGCCTCAAAATCATTAGTCGGCAGTGGCCATTTTTTTTTCAATTACGGGGTTTAAGGGATTACTGTGAGTCATCACCCTGAGGTATTAATAGCTGCATTGCTTCTGAAACTATTCAGGTAAGGAGGTGGTGCAGCAGCTGCACCCAGGGCAGCAGGGAGCTGGGAGCATGACCCTTCCTTTTAGTCTCTAGACCAGAACTGGAAGGAAAACATGCCCTTGTGTTAAAAATTCAACTCATTCCACAAGCTTTTCACTTTGTCTCTCCAGGGGTCAATTAAAGCTTCACGGTCTTTCCTGCCACACTGGCAAAAAAAGATCTTCATCTCCCCTTCCTTTGATTAACTGTGTTGTTATAAACAGACGATGCAGCACAAGCAAGGGAAACTAATATGCCTTCCCCCCAGCCAAGGTCCTTGTAAATGAATCTATTAATTTGAACCAGGGCACCCCTGTGCTGGAAAAGGTGCAAAGCTGACATACAGCTAAAATCCTGCTGAAGTCTGGTTGTTGTGGGGGCAAGTGGCCTCAGATATGGGAAGCCACCCCTGCACACACAGACTTCACACATGCGCCTTGGCATGAGCTTGCTGAAGTGGTTTGCTGCAGATCCTTCCCCCAGTTTGGCCTCATAGTTCCACAAAAAAAAGATGCTCAGAGCAGGCATTTAAATTTTTATGAAGTGCTTGCTTTATTATCTTAATAAATCCTTGTTTGGTTTGCAGAATGCATCCCCATTGAAGTTAAGAGTTTATATGAAAATTAAAACGGCACTGTATCTTCTTAATTAGACAAATGTACAGATAAAAAGAAACAAATGTCAGCTGGCAGTGGAATTTAGCTTTGCTGGGAGGGCTATTTTATATTTCTCTCTCAAGATGCTTGCAGAGGTTAATGCTGGTCCTGCAGGCATTCAAAGGGACAGCAAAACTGCCCCTTAACAGTAGGCAAAACACAGGCACAGTCCGTTCTGCGTTGTGACTCTCATCTGTGCTGAATTATTTACTTCCAAAAATAAGTTACATAATTGTTATCACATAAAAATTAAGCATATTTAATTTTTACAGGTGATCAGCCAAGGCTGAGCCCATGAAACCTTTGCTCTGGCACATTATTTAAGGTGCACTAACTTACAGGCTTAATTGGCGAAAAATGGTGGGAGAATATTGATCAATTAATTTTTTATTCAGATTGCTTTTGGCTTTCAGAAGCAAGGCATTTAAGAAGGAGGTCATAATTACTTCTTACATCTCCTAAAGGCTCCAGCTGAAAATCAAGGGGAGTAATCCAATGTCTTCTACAAGAGAGCTTTTTATTTTTTTGAAAGGGACAGGAAGCAAAATTAAACTGAATTGTGGGAATAGTTTTCTGCTAGCTCAGAGCTGGCTGCAGGGTGATCTCAGGCTGCATTGTCTCTCTTAGTTACACATGCCAGAATAATATCTGGTTCTCAGAATGGAATGTAGTGGGAGAAGCTACTGGGTTATAATGTAAATTCTTGCAGCTACTGGCTCTGATGTCCAGGGTTTTAGTAATGGGTTTTGTTCCATGCAATAGGTTGGGAAAAGTGCTGTTTTGAAGCAGGTCTAGTGCAGCAGAGATGGGCCTGGATATAGGGCTCCTCATCTTCTTTCTTGGGATGAGTTGGATGGAGACTTGACAGGAGGCATCAGTCTGGAGATGTCCTACCAAACAGTTTTGAGACACTTGGTTTTACAAGGAGAACACTGGCTTCATAACCCTGCCATGAAGCATGAAGAGACATGGCAAAGCTGTCACCGCAGTGGCTGAAATAGGGGTAGAAAGTGGAGAACAAAAATGTAATACAGAGTTTAAAGATATCTTCTTAAAGCAGATCAGACACTTCCTGTTTGCTGTTCAGTTTAAACCACTATTGTCAATGAACTCTGCTTAAAAGGATTTTTGTCTTGAATTCTCATCCTTCTTTTAAAACTTTCTAAATTAGGGAATTTGTCCTGTTTCTAAAGGGAACATAACAGACTTGAAGAGATCTTTACATTTATAGAATTAAACCAAGAACATCAAAACAAAATCCTTGATTGGGGCAGTGTTTTTTGCCTAGCAGAAGTCGCAGGCAGGAAATTTAATGCAGTCGTGGTACTGGCAAGGTGAGAGGAGACCTGCAAATGTCACTGTGCCATGGGGTGCACTGGTTAATCAGCAGCCTCGTGGGAACTGGGGACAATCCCACAAGCACTGAGAGTCTGTGGGCAGAAGTCACTGATCTGCCAGGCCTGGGTGCCTCTTGCTTTAATGACAAGTTCTGTCACTGCTGAGGGATGAGCAGGGGCTGGTGGCTGCTCTGCAGGATGTACTGCTGGACTTGGATGTGCACTGGGGAGCTTTTTGCAGGAGAACAGCCCACCTCAAATTTTGAAGCATTGAGCTGTGACCCCTTGAGTTGGGGCTGGGCAGGAACTGAATATATTTGCTGTCTGAGTTAACCAACCTTCATCTCCCCTGGGAAAGGCAGGATAGAAGCAGCAGGCTTCCTAGGGTGAACAGCCTTTTGGGGGAGATATCCTCTCCTAGGCACACAGCAGCAGCCATCATTAGTTTTGTTGCAAGTGTGTCTTCCAAATGGGGAGATCAATTCTGAATATTTTATGGCTTTAATTACACCACCCTGCATGTGATGCAGAGAATGGGTTATTAGGCTGCTGGATGCTAATTTCCTTCTAGGATAAGGGTTTTTTTTTCTTCATGCTTTTCCTGCTTTAGATAGCAAAATATTGTATGCAAGGAGGCAAAAATTCATGGCTGCATTGAACTAGCAGTTAGGCTTAAAACAAGAGCTGGCAGAGCAAAAGGTCTCCACTCTTTTCTAATATGACTCAATAGCTGAGTTATCATCAGCATATGGATTTCAAAGGGCAGGGAAGGAATTATTTATCACAAAGTCATTCATATCTGCTGCCAGAAAGATTCTTCTGCAGTTCAAACAAAAAGTCCCTGTGTTTTGATCTAACATCCAGGACACATGGATGGTGCTCAAGTGGGGATAATCCAGGCCAGGGGTGTTGCCTGGCCCTTCCATATCTGGTTCAAAGAAAGAGACCAAGCTTGCTGCTGCAAGGTGCCACCAGACTCACTCTTAGCAAGCACAGTCAAAGCCTGGGTGTTGGAGCTACACATAGGGTTGAGTTTCTACCAGCGGAACAAGAGCAGTGATTCTCAGACAGGGTCTGGACTCTCTCTTCATGCTATCTCAACTCACCTGCAGGCCAAGCTGTCCATACAGGGTCTGCAAGCCCTTGAAAAGCCAGGTCCAAGGAAACAATCAAGACACTGTGAGCTCAGATCAGTGCTCTGATGAAGTTTTCTTTTCCCATCTGAGCCATCTGTCTGCCTCTCCCCTAGTATCTCTTACCAGATCTTTCAAAGCATTTATTTTGACAATCTGTACAATGACATAATATAGCAGAGGCTGTCTGCTCCAGCAAGTAATGACTTCAGATATTTTGCTTTGCACATGGGTGCAAAAGGCCATTGCCCTCAGGTTGGATAGGTTGGCCTATCATCACATCAAATCTCATAAATGAAACAGGATTGAATCGTGGAACCAGCAATTGTTTAGATTAAAGAAGACTTCTAAGACAGTTATGTCCAACCACTAACCCAGCACTGCCAGGTCCACAACTAACTTGTCCCTGAGTGCCACATCTACACATCTTTTAAATACCTCCAGGGGTGCTGACTCCACCTTTTCCCTTGAGAGCCTGTTCCAGTGCCTGACAACCCTTTTGATGAAGAATTTTTTCCTAATATCCAATCTAAACCTACCCTGATAATCTTAAGACCTTGTCCTATTGCTTTTCACTTGAGAGAAGGGAGCTAACTAGACCTCACTACATCCTCCTTTTTATGAGAGTTGTAAGGTCTCCTCTGAGTCTTCTTTTCTGCAGGCTAAACAACCCCAGTTCCCTCAGCTGCTCCTCATAGGACTCGTGCTCCAGACCCTTCAGCAGTTCTGTTGCCCTTCTCTGGACACACTTCAGCACCTCAATGTCTTTCTTGTTGCGAGAGGCCCAAAAATGAATGTAGTACTCAAGGTGTGGCCTCACCAGTGCTGAGCATAGGGGACCAATCCCTGCCCTGCTCCTGCTGGACACACCATTTCTGATACAGGTGCCATTGGTCTTCTTGGCCACCTGGGCACACCTGGCTCGTGTTCAGCTGCTGCTGACCAGCACCTCCAGGTCCTTTTCCCCTGGGCAGATTTCCAGCCACTCTGCCCCAGACTGTAGTGCTGTGTGGGATTGTGTGACCTAGGCACAGGTTCCTTCACTTCCTTTTGTTGAACCTTATACAGTTGGCCTTGTCCCAGCCTGTCCACATCCCTCTAGGCTGACTTCATCTTACCATCTTCCACGGGAGTGGGTCTGGTGGTTGCAGGAACCACATAATCTCTCCTGAGACTGAATTCCTGGTCCTGAACAGCCTGAGAGGGGTTAGGCAAGCATATTTGTTCTGCTATTTCCAGCTATTAAAGCATACCCATACACCTCTGGGCAACCGTGGGCTAGGTAGGGGATGCACCAGGGTTTCTAGAGCAGGGTACCTGCTCCTGGCCCATGTGTGAGAGCTTGAGCTGCTTTCCTCTCTGCAGCAGGTTATGCTGCAGCCCTGCTCTGTTTAAAAGCCCATGTGCTGCCCTGGCAGAGGCTGTGCTTCAGAGGACAATGCTTTCAGGATTGAAGGAACTGGTTATGGCAGGAAAATAGCTCTCCTCAGTTCCATCATTTATCAATGACACATTGCACTTATCTTCTTTGGGACTGGATTTATGGCCTGATAAAGTAAATGGCAGTCTCTTTGTTGACTTAAGAGGATTTTTGGGCTCACAGTTAAGACTTGATACAGTAAAAGTATACTGCCTTTACAAGTCAAGGAAAAATAACCCATATTAGACTAAATTTTACTTTCCTCAATAGTCTGCATTCTTGTTTTTTGGAACTATTTCACATAACTGCTATATTAGGATGTCTATTTTGTAATTGTGCAGAACAGATAGTTCTTTTCTTCTCCAAATAACTTTCGAATACATCTTTCAGTTGTGTTTTTTGCTCTTCATCCAGCACAGCTGAAGGCTTAATGCACGTTGACCTTTAGCAGATCTGCCTTTTTAAGACCTGCTTGACTTCCTTTGAGACTACTCTTTGTGGGGCAAGGAAATGACACTTTTCTTATATCACCTCCTACAGCAGGGACTTCTGTAAAATATGGGGTTTCTTTCCCCTTCCATTAAACCTGTGTGCCCTCATAGACCCCTGTGAAAACTGAGGGATCTGTGTGTAAATCAGAGGTTTCTTAGTCACATCTTTAAAATCCTCAGTCTTTTCCTTTTTCTGAATGGTATTTATCAGGAGGTCTTTACAAACTTGTGTGAATTAGCTGTGCATTTGGAAGCTGAGTTAAAAAGCTTTTAGAGAGTAAGTCTCTGACAGTTTGCAGTCTGAGGTTCTAATCTTGGTTACAGTGTTGAGGGAGGGGGAATCCCAGAGTGTTAGCAGAAACCTGGGAAGTTTTCTGAGTAGGAACCTGGACCAATCTCTTCCTCTCATCCTTCATCTTACCTCCAAAGGGCTTGCTACTTTGATGCCCATGAGAATGCCATGATTATTATTTCTTACAAACAGGGAATCAAGATAACAGGGTGGTTTGGCAGCATTCCTCATTCACAGAATCATGTAGTTTCTCTTTTTTGTCAAAAAGAACATTGTCTCTCCCTATAAGTCTTACCCTCTCTCCATCAATCTCCTGTTGTGGTGCAGCCAGGGAAGGGGAACAGCTGCATTTGCATCAATACAGATCATCTTCTCATATCTTGGAGATTTTCCCTTCCCAGCAGAAGAGATGATCTCCATCTATGCTTATCGTTAATCTCATTCCATTGCCTATGATTCCTTTTGTGATTTCATTAAGTGTCCCTTATGCTTATCTTGGAGAAATTTAGGAGAGCACAGAAAGATCCATGTGATGAGGAAGTGATGAGAAAGTGTGCTCTCAGAGGTACATATTAGGTAGGGAAGAAATAATGATTGCAAGATATGTGAATACTATTGCTAAGGGGGTCAGAGTTAAGGTTAATTAAATGTCTTCATTGTGCATTTTCTTCCCCTTAAGGCGTTTGAGAGCCTTATAAGAGAACTATTAACTCTGAGTAGCCAAGGCTTTTAATGAATATTTTTATTGATTTTGCTTGCAACAGGTTTGCTCTCAACTTACCTCTATGTATTCCTCATGTATTTTGCCTTGAAACTATATTTAAATTTTCCCAATTCAATATTACTAACTGGTACATTTTAAATCAGATATGGCATGTAAATATTCTTATTTTTTAAAGAGAAAGCCATCAAAGTGCATATAGTCCTCTTTTTTTGAGTCTTTCTACAAACATGATATGAATAAAATATTCTGGAAATTGCATGCAGATAACTAATGCGGCTCCTACTGAAATAGGCAATTAAACCATCTCCATATGAATTGCTTGGTGATATGCAAAAGTATATGTTTTAGCATTTCCTGCATTATACAGGATTTAAGATTAAAAAGAACATTGCATCCAGATAAAGGTCTGAAAATTGTTGGGTCTCTTGTTTATAACCTCCATGTTGCTGTGAGAGATTTAGGCGGATATTAAGTATGAGCATTTGTGATTCATTTCTTCTGTATGTATGAGCATTTCCTTTCAAAATGCCTGCTTCTCATTTTGCATGAAAACTACTGTTTCACTGCCATGGAAATGAGAAATTGTGAGAATTAATGGAATGATGAATCTCCATTGCTTGAAGACTTTCAATCAAGGCTGGCTGTCTTGAAGAGTTATTGTTCTCAGTAGGAGGAACTAGAGGAGGTAGTGACCTATGTCTTTCTTTAAGGCCCTTTTCTGGCCCTAAAATGATGTCTCTGATGCAAATTTCTTTTTTTATACTCAGTCTAGCCAGATCCCCTGGAGGTCTCAGCTCCTGCTGACAGTGCCATGTGTGTCCTTGGGAATGCTCTTGACCTGGCACTGGTTGTGTTAGAACACGCTTAAAACAATGCTATGGGTCTCCTCCATGATATTTTGGTTTCTCACTTTCTGCAAATTTTCATGAAGCTGCATTCTGTGTTTAGACTGTGGGATACTTGACCTACACAGAGGTGTCCAGAGTCCTTATCACTGATTCTCCAACCTGAGGATCCAGCTGGAGCATCCATGCTGCTCTATCTGCCTATTCAAAAGACAGGTGGGCTGGGGACAGGGAGAAGGAAGTGGAATTTTAAACTTGCTAGAGGTCTTGTGTGTCTTACCACTGTGTGTTACTCATCTAAAAAAACTCTCAGGTCTCTTCTGCATTTACAAAAGGAAATGTTCAGTTCTGCTCCTGTTCAAACAATCTATCAGCTCCATGTTATAAAATACAACAGTACAGATCTGAGACCATTAGTTAAAGACATAAAGAATCACGCCCAAAGTTGTAAACATAAATTTCTGTGAATTATTTTTTTATTGAAGTGCGTTCAAGAGATTTGCATATAGATTAAACCCTAAATATACCAAATGTCAGTCTGTTTACATCCTGATGCCTTTGTGTTGCTGCCATGAATGGATTGCATTTGGAGCTGGAGCATTCTGCTCATTGCCTCTCTAACTCAAATATTGCAGCAGTGAGGGTTACAAGGGATCCTTTACAGGACACAGACGTGCTTAGGAGATCTTTCACTTGTTGGGACTTTGGTATGAACTTGTCAGAATTTTAATGTATGTTGCCTGGAAAGTTAATGAGGCTTCATCTGGAGACTTATAACTGATTACAGGCTCAATTATTTCTCCTACCTAAACAGGTCAGTCCTTTGTTCATTCTCCCATAAAAACAACAGCAGCAGCCACTCAGTGACTTCTCCTCATCAGGAGATATTTTTTGCTGAAAGCAGTTATTCCAATGGACTTGTACTCCATGCAGTCAACTGGTTTTTTTTTTTGTTGGTTTTTTTTTTTTCTTTCTTTCTTTCTTTCTTTCTTTGTCTTTCCCCCCTCTAAATTTCATTTCCTGGGCTTTTTAAATGCCTCTTCCCTCAAGGTGATCTTGTAGTGGTTAGTGGTTCATCAGGATGGATGTACAGATGATATCGATATCCTTGCCTTCACAGATGGGGCAGTCTAATCTAATAGCTGAGGCACCTGAGGAGTCAGAGCAGTGGGATAATGTAGAGTGATCACTTTTAACTAAAATGTGATAGCACTGAAGGAGAAAATAGAACCTTATGGGGCATAAGAAGGTAAAAAGTGCATTTGAGTTGTTTGTATGATGATATAACAGCAGGAATATACCCACAAAACCTTGGTGACAGAGCCTGGCTGTCAAGGAAAAGGATTTGAAATCTGCCTTGCCTACTGTTTCCTGCTGCAATCCCCTTCCTCCATCTTTCTGTCTTCATCTGGAAAGGAAGATGTTATAATCTGACGAACACCACCTGTTCTGTATGAGATTGGCACTGTTTGGATCTCTGGGTCACAGGAGTGACATTGAGCAGAGGTGATCATGGCACCCTGACTATCTGAAGCAGTTCACTTCAGGGTTTGTAAACCAGAGGGAATAGAGGAAGTTCCTAAAAAAAAAAAATCTAATGACTCATTTGTAAATTTCAGTTGATGTGTTTAGTCCTCCATCAGTTTGAGGGCTTGTTTCTTACGGGCACTTTTATTTTGCAGAATACTGATTGTAACATTTTTCTTCCTGTCCCTGTTGCTTTATTCCCATAAGCAGTAGCCAGCCTGTTCTGGTGACCAGGATCCTCTCTAGTTCAATAGGAATAGAATATCATCACTTCTGCAGTGAATTGGGCTGGGCCTATGTCAACCTCTCTGCTGGATGATACCAAGATCAGCAAACCATGGCAGGTTGGTAGGGTGATAGGCTGCAGTTAGCAGCTTCAGCCATGCAGATAAAAACTAGAAGATCTGTGTCAGTGAGGGAGCAGGGTCTGCACCATGATGAGACAACAGATGCAGCCAGGTGATGATGGTGGTGATGATGAGGCTATTAGGATCTGTGTCCTGCTTCACGGGAATGTAAAAGTGTTTTTTGACTTGCTGGGGACTGGAGGAAACTATTCTGCCAACAGTAAGTACTTTGAAAAAGATGAAAAATTTTCCCTTGCTTGACTAAAACATCCATCTGAGATGGTAACTACTTATGTCTGGCTATTGCAGACAGCCAGAGAAATGTCCCCAGGTATTCATGGCAGCCATGAAATGAAAACTTTCTCCCAACAGGTGATACATTCCCCTTATTAGTTACAGCCCAGTGGCCACTGTCAAACACATATTAATTATTTCTCTATTTTTTTTCCTTTTTAGCACCTGTAAGAAGTTTTTGCCTTCCATAAGCAGCTCTTTATTGACCAGCAGTTTGTTATTGATTTCTATATTCAATAAAACCCATGGTAAATAGGGACATTAAATTACTTTAGAGCTCTCACTTTTAAAAATGCAAGAGAAAATAGGACACCGTGACATGTGTTATGTTAACAAATGCAAGGAAGAAAGGGAAACTTTGCTGGGGTGGACTGCCTGAAATTTTTCTGGTCTGGTTGCAAATAGACAAAATCTGTTTGTTGCCTGTGTGAGTACATGTGAATACATGTGCACAGAGAATCACATGCACATATTTTTTCTCCCAAGAGAACTATAAGTTGTCTCTCATTTGAACCCCAAGTCCATTCATTCTCATTTGGATGAAAAATAATTTGTGAGACCATACTATGGCATTAATTAGGCAGAACTTTGAGAACAGTCTCTCAGTCTGCTATCAGACCAGTGGTGAAGTGTGACGTGGGGCAGGACTGGGAAGTAAATCTAGTTTAGGTTATGACGCTGTTCCCTTTTGTTCCCTGGGTAAAGTGAGTCCTCTCTTTTCCTCAAGTCCCTCTCACGAGCATCTGGACTGTGCTTGCTTTTCTGTATGACTTTGTTTTTTCTACAAACAGGGAGCTGAAAAGTGGGTCAGGTCGTGTAAATGCAATTAAGTAATCTGCTCAATGGGCAAAGTCAACTGCAGGACAGGGGTGTCTCTGGGGGCCTCTCTGAGTGCATGCCCCTTACTTCCAGTAAGTTTAGGACTGGAAAAAGAAAAAAACCACAACCCAATATTGCTTTACCCTCTGCTTTATTTTTTCCCTTTTAGCACTCTGACAAAAAATATGCGACTTCTGATTCTCCTTCCACGCTTGTGGCACTCAGAACAAATTGATTTTGAGCACTGTGGAATTACATGGGAATGGGGGTGGGGAAAGGAGATGTTTCTTTTCTTCCTGCTCTAGTCTTCTGTAATTCTTCCCAGTCACTGTATTCTTGGATATAAGTTAAGGAACCAGCTGTAGTGACATGGCTTTGCTGCTACTGCTCTCATCTGAAAAGGGCCAGCATGGCTGTTCTGTGAGTACAGAAATTGCATGAGCTTCATACAGAAACTGACTTATCCTATTGTAGGTACAAGTGTTTCCAAACAGAACTAAATGGTGGCCATGATCATTTATCCCAGAGGGTCTGAGAAGCACTAAGCACAGTGACACTGGAGTAATGACAGCAGTGTCCAGTGTCCAGTCCAATGCCTCTCTCTGAGGGGCTGACAGTGATGAGCCTGTGGATGTCTGAGCACTTCTCTCATAGTGCTTCATTAACTAGATACCCCCACCCAATGCTTCATGGGCACCTTTTGTCTCTGGGTAGCTGCAGTTCCACAAACCCCAGAGGCTTCTGGATGAGATGGCTGTGGAGCAGCTCCTGGTGCTGGGTGAGAAGCAGGAGGGACCATGTTTGCAGACACCTGCTCATGTCACCAGGCTCCAGTGGTGCACTCTGCTCTAGCCTTCTGCTCTAACCCAGTGGCTCTGCCCTGGAACAGCCTCTGTTGTTTGGGGTGGATTTGATGCCATACGGGAAGGGTAGAGCAGAGCTGGGCAGGAAGAAGGTTCTCTTTCCAGGTAATTTCTCTTTCCCCAGTCGACTCATCTGCTGTCTTGGAGGTCCTCAGCTCAAGGCTTATGAATGATGCTGTGTTTGCACTGTCATGTGAAGCTGGTATTTGAGCATGTTGAGACATTGACTTCCCTGTTATCCACCTCACTCAGGTGCTGGCTTTGGTTTTGCACCCATTCCTCAAAGGAGAAGAAGTAGGGAAGGATTGGGTCAGATTGGGCTGCAGCTGGACCCTCTCTCTGTGGGCATCAGGATGCAGCCTGCTGAATTCCTGTCTCCTCTGGGCAGGAAAATGAAGGCACAAGAAACAAAACTAAAGCCTGTCTGAAGGTCTAAAAAATTGAACTGGTCAGGCCTGAAAGGCAGTAAAAACAGGGCAAAACACTGTTCCTTTATTCCTGAATGACATGATTGGATGTTGTGGTGGGCTACTGAGGGTCTACTAGAACCAAACTGTCCCATCAGCATGTGTTAAACCCCATGTTTCCACGGTTTGTCTTCACAGTATTTGGGGCCTGGGGAAGAAGTGGAGGCAGAGGACCACAACCCAGCTACCCCTTCCATCACCAGAAGGGTCCCCAAATGGCCATGGTGTCACCACTGCTGTGCTGTCAATACTGCTGACCTGAGGGGAATGTCCGGGTCCCACTGATGCATCTTCTTCCCCTGGAGGCAGATGTGAAAGGATAAAAACAGGCCACACACAGCACTTGGTCTCAAGAAACACCTGTGCTTAGCCACAGTCTGCACAGAAGTGGGGATAAAGAGTGGGCTTTGTGACATAGTAGCTCCACAAGCTCTGCAGCCCCAGCACACTTTAACCCCCCTCCTGGGGCTTGCACTGCTTCTCCATCTTTCCTTGAACAGGAACCTTGAGCCTTTTGGGCCATTCGTCATTTTTTATGAACACACCAATTCACTTGAAATTCTCCCAGAGTTCTTCCTCCCGGCTCTCTCTCGGTCCATTTGGTTGATTGCCGCACGCTCCCGTTAGTGCCGTGTTGGGCTGCTGATGTATGTTTAGTAACTCTCTTTAGTAGACTTGTTCTAAAAAAAAAAATACAGTGTTAAGAATTTCTGACACAGTGAAGAAGATATGTATTTCAGGGTGAAGCCCTGCTCTTGGCCCCCTGCCCTCTCATTGACACCACACGATGGGATTGACAATAGAAATTTTTGTTCCGTGTCCCTGCATTAAGGTGACTTAAACAGGGTTGGGTGTTTGGCAGTTAATCATAGTTTAGCAATCGTGCTTTGTGATGATTGGAGCAGCTCTGCATATAATAGATGTACTCAGGTAATTACCTCCTCTGTTTAAAAAGGCCTCATGGACAAATACATTTCTCTTTTTCTTTTCCCTCTTTCTGAGAGGAGGGCAGGAGAGGAATGCTGAACATTGGCTTCAGTGGGTGTATTCTGACAGAGCCCTGACCCGCCTCACACACAGCCTGACACCCGGGCGTGCAGAGGAGCAGCTCTGGCTCTCTCCTGTGCCCGGTGCTGTGGTCATTCCCAGGATTCCCACCCTGCGGTATCTCCACGCTACAACTGCACTAAGTAATAGCAAAACCTTTTAATGGGTAACGCTCGGTGCTTTCATGATATGAACCCGTCAGGCTCCATTTCCTTCCCGCACATATCGTGCTGTTTTACAGCTTTCTCATGCCTTGGGTGAGAATGAGCTTCCTCTTGCTCTCAGCTTGGGCGGGAGAAGTATTTTATCTCTCGCTTGCAGCTCTCCGGGCAGATGAGAAGGGCAGCAGCCAGGAGTGCTCTGGGCTGCTGACCCACTGTGGGCAGGGACAGAACACACAGGTCGGGGTCTGCAGGCACTAAATGGGGTCAGAGTGCCCCTGTTGAAATGATGGCTCTGCTGGTGGCGCAGGGAAATTGCTCCGGGCTGGGTTCAAAAGGGAGCGAGCCCTCATTGCCCGGGGCAGGAGCGAGTCCGAGGTTACCTGTGAAAGGGTCGACTCACCTGTGCCGGCAGGGGCTCGGCTCCAGGCACATCCCAACCTGAGCAGCTGCAGCAGTAACTCGGGATGTGCTTTGATACTCACCTCTGTCCCACGCCTGTGGCACCATCCACGCCGTGGGTTGCCAAGAGACTGAATCGGCCAAAAAGCTTCCACTAATTAATGCAATAAGTCATTTTCTACATTCAATATAACCACAGATACAAAATTTTACGTCTGGGACTAGAAGAAATAATTTGCTGGGATTTCTTTCCTTATGATTAAATTTCTAGTCTTGAAGTCTCCTTAGGAAAAGGAGTAATTATGAGAGGTCATTTGTCAAAAAGGGTTCATGCATGTGATTAATTTACTGCACTTCAGCAATTTACCATGTATCAGCTGGAAGATGGGAACTATTTGTGTGTGCCTCGCCCTAAGCAATACATAGGGCTAAGCTAATATGAATTTACATAATAATGTATTTCTATGGATGAATTTTCAAAACTGTAATGAAAAGCCAGAGATTTTTCTGGAATCACTTTAATTTTTGTCAATTGCTCTTCTATTACTGTACTGCTACTCTATTACAGAGCTCAAAGTGTAAGCTGGCAATATTTCCTAAAGGAGGTAGTGCTGTTGTTTAAGGTAACCTTCCCTATAAGATACTTTTCAAGCCATATCTTATTAGCAGATAAAGGTTTTGCCCCCAGCTGTCAAATATTTGATCCTTGGTTTCATGAAGTCTCTCTGTCCAGAGAAATTCTCAGTCATATATAGAGTAAAATTTTTACTCCAATTTATTTGATCCCCTACTCTAAAGAATAACACTCTTGTCAATGTTTAATACTGAAGAATTTTTTCTCATTTCACTAACTTTATTTTGATGACTCTTATGTAATATGTGTAACAAAATGCTTTGTGCAGAGTCATTCTGGGAGAGTTTTGCAGTAAATGAGTGAAGGCATCATCAACACAGTTCTGCTGAGCTCACAGAGCTTTTGGATCTGCTCCTAACTGTGTCCAACTCAGTTGACTTCAAGAAATTCCTGTTGCTCTTTGATCTTAGGAGTTCATACAGTTTTTTCCAAGACTTGCCTTTATGTGTGGTTTATTTGCAGAAGGGGGAATGGTGGTGTGTACAAACACACAAACACACACATGTATATATGCACACATAGACAAGTTTTCTACACATAAAGTGTTTCAAACTGACTGGAGAAAAAGCCAGGTTAAGGTGGAAATACCAGTTCCTCAACTATCTGGCACTGATATCTGATTGATACACAGTCTTATATGATGTCCTTTTAAAATTTACATTCTTTCCAGGCATCACAAATGCTGCATTTAGCTCCATGTGGGCAAACAGTTCACCAGACCTGTCTTGCAACCTCTAAGATCATTGCTGGAGCCTGATAAACCAGCAATGTTGTCCTCTTATTGCAGGTGGCCCACTTGAGTCCTCAGGTCAGAGCAGCCCTTGGAGCTGCCAGGAAGGCCAGGAGCTGCCACCAAATGGTTCATTTTCAGTGGACTTAGAGCCATACTGATAATGGGAGATATTATGCATTTCTAGCATGTATTTTCTTTGTCTTTCAGAATGTTGTTTTATTGCTCTTATGTATTTTTATTGTGGCAATGACTAAATACACTTTAGTACTGGGAGATGACCCAGACAATGTACATTCTAATGAGTAAAACAAAATATGGAAAAAAGGAGAATGATTATGCATATTTTAATATGGTGAACTTATTCATAGTGAGTTTAAGTGGTCTTTCTAGTACCAGGTAAAAAGCGAATAATGAGCAAGGAGTAAAATGAGATATCCAGAGTGTCAGGCTGGAATTTTAATCACAAGATCATCTTTCCTGGTCTAGTTGCTCCCCAGAAGTAAGAAAATTTGCTGGTACATTTAGACAGCTCAGGGCAATTCTGTCATTGTCACTCCATAAAGGAAAGTACTTACACTCAAGGGCTTCCCTTGTGTAGGGAGGTGGTGGTTTGAATGGGAAGAGGAATCTCAGCTTAGAATTTTTTGTTATTCTCCTTGCATTTTCCATACAGGAAATGAAAAGTTCCCCCAACCCTTTTTGGGGCTTGCCTCTCCGTTATAAGGATTAAAAACTCAGCACTGTTAAGTCCTTATAAATTGATGGGGTTTCACCTGCTGGAACTGCATCTTCCTGCAAAAGTACCTGTACTTCTCAGTAAAAGGTATTTACTCATCTTTAGACCAAGTTATTGTGCTTGCACTGAAATGCCATCAATGAAACCTGAGCCAGAAGAGACTTAGGTTATCCTGTAACTGCCCAGTTCACCTTCTGAAATGACCATTACTGGATGTAGTATAGGGCTCCTCTGTCACCTTTGATCCTTTTGCCATGACCCCTGCAGCAACCACAGGAGATGAGCAAGAGGCTGGAGAAGCCTCAGGCAGAACATTTTTGGGACTCAGAGCAGCTGTAGCTTTTCAAGCAGGGTTGTGAGATGTGGCTAATCTTCTTTTGAGCTTTTCCAAGCTCGATCCAAGTGGGAATTAATCGAAAATGTTGATGAAGTAAGGTCTGTTTTACTCATCATTTGACAGTGATGAGACCAGGTTTTATTATTAAATAATTTTGTACCACTTCCGAGTTGATTGGCTTTAGGACAGGACACCTGGTGGGAAGGGCTTAGGATTTGATTTCTCTTGGTGAAATAAACTTCCACATCCCGCAGGGTCAGAAATCACATGCATGAAAAGTGCTGCCTAGGGCTTTCAGCTCCTCTCTTTGAGCTGAAAGGCCAAGAAAAAACTTGCACAAGTGTGTGGGAGACTGAGAGGTTTAGCAAAGACAGGTTTGAGCTCTCTAAAGGTGAGGACTTCCAGGGACTTTCTTGCCAAGGAGTTACCAACTCTTGCTCAGTAAAGTCAGAAAGAATTGCTAGATGACAGTGGAGTTTTCTGCTTCAGGAAAAGAACGTTTCCCTGTTTATTGCTCTCCCTTTTTCATGAAGCAGAAGCCAGGCCAATTAGTTGGAGGAGGCTGGAAGCCTGCTGGGAAATCTGCAAAGCTAAAACCAGTGTTAAGAGAGTACTTAGATAAATTGCTGAATCTGCGCTCATTAACATGTAACAAAAATGCTTAAACCTGAGTTTAGGCAGGATAAGCTTAAGGGACTTGTTAAATTACGTAAACTCTAGGGCTGCACAAGCACTATGTCTCTCTTTGGAACAAAGATGACTATGAAGATGCCAAGTAGACAATGTTATTAAAGTTCATTTGCTGCTTAGTTGTATCAATCATACTATTCCTTGACATGAAAAAGAGCAAGACATTTCAGGACTTTTTGGTTTATATTTCTCACACCTCATAGGCTCAACATGGAAGTAAAAATTTGCCTTTTGAAGCAAAGTATGTGAACAAAAAGAGACAAAAATCCACAGTCAGGATTTTCAAAAAGTCTTTCGAGGACATCATAGAGCTAATGACAGGCTCAAAGGTTTTCAATTTCCACTATAATTTTGGAGATGGAGGAAATATGATTAGTTCAGAGATGACTGAAGTCTCAACATTATTGCATTATTATTTCACCTAATACCGATCCAAGATCCCTCTTCTATCCCTTTCCTTAACAAACAGGAAAAGCAGACAGGCATGGTTAAGATCTGCAGTTATGAGCAGACACAGAGGTTGGAAATTTGGTAATTCAGTATCTCTGCCAGCTGTTAGCAAAAGGTTGTAAGCAGTGCAATAATCCCATGCTTTCCCCCCCTTTTCCTGGGAAGGTGTATCCTCATCTGGCTGTGACTGGATCTGTGCATTGTTGTCCAGGATACTTTTCAAGTGAATTGTTCTGCCTGGTGCTGTGGCTCTGGGAGATGAGTCAAACACCACAGCCTTGCCTGGCTGGACCAGTCCCAGGAGGGGGCTGTAAAAAAGCAGCTTGTGTTCAGGCCAGCAGATGCAGCAAACGAGGCACTCACTGGATGGTGATAAAGCTGGAAAGGGTCACAATGGACAGACTGCTGGGAAAGTCGACAGGTGCAGCTGAACCTCTTAACACGAGAATCCTGACAACACTGGACTGCACCTAACTTCTGGGACTATTCAAAACAAACCAACACAACTAAACAAACAGAAAGTATGCAAAAGAATTGTTACTAAAGTGAGAAACAGAAACAACAGAAGTTGTTTACCAAAACAGAGTGAAACAGTCTCAAAACAAAATGAAACAGCAAATATGTTTGTGCATGTATTCCAGGATGTTCCCTTGTGTCTCATTTCTCTTGCAGCCTCACCTCTGCTACTTAGATGATGACACATGATCTTATCAGGAAAGAGGATCACACACCTGTTGGAAGTCACCATCAAAATATCTTCACTGTGATAGATTACTGTTCTGAAGGCAAAGATAAACTATGACAGCTGTGCCTTCATTTTTATCTTAAAAATAAATAAAACATTTATGGAGTAATATTTATAGACCTGCATTTTTATCTTATTTCAGTTACCTGCAGTACAGAAAAACCTTCTGCCCTCCATGTTATACACAAGGAATGATGATTTACCTGCTGATGATCAGAAGAAACATTTGTCTCTTTTATTTCCCAATAAGCTCATAAAAATACAAATATTTTGGTCTGCCTGCTAAGACTGTATGTAAAGACATGTGTGCATATTTGTTTTAAGAGATGACTGAGTAATTGGAAACAAATGATTTATTTAACACTTTTTCCTTCAGCTGAATCTACAAAGAAAAGTAGCATAATTGGGAAAGCAGCTTTGTGCCTCCCAACACAGAGAACCTTTGAGTAGAATTGATGGAAAAGTTGTCAGAAAGTAATTTCTGAAGAAACTGTTCTTATCAAAAATCAGGGAAATGAAACATGTGTTCTGTTTTTCTTTCATTCAAGCAAAATACTTTAATGAATTGTTATTTTATTTATTTTTAGAAAAGCATCAGGGACAGAGGACTGGGAAGCAAACCCAAACAATTAATTTTCAAAGGCTGGGAGAAGGAGCTGTTGCACCAAGGAAGAGAGGACCCAACACTGTAGGGAAACTCCAGACAAGCTGTAATGTCCTGGGGTTTTGGGATAGGATTTGGATCCCTCCTGTACAGTTAGCAACCTGCCAGCCACCCATAAGAGATCCTCAAACATCTCAGATTGGGCTAATGCTTCTCTCTGGCAAAACACAACCTTGAGAAACACCTTCCACAATACTAGATTAATTATAGAACTGAGGAAGAATATATTTGAGGACTCAGCTTACATCATTGGTGTCTAATGACAGAAAGACCAGATATTGGTTTAAAGCACTTCTTAGCTCCAGTGGATAATTTTTTACTGGAAATTAAAACTCTTCATCTCACACCAACAAATATCTGCTGTTCTATGGTAACAGGGTCACTCTTCTGTTTCACTGCCAGAAACTGCTGCAGGAACTGTTGACTGTATGGTATTATCAAGTTGCTAAATGTGGAGCTCCACAGTGAGTGCACAGGCTAAATGTGACTGCTAATTCAGTGTCTCTGCTGGTTTTGAGCTTCCTTCATGTTGCCTTTTCCTGGTCATGGTCCTTGTCATCTAAACAATATCACTTCATTACAACAGGACAAAATTACATATTCATATGTTTAGGAAATAGCATAGCATTGAGTGTGTTTTACGCATCTCACTGAAAGTTATTTGCCATGCATTCCATTGTCTGAAAAATTTATTTGGGATGATGATTATGATATCTCTTGGGGTGCATTTATCATTCATGCTTCTGAAGCGAGTCCTGTAGAAAACAAAAGTTGACATATATGTTTCCCTGTTCAATTAGCAACATTAGCTGCTCTTAAAATATTAATCTTACAAGCTAAATTGCAAAAGAATTTGTGAAAAGAAGACTGTCCAGAGTTACACGGATGCAGGAATCCAAAATCTCTTTGCAGTGGTGCTATAATTCAGAGAGGAAGTATTTTTAACAATAAGCATGCCACAGTTATTTGATACCTTTTGTCATGGGGTTACAAAGCATCTCACAAGCCTCAAATCAGTGCTCATGTTCTCCTTAATGTTACAAGGCCACATAGAGACAAATGATTGATTCCAGATGGTTGGGAGGATCAGAGGAGTTACAGAAAGTCAAATCTGTGCTCCTTGTCCATCAAACTCACTTTTCTTGCGCTCCCTGCTGTATTTATTGCTTGAAAATATTGCTCCCTCATTTCACCCCAGCCTGTTCTTCATCCCTTCCACTTGTGGGGCTTTCTGGGCACTTATTCAGTTGACTTTGCAGAGGGTATTCAAGGACATGGCCCCTGTGTGGGACACAACTGGGACATGTTGCCCACAGCTGGGACATCAAATATAAAGTTTGCTGCTCAGCATGTGAGGATTTCAGGATATGGCATTTTGAAAACCCAATTGCTTATTTAGAAGACCAAAAGTAGAAACACATTGCTTATACTAACACTGCTGTAAATTAATTTCATTGTCTTAGGCATGGCTTAAATGTATCCTGTGAGTGCCAGATATGCAGGAGCTACTTTGCTTGGACATACACATCCCAACTAGTGGTTGGCAGCAGTGCTAAATGATTCATGTGTTCTGAATTCCCATGCCTGTGTCTACTAGAAAGGAGTCACTGGCACCCTCAGCATTTGAAGACACAGACAATGACAAAATCGAGATGGAATTATTGAACTTTGGGCACCATTCTCAGTTGCATTTGGTGGAAGCATGGCAATATTCAGGCTCCAGATGTGCTGAAAGCAATGTCTCAGTGCTGACCCAGATGGTCACTTTGTCTCTTTATATTCCTTCTTTTATCTGTTGTCTTACCAAGGAAAGCACTGAGGGCAAGGAACATATTTTTAATCTGCATTTGCAAATGATCCAGTAAGGGCATGGCTTATGAATGAGCCCTCGAGGCACTGCTGCAGTAACATAAGTGGTAAATAACAATAATTATGATAATAACGGAGATTGCATCTATTAGCAGGAATACTAATAGAGTTCTGATAAGAATCACAACTGGGTGATGCTTTTTAATCAGAATTAATAATGTGTGTTGACATGTGTTTTAGCAGGCTGCCATTGATTCAGCAGCTGGGTGGCTAACAGAATCTCAGATTTTTCTCTAAGTACATTCAGGCCAAAAGTAATTAGTTAGAATATTGGCAAAGAAATTATAAAAGGTGACATTTTCTTTTAGGAGAAAAACCTATCTATCTATCTATCTATCTATCTATCTATCTATCTATCCATCCGTCCATCCATCCATCCATCTATCTATCCATCTTTTTTATCTATTATCTATTACCTATTTATTACTTAGTGTTAGGATGGGCATGTGAATGCATTATTTGCCACAAGAACCATCAGAAAATGCTGATATATGTGTCAGTTTTCCAGCTGTGTGCACATGTATCAAGCACAAAATATTTAGGTATTTTACCACAATGTCATCATCCTCCTAAAACACTGAAACATGGGTTACCTTGAAAGTGTTGCTAACAGAAGCCATGCATTAAGCAGATAACTGTCAAGATCTTGTATGTCAAAGTAATTGCCTCTGATCAGTAAAAAATAGTTGTAATAAACACAAACTCCCATTTTACCACGAGCTGACCTACAGCTCATCACTTAGTACAAAGCTAAAGAGAGGGATACCTCACAGCAATATGGCAGTCAGGATTTCATGTGTTTTCTGCTGGATGTCACAGCTCACTCACTCAGTAACCTGTCAGCACCTCACAGCACTGTACAATTAAAGAGCAGCAGTAGCAGCAGTGGAAGGTGACAGACAAGTGACTGTCCATGACCCATTCATCCTTCCTTCCTCAGAGGTCTGTCCCCTGATCTTGAATGGAAAACACAAGGACAGAGCAACAGCAGCTCCTCCTCACCATTGGCACCTGGGCTGCTCGTATGTGAGCCCCTGGTCCCTGGTAGGATTTCCCTCTGTGTGCACACTGTCATCGGTGCATCACAATAGTTCTCTGCTCTGTCTCTGCTAATGAGCAATCATGATGTAAATCTCCTTGCAACCCTCCGTAATGATACTGAGTTTGTTATGATCATTGTTCTTCTGACATCCCATCTATTACAGCACCATTTATTTAGTGAGGACTTAAAAAAAAAATAAAAATAATTGTTCCACTCTATTCCTGTTCCAGATGGCTTCTATAATTAGTTTAATACTTTTGCAGATGTTGTATGAAAACTTCAGGATGTGAGCCAACAATGGGGAGATGAAGCTAATGAAAGTGAGTTTTCAGCTGATTATTCACAATGCGGAAATAAATACATTCTGTGTGTCAACTAATGCAGAATGCAAAGCACGTATCTGGAGCATTTGACTGCGCCAAATGATGTGTGTTGTGTCAAAGTCTCTGGCTTCAGGTCGTGTTTGTGTCCCATGTTTCAATGGGCAGGAGGCAGGGAAAGGCCATCAGCCTTTCTGCTCAAAATGCCAGGATGCCACGGTCAAGAACAAGAGTGAAGACTCTGATTTTCAGTCCTTAACTGTTAACCATTTTTGAGCCTTACCTGGATCATTTCTCTCCCTGCTCCAGGCCCCAGAAAGGAGGATGCCCCTGCTTGGTTTTCAAGTCTGCTCTCATACTTCACTGCTTTTACAACAGCTGTACCACAGAAACAGACATCCTGCCCTCCGTTCATATGGTAATGAGATGATCACATATTTGCTAATTTTTTGGGATGGCAGTTATTTCATTAAGGGCAATTATTCACTCCCTTTCTGAATTTAGATTGCAAGAAAAAAAAAAAAAGAAAAGAAAAAAGAGAAAAAAGAGACTTGAGAGAACCTCTCTTGAATTGGAAAACAGTGTTTCCCTCTGCAGAACGCCAGTACCCATTTATAAGCCCTCCTGGATAGGTTTCAATGTTAATATCCTTGGCTGAAAATGCTTAGTGATTAATAGCATTGACTGGCTAGTTAAATACACGATCAACCTGGGAGCAGTCATGCTTCTCAAGTAACAACAGTAATTGACAGAATGTTCAGCAAATAAAACTAGTTTAATGCTGTACTAATATATAATTAAAATACCTGTAACTCTTTCCCCCAGTGGGGATACAATGCTGCCACAGAAATGTCAAGTGTTTCAGCTTAAAAAAAGGTACCAGGTTTAAAAAGCCCGATTTTTCTTTTTGAAGCCTCCCTCCCCCTCCACCCCATAAATAGCCAGGGCGGTAATTTTGTGTTCAGAGGTGCCAGCAAACACAAGACCATTTCAGTTTGCAGTCGCTCCCACACATTGTGCCTGCAAACAGGAGGCGATGTATATTTAAAGAGCTGCTTATTGCCGTCCTCCTCCCTTCCTGCCTGAAACGTATCCCACCTACAGCTCGGCAACATGAATTATTTACCGCCGAGCAGAACGTGGGGGCGTTTAGCCCTGGCACCCTGGTGGTGCGGGCCAGAGAGCTCAGCCTCTCCTGGGCGCCCGCTGGGCTTGCCCTGCTGGGCTGGGCACTGAGGAGGGCTCTGGGCAGGCTGGCCGTGCCCTGCAGTGCCTCTCCCACGGGGGACATCTGCTTTGTGCTCTTCAGACTTGTTGTCCTGCCTGTAATCTGTCCTCACCCCTCTCCAGACACGCCGGCAATGCGCATTTAATTGGAGAGCACGCCTTGAGCTTCCAGAGCTCCGCAGCCTTGTGGTCCAGAGCTCTCACCGTCCCTGGAAACAGCAGCACAGAGGAGACTTCAACCCTGTGTCTGTGCACTGCACGGAGCTGCCTGACACAGCAGTGTGATAATCTCCTCTCCCCTTCCTTTGGCAACACATCTCCAGTTATAGCAGAATTACGACCTGTAGCTCCCCGGGCATTGCTGGCGCTGCAGCAGGTATTAATCAATGTGTGCTATCCATTGAACTATTTGTTTTTCCCAGATATGTTATTAACCTTCTTTCCATCAATCCAGCAAGGGCCAGAACTGTTTGGAAGTATGTGTGTGTTCACTGCTTTCACAAAGGGTATAGTAAAAAAATTAAAACTCTATAAAACATCAGGTCCGACTCACACCAGTGTAATTCTTCTGCAGCTTATGAAAAGACCAAAGGAGGGTTGGAGTCCAGTCCTCCTTCCAGAAAATCAATAAATTTGTGCTGAATTTTGGATCTCTGTTAGAACAAGGGAAAAAAGAAGAAATTAAAATAATTACCTTTATTAATTAAATAAGCTCATAGAACAAAACTATAACCAGAAATAAAACAATGGCAGCACAGGACTGTATTTTGTAGTATGGAAGCAGAGGAATCAGGAGCAAGAAACTGGAGTATCGAAAAGCCAAATGCTCTGCAAAAATAGAATGAAGCATGAATCTTGTCCTAAAGACTTCATAGTCTTTGAGAAGAAAAAGAGGGATTTTTCTCATATTTTTTCTAATTAGGAAACATGATTAGGATGAAGTGACTTATTAAAAGTTAGACACAGAGTGTGTAGGATGCCCATGAATTACCTCCAAGTGTTGGGAATTGTCTGCTCTTTTAAAAGATTATCCCCTCTTTCTCTGGAGAAAAAACAGACTCCAACAGAAAGAGCTCTCAGCTCCTCAACTGGAGAGGACATGGAGGAATGAAATAAAGATGAATTGTTGCAATAATTGAAATTGCAAAATTTGATTGATTTTATACAGTGATAATCTTTGGGTTACTGTTGAATCTTTATATTGCACAAAAAGAGGAAAAAACCAGTAATAGATATATGCTCACAAATATATGAAAACAAATCAGAACTGCAAAATATTCTCAATTTTATAGCAATTTCTATCTCAAAACAACTCCTTTCCTCCCTTTTTATTATCATCATTCCCTGGCTGCTGCTTGGGTTGCTTTGTGCCAGCACCATTACAGAGCTGACACCTGTTGGAATGCATCTATTCTTATAAACAAGCCTTTCTTTAGCACCAGGCAGTGCTTTTTTTTTTCTCATGTGGTTGTTCATGTTGTTGTTTTCCACTGGTTTTACTTTTTAAGTTAGAAAAAGGCAAAAAAAAAAGTAATCAGAGAACTTTGCAGCCATTTTGCAGAATTACTTGATTATGAGTGTGCTGGATCTGGCGGTGAGAGGGGCAAAACTAGAGACCCAAGTGTGAGAGATGTTGGAACGCTTTTCTTAGAAAATTTTTGTTCATGATCCAAATTAAAATAATGAGGACAGAAAAGCTTTAGGGGAACACTGTACCAAGACCCTGTTGTAGCAATGCCTTTCATGAGTTCAGAGTGTGGTTTAAGCAAACTCTTTAGTCCTTTGGCTGTAGATCTAATGCTTCCTAACTCCCCAGTCCAGATCCATTGCTTTTAAACAGCCCTCTGGAGTTTTTTACTGACAATTTTCCTAGGCTGACAAATCCTTTGTGCACTTGAACACACTGATCTGCTCATTTGTATCTATTTTCCCAGAATCTCAGAATGGTTTTGGTTGCACAGCACCTTAAAAACCATCTTTTTCCCACTCTGCACTGCCACAGGCAGAGACACCTTCCACTAACTGAGGTTGCTCTAGTTAAGATCTCAGTGAAAACTGGCTATTTTTCATTTTCATGGGCTGGTAGTGGGGACCTTTCACTTGCCACCATCATCAAGATGAGGAGTCATCCCAGAGTGATTTGCTGCAGGTATTTGTGGAATTGCTGCAAGCTGGAGAACAAAATAAAAACATGATGGCAGGTGAAAATAGCGAGGCTGATCACTGTCACTCACCTTCAAGTCTGACTAGCTGTGGAAGTTTTGTCTGAAAATCCTCCTCTTGACTCAGTATCACCTTCCTGATGAAATCTGGTGTATGATACTGAAGTGTTGGTGACAAGTGATCCTCTTCAATGCAATTTTAGGCTCAGTGTTCAGCCTTGCAAAGCCTGTGATTTCCTAGCACTAACTGCACAGCACACGACTTCTTTAGACAGACATTTTGGGCACTGAAAAATCCTTAATGCTCCTTACCTGTATAAAGCTTTCTTCAACCACCAGATAAGAATTGATTGTAAGGCAGATCCACAACATGCCATTAGTGATTTGATTCCTGAATTATCTGAATGGTTGAATTACTTTTAATGGTGCAAGGGGACTTGGCTCACAGGTTAGGTCAAGGCTGATCCTAAACCTTGAGGTGAGCAGCAGTCATGTCTGAATTTCATGGCTTCAATATTGACTTTATGGGCCATGTGATGGCTCCTATGATGCATTATTCTCTCTTTCATGTTGAACTTGTTCTACAGTTAATGGCTTAAACGCTTTTGAGTTGGCACTTTTAGCAGAGGTGACTGAATTTCTTTTCACCTGGCTCATGAACAGATAATCAGAGCACTGAATAATACAGCTCATGTTCTATAGGCATGACCTTTCTGAGGGAAAAAGGCTGTGGCATGTTAAACAGCTTTTAGGGATAGTTTCTTTTAATGTGATATGAAGCCTTTCTAAGAGTGATCCCCACACAACCACAGGACCGTTTTTTCAGTTGTATAATTCACCTAATAAAAAGCCTTTAAAACTGAGGTGCAAGTGAATATGGACCTACATGTGGCAAATAGCCTCTAGAATCAAACTAAAATCTAAGGTTCAGTACATCCAGATCAAAAATGGATGTCCTGGCTCAAGCTACATCAATTCCCTGTCTCATCTGTGATAAAAATATCAGAATTAGGACATGATTTAACATCTGTAACTACTACAAAGTTGTGCATTGTGGTGCCTTTAATGTCATAAGCATGAGATCTTCATAAGATCTTCTGCTCAGATAGCAGAGTCAAACTTTTCTACCAGGAGAAAGGTCAGCAGACCAAAATGACACAACCCTTAAGAGAAACTAAGGATGGAAAAAGCAACATGGTTTTCTACTCATCTGAATTCAGCAAAGGAGATGAATTAATAAATGGAGGGACCTTAAAAAAAGGAGCAAGGTTCTGGTATTTGGGCATTTTACATTATGGGAAGGTTGTTTCAGAACATCGGAGAGAGATTTGGTCATGGACCAATTAAAGGCTGAAGCTTGAAAATTGTTTAGTGTTATGTATAATTACTTTTCCAACTATATCAGGAAATTATTTAAATGCAAATTAAACTATGTTGCCAGAAGGTAGATGTATAGCACTGAATAGAGCTGTTTTAGAAAACAGTGTAATTTTAGGAAAATTACCTCCCTTGTCCTGAAGAAAAAGCAACTGCAGTGGAATTAGTGGTACAAATAATGTATTGGTAAGATCAGTTAAACCTTGTTATTCTCCAGGACCTGAGTTGCTATAAAACTCCCAAAATGAATAACAGAGGTTACCTGAATAAGTATGAAGGAGATTTTTAAAGTAAAATAATTTCCCTGGATTTTTTGTGAAACAAGGCATACACCACTTAACTCCAGCCACTTGGGAGGGTGGGTGGAAAGTTGGGAAGGTTTTAAAGCCTAAAACTGTCTTCTTTTGGTTCCCAAAACTAGAGGCTTTGTACATGTCAGCCAGCTTGGTCCAGCTTGGCAGCAATCCTCTGAAGCTGCTTGACATTTTAGTTGGGGGATTCCTAGAAACCACCGAGGTCCCACAGTGAGCCTCTCTGAGCCATGTCATGAAAGCCACAGGAGGTCCTTCTAGGACCTTCTAAGGGAGGAAAAGGAAAAAAAAAGCCCACATGATAATCAGAAATTAACTCAGATTGATGTAGAGAGAATACCACAGCATGCTGGAAGTGGGGAAGTAATTTGTTTGGCTTTCATGAGAGGACTGAACTCTATTGATGTTCCCTTTCCATCCATCAAGGTTTACTGCAGGATCATTGCAGGTCACACCACTAGTCCAGAAAGAGTCAGGCTTGTGTGAGCAGTCCAGGAATTTAACAGTTCTTGTGGTCTAGTTGTACATTCAGACCTTTCTTTGCTTTCCCTGGGGATGTATTTAAAATAAATAAATAAATTGTAAATCGACACATTTAGGGAATGAAGAGAAGGCAATTCTGGTTGGTTTGCTCAGTCTGGTTTTTTACCATCTAATAGTGCACATGATCAGGTAACTCTTAGTGTTACAAAGTGGGGTTTACTCCTTCAAAGAGGCTTATGAAAGAAAAAAGCCAAATGATTAAGTAGAAATAGTGCCAGCATGTGTGGATAGGGTATGGTATTAGTTCCTGTCCTGTTGGTCTCTCTGTCAGCCCTGCTTGGTAACAGCTCAGAACCAGGTTTCCATGTGTCCAGAATCTGTCATCAAGAGCAAAATCTGAAAAATATTTTTAATTTCTGGTGGATACAGATCCTCATCAAATTAATAACCACAATAACAACAAATAAACTCAAACCTAACCTACACTTTTCAAAGGAAATACTGGAAGCTGCTAACCCTTTAGCCTTTCTGATGATGCTCAGAAAAGAGTGACAGAGTGAGAACACAAATGTGGACTGTCCCATGGACTCCAGAGCAGAGTGAGTTTCCAGGACAGCAAGTGATTTAACACTGCATCTGACACACTTGCCCTTTATGTCTAGAAGTCAGCTGCAGGTACAGGATGTGGGCAGGGAGACAAGTTCCCATCTGCTCAAAAATTCTGAGAACAGTTGAGATACAGCCCCGAGTAAAGGAGGATTCAACTGGCTGTAGGAATAACACAAGGCAGGAAACAGCAAGGCAAAATCAGATCGAGATCTTGTTGAGGACTGGCATTTCCACCATCAGGTGGAAGGGAGCCATCAGGTAGCCCAGGGCCAGGCAAATGGGAGAGCAATTTTGTTATGTTGATAGCACCCAGCATGGACCCTCTTGGGCAGGGAATATGTGCACCCTTGTGCAAATACATAAGGCCAAATATTTCTCTGGGGTGCATCATAAAGCGCATAATTGCAAGGCATTTCCCACATCTCCCTAGGAACCTACTGTGACAGCTGCTGAAGGACAAATGCCAGTAGCAATCAGCATCTGGCTAGCAATGCTACAAGCAATTGTTTGCCCAAGGAAAAGTTCCCCTCTTGCCTGTGGTGTCAAAAGCAAGAGAGTGTCTGGAATGAGGTCTGCACCCTGAAACCTCAGGTGTCAGTGTGCCTTGCACAATGCAGGAAACTGGGAACCAATATCCCATCTATTCCCTTCTTATTCCCCCATGTCCAGCAGCCTGTACCTCTGTCTCCCTGGCGTGTTAAGAAAGTGTGGGACAGTGTCAAGCTTTGGGTATGCTTGGAAAACTTTCCGCTCCTTATTCCCATGGCTTTTGAAAGCCTCTTGCAGGCTCACTGCAGTAAGAATGTCTTTACTGAGGGCACTCAAACCCATCGTAAAGACACAAAGCCATAAATGTTGATCAGGTTACAGTGGCCAGGTGTGCACCACATACAAAGGGCCCTACTGGAGATAAAAGTTTAAATTACTATGTTGCAGATACAGCAGTCTTGTGGTGTGCTGAGGCCTCTTTATGTCACCCTGGCAGCAGAAAGAAGTTTTAAACCATTATTTTGCCTAGAGAGCCTCCTTGAATGGGCCACAAGTACATGATTGCTTATTCATAGTTGAAATTAAACTGCCTAACTGTAAGGATTTTGCTTTCCAGAGGCTGTGGGAAGTACAAGGTGAGACAGAGCTTCTCCACAGGAATGTGAATGTGCTGCTGGGGGGCAGGGGAGGCTCCTGCTGCACCGTGGGGCAGACTGTCTTCACATAAGCATTGCTCTTCCCTCTTTCTCCCAAAAGATGGTTCTAAAAATGAGAACTTCATATCCTCTGAGAACAGTTATGTGGGAAATAAAAGATAATGTGAAGGCATAGGATCATTCAGCAAAAGTCTGTCAGCAGTTTGGCCAGGGAAACACTGAAGCAGGAATCAAGCTCGCTGTGAAATGATGACTTCTGTTGACAAATCAGCTCCCTGTTGAAGGTTTTTGACAGTTTGGCCCTGGATGGCGTTTTTCACAAGATTTTTGTTGTTTTGGCATCTCTCTCTGGCCTGAAAGAATTGGCAGAGGAAGGTCATGTTTACCTAGCAATATATAATTTATATAACTTGAATTTGAGAGGGACTCTTTTGATATGAAATATGGATTGTACTGCAAAGTCTGACAAGCTGTCACAATGGAGGAAGAGACCCTGTCCTTTGTTTAGCTTTGAGAAAAATACAGCAGGATGGTGACAAACACAAGATGTGTGCTGACTTGGGAAGAAGCTAGACAGAGCATTTTCAAAGGTGCGCCCAAGGCTGTTACAGATGAGCTGAAATCTTTCTGCCTACACAAATAGGACACCTTGGTACCTCCAAGGTCCTCTTCGACCCCCACCTGTTAAATTCCTGGCTTTGTTTTCACACTGCTCAGGTAACTGGTTTTAGGCTGCTCATTTAGGAGAGAGTAGAAAAGCTGCCAGAGCATCCTCACCGTGAAGGAATATGTATCTAGGGAGAAGCTATGATTCAGCTTTCTTGGCATCTTCTTTCTTTGCAAGTAACAAGAAATAGAGGACTTGGAAGTTCAAGTGCACTTAGCCAGGCACAGTAAGTGAGTGGTGTTCATTTACTGATCACTGATAGTGTGTGAAGGTCAGGTCTGGGGTAGTATCCACACTGTACACACTACTTTGGTGAAGTTATTCTTACCATTGCTTAATCAGGAAAGATGTTCTTTAATGACCTTCACATCTGAGAAAGGAAAAGAGTTTAGAAAAAATCAGAGCAATAAAATAAGTTCTCTTAAAATCTCAATTAAAATAGGAAACCTTTGATTTCAGGCAATTAAATGAGACATTTAATGCCTTTAAATTAAGTGTTCTGATACCTCTAAGCAGAATATGCTTATGGCTGGAACCATCCTCAAAATTATAAGGGTCTGAATTAGCAGTGTTTTAGATGTGCACCTCAAAGCAAAACTGAGATTTTGCTTCCCAAAAGCTAATGAGAGCTGAAGATGCTCTGCTTCTGGCTGTCAGCATTGGCAGCTGCTTAGGAAGCTGAAGGACATAGGTGAAAAGCTATGGAAAATTTGGAGAAGAAAATGTAAATGACAGTGCTCCTCTGGAGTTAGATGGCCAAGTATGAATGCCCATAAACATCCAACTGAATGTTCAGGAGCAACCTGAGACAGTCACTGTCCATTTGGGAGCAATCACAAAAAGATGCCTTTTTTCCAGCTGAGCCATTCATCTGTTCAGCCTAAGGCATCCCTCAACATTTGAGTGAGGGCAAAGGGGGAAGATGAGCTTGGTTTTCAGCCAAATCTCAGCTTTGGAAAGTAGCTTTTACCTGTCTAAATTAAATCTAATTGCACATGGTTGTAGCTTTTGCTTTTACACCCTGCCCTAAAATATAGAATAGCAGCATGCTAGGTAATTAAATATCTGTCATGCTTTTTCCCGGGTCTAACAATGCTTTGGGGATATATATGATGCATGATTTGTACAAGCAGTTAGTAAAAACTTTGTAAAGCACTTTGGGATTCATCTGAATGAAAGGTATGACCATAAATGTAAGATCATTCTCATTATCATTAATATTCTTTTATGAGGGACCTTATCAAAAGCATTTTGAAAAGCCAAGTAAATTATATCTACCAGGTCACCTTTATGTACTATTTTATTAACATTTCAGGTGAGGAATTGCTTTGAAGGAACAATATTTCCTTCCGGTGACTGAAGTGGGTTTTCTCCCTACTGTCATTTATTTGTCATTTATTCATTATGGTGACATTATGGGGTACAGCTGAGGTCAAGGGCCTGTTGTGCTTAAGGCTGCAGAAACATGAAAGGAAAGAATGGTGAACCTGGTGAACCTTTAGGAACCTTGAAAAAAAATAATAAAAAATGTAAATAAACTTTCTGGTTTTGTTCATGCTGAGCTCCTTGTGCTTGTGTTCTGTGTGGCACCAGCTGGGTGGTGGCTGCAAGGCGTGGGGCATCATGTCCCAGGCAGGGTGTCTGTACCACTCCTGGGGTGTGAGGCAGCCCGGGGACCCGGCTCTGTTCCCTGCAGGGCTGGTCTGGCTGCACTGGGAGCACTGCCTGGATGGCACCATTCCCACGGGCACTGCGGGCTGCTGCTCCTGCTGGAGCTCCCAGGGAGTTTTCCCTCACTCTTGTTGCACAATAGGAGCCATCGTGGAATCATTCCATTAGTTTTCAAGGGGGATTTCACCCCGTGAGACGAGCGGGGCACCTTATTTGACAGGTTCACTATTGTGTGGTTTGTTTTCTCTATAGCTTGGGCTGGGAACCAGCTACTCCGGGTGATTTACTGCCCCGATGAGCTCCCCACCACATAACTCCTTGCTCAGGTCCTGTTCACCTTCCACAGTGTTAAAGTAAATCACGGCTGAAGTCACTCTCTAATTTCCCACAGAAAGTGGCAGAGACAAGGAATCTCTTTAGTTACATCCGTACAAATAACTCAAGCCAAGGTTTTATTCCTGCTTCAGCATCCTCTGATTTTCAGCCTCCCGCTCTCCCCACAAAGATAGAGGGCTGTGCAGAAGAAATGCCTGCTTTAGCACATCTGACAGCAAGTAACCATGGAGAGTGGTGTCTTCCAGCAGATACATATATTTGAGTTAATTAGGTACAATAAAGCTGTCACATAACAACAGCGCTTTCTAAGTTTCACTCATTATATGCCTGGTTGGGGGTTTAATTTTTTTCTTCTCTACTGCATCTGAAATACCTTGATTTTTTTTTTATAGACCTATATCTCAATGTCCCTTTCCTTTGTAGCTTGTCTGCATTTGCTCTACCCTCTCTTCTTCTCTTTAGTCAGATCTCTTTTTAATTTTTTAAAGAATGTTTATTTTCAATAAACCCTGCTCAGCCGTGCAAATTTTATTCTTCCTGTTCTTATTTTCAGATCAAAGGTCCAACCACCATCTGCCTCTCTAGCACAGATTCTTAAATAGCCTCCAGACTGATTACATTAGCCAAACTCACCCTTGGTACAACTCCTGGGGCTGCTAGAGGAGTTAGTCTAGGAACAAATTTGTTCTAAGTTGTTAAAGAGTTTCACTATGCCCTTGAGCCTTCTGTTAATAATTTTTTTCATAGTTTTAAAATCTGGCCTTTTAAAGTTCACCCTCACTGCATTACCCCTAGGAGAGTAACCTTCTATTATGATATCAAACCTAATTGCATAGTGATTATGATTACCCAGTGGATTTCTTACTCTCACCTCCCTTAACTCCTGTGCATAATTGAGCACAGAGTTGAGATTCAGTCCCTCCAACAAAGGACTCCTCTGAAAAGCAGTCTTTAAATAATATCAATTAATTGGCTTTTCATACCATAGGCTTTTCAACTGATAGGCAGCAGAGGTGTGGAAGTCAGAGCTCTTCCACAGCTGACTCAGTGCCCTCCAAAGGGTCAGGCTGCATTGTCCCAGTGGTGGTCCTCAGAGTCACAGACCCATGGAATAGCCTGGCCTTGCACTGTCCCCAGGGGTCTCTGCAGCTTATCCAGGTGGCCTTGGCACTGGCAGACAGCAAGACAGAGGAACTCCTCTAAAAGCCAGAAAAGTGAAAAAGTGTAAGGTTTGGAAATCAAAAACTCTCTATGTGATAATGGGCAGAGGATAAGAGAAAGGAGGGAGGTTATGGGGCTCAGTGCACTTTTGAGATGGCGGTTTCTGACTGCAGTTCTTGCAGCACATTGACAGTATGTGTTAATACAGCTTCACACCCCACTGAAGCCTCTTGGACCCTGCCCTCACCCACCTGTTCTTCCCATAACTCTTTATAATGAGTTTGGTGGCAGACCAGATCAATCTGTTTGGTGGTTTCCATGAACTGAGACCAAATTGAATAATCTGTGGTGAGCATGTTGCTAATTTCAGAACGTAACAGCTCCTGGTGACTGCACTGGGTCATTATGAGAAGCGCCCCCTTCTGGGGCTCCTGGAAATTCAGTGGAAATATTTAGGGCCGAAGATAGAAGTAAATATTCTGGTCTTTTTAGGTTTCTGAGTGGTAGTACTTTAGCTGAGTTTCAGTCATCCCTTTTATAAATAGTGGTTAGCAGAAAATGCAATTCACAGAACAAAAAAATTAACACTCCTTTTCTAAAAATGCTATGGTCGCTGCAAAGAAATGAAGGAAATAAGAACTAGCTCATAAAGATTAATTCATCACAAGAAATTCCCTGTATGAGAGGTAAAGTGTAGTAGGGTTCTAACTGCTCGTGATAAATGCAAATGAATATTTTTTGTTTGCCCTAGCGGCTGCTAATATACATATTTATCTTAATGCATTTGGAAAAAAAAATTAACTAAAATAAAATAAAGCTCAATGGCTTGTTCTAAATGGATTCCTAGCGTTGGCAGGAAAAGATGTACAAGGAACTTTGCTAAACACTGTTTGAGTGTAGAGCAGCGCTGCTGAATACAACATAATGGGCTATTGCCTTTCAGCTTTGCAATTGCGGCTGCATGGTGCTGTTGGGCAATCTCCTGCTTTATGTGTGGGACGTGCTGAGCAGAGGCTGGTGCTGATACTGGGCCAAGTAGTAGCTGTGCTTGGATTGGTACCAATCCCTGCTTTTCACCTGTCCCTGATGCGAAGCCCTCCCTGCTGATGGTTCATGATTTCCTCAGAGATGGGAGGTGGCATGACAAGCTAAAGCACTCTCAGAAACATTTGGAAGCTGCAGGCTTTTATTTTTACATGGATCTGACATGCCACTTGAGTGTCCTCTCTGCTGTCTCTGGCTGACAGCTCAATATCACCCTGGTCATTTTCTGCTGTTTGCAGCACTCTGCTTTCAGGAGGTGGTCATGCAAGCATTTGGATTTGTTCAGACAATCACATCAGCCTCTCAGTGCCTGCTCAAGCTTTCTCTGTGCTCCTTTTCCTTTTGAGTCAGCTGTTCACCAAGATGCATCCTGTGCATTTACACAAGGACTTTAGGCACAAATCAGCTGGGATTTCATCTCTGATATATCAAGAAAACACATTCTCGTCTTTAAGGACGTGTTGTGGAATGCTATGCAATAAACATAGGAATAAAAATCACAGAGTCATTTAAGTCCAGAGTGGAAAAAAAAACCAGACCACATTGATTTACTGTGCCTAAAGGCTTCCTCTCCCTGCAGTGGATGTTTTTATTAGTACTGGATGCATAGAGAAATTGAAAAGAGAAATCCAGCCTGGCACCATCAGATTAAGTCTTCGTCTCACCATGCTCGAAGCATCCTTACCACCAGCATCTACAAGTGCAGGATGATATGAAAAGAAATAAATAGTAGACAAGCATCCATAATAAGCCACATCCTATCCTGCCAGGCTGCTCCAGGGCTCTGCAGGAGATGAGTGCCAGTCCAGGGTAGGGGATTACATGGGCCTGTGACCAGATTGTACTAAGGGGTGAGTTGTGTTACCATTAGGTAGCTAATGAATTCCTTGAAAATCTTTCTCTCCTGAAGTAAGTCTAGCTAAACCAAAGCAACTGAAGAGCTGTCAAGGACTGAAGAGTGTACCCAGTCTATGCAGGGGGGGTTAATTTGTACAATCAGTGGAACAGAGGGCAGAATTATGTCTGAACCAGGAAGCCAAAGGCAATAATAACTAATGTGTATCCATAAAAAATTCATGGGAAATTTCATCTTGGGTAAAAGAGAATGAATATCTATGTTGATTAAGTATTAAAAGTTCATTTTATTTTTAGAAGTACTCAGAAAATTGAAAACATCTGGGAACATTATGCAATTCTTTTTACGTAATAGCTTCCATTTACATTTCATCAGTGCCATCAGTTTAACCCTGACCTGTATGGAGGCAACCCACAAGATCCAGCCTTCTTTCTTGCTGGCCTGCAAGATGTGACTGAATTCAGGCCCCTCTCTCTCTGTGGAAAAAGCCTCATGTGTATAAATGATGGTCTATATCAGTGCATAGTGTCGAAACATTTCTACACATCTGACTTCCACCATCCTCTAGCAAAGTTGTACATCTCACTGTACTAAGTTTGAGCTGCGAATAGCAGGAAAATGTCTTAATCTGTTCAGTCTGTTAAAGTGTTGAATCCCTGTGAATTTGCACTGGGACACCCCATATGATTAGATATGTCTCCTGTTAAATCACAAGCAAGGAGCTCCAACAGAAATCTTAGATCTCCAAAGATATTTTGATAGGTCATGACAGAGGTTGGCATCTTGAGGGTAGAAACTGAAGTGCCTTTAAGTGTCTACTGTCATTTCTGCAGTGACAAGCCCAGGCCTGTTGATACTTAACTGCAAGATATTTTATTCAGGATGTGCTGTGATATTATTCTTTTAATTTTTCTTTAAGGAGGTGAAACACAGAGCCGCAGGTGTATTAACAGCTTCAGACTGGGCATGTGGGGTTCTGCTTTCCCAGGCAAAAAAACACCAGAGAGCAGCTGAGAGCAGGCAGAGGGGGTAATGTAGAGCTCCAACTCCTCCAAAGGTCTCTGGCAGAGGGCGGAGCAAAAAGACAGCAACTTTTTATCACTTTCCACCTCCAGCAAGCATCCTTGCTTTGGCCCAGATTTCTGCAATTTCCATCAGGTACAAATACACCAGAGCAGATTTATTTTGTCCATCATTAAAAGGCTCATTCACAGTCATTGCATCAGCTCTCAACATGGGGGCAGCCCCTGTCCTACAGGGAGCTCTATTCCACATCCCATGAAGTAATCACCTTTCAAGGACAAGGCTCGTCATTTCTTCCCATGCAGAGAAGCTGCCAGCAGGAGGAACCTGGTTTCATTTGTGTGCATTTTCGAGACTGTGGCAGGAGATTAACTCATGTAGGATTTACCAGATGTCTCTCTGTGGAGCGGGCTGCTTTGAAGAGCAAAAGAGTTCTTCAGTCTATGCCGAACCAAAGGAATGAATCATGCACCTGCACACTCACGTTTCTTTCAAGGACACATTGCCCCGTGGAGGTGGGGGGTTCTTTTCTTGCCTGGAGAATCTCACATCATCACAGGCAGAATATTAGAGGAATGGAGAAGAGACAATACATTGACTTTGCTTTATAGCCTGCCTTCTTCTTAGTCTCTCTGGCAGGTCAGATAAGCCCTGTCTAATCTTGCATTAAAAAGTTTTACCAGTGTCTGTTTTCTTTCCCCCCTGTTTTAGTGTCCCTTAACACTTGCTCAGCTAACATAAGGTCTTTCACCCTTTAAGTTCCAGCAGAAATATGCTTCTCTGGCTGATTTCCAGTGAAAAGGAAGTAGATAGCACACACTGAGAGGTATCTCAATCAAAGCAGAGGTTTCCTAGAAAGTCTAATTGCAGTGAGGGCAATTCAGCTGGTCACACTCATATTCCTGGCTGGGATGGAGCTGTGCAAAGTACCTGGCATAGGTAATTGTGCAGAGACAGTGGCATTTGCAGGGTGTCTCAGGAGTGAGGGCAGCAGTGAGGTGTGGAGTCTATCCTCAGCCAGTGCTGAGCAGTGTCTGGAGCTCATAGTGACAGATGGGTTAGATGGGTAATGGGGTCTGGTCTTTCTCACTGCCTTCAAGGACTCTGATTGATTTGTCCAGCTTGCCCTGATGAAGTCATTAATCTTGATGACACTTGCTGCAGCTCAGCCTCTGGCATGCCAGAGTAATTCTTTTTGCACCTGCCAACAGACAGGTCAGATAGCAGCATATGCACTGTCTGGAAGTTGTGAACCTGATTTCTAAGAAAGGTGTGATGGGAAGCCACTACAAGGAACTGGTCAGGAGATGGCCTGCCTTTGGTACAGACTGGAGGCAAGCAGCTTGCTTCCTGCAGTGAAAGAAAGGAAAGCATGGACCATGATTTCAAAAGTTTGTAACATTCCCATGACAAATCCAAGATAGATATCACTAATATTAAGCCTGTGTGTAATGGTTAAATGTTTAAATTACTGCCCACTGAAAATCTACCTTTTTTAAAATCATAGCTCTAACTCTGGAGTAATGAAAGCTCAAATGATTGACCATAAATCATAGTAAAGTCCATTGCTAGCAAGGTTAGAATTAGTAGATTATTGATCAGTGTAATGTTAAGTGGTAAATTAATTTTTTCCCATGAGCTCTCTTAATGGGTACTTGCTTTTTAAGATGTAGCAGGGCTTTGCATTGAATTAGGTTGGAGAGTTAAATAGCATGAACAGCTGGTGGATTCAGCCCAGCTCACTACCAGAGCCCTCTGCATGCTGTTGTTCAGACACGTTTCAAAGCTATCTTTTCCTTTACCATTGAGACTAGTAAATCCTTTGTTGAGAGCCAGGACAGGTTTGCAAAAAGTGAGATAAGAGGACTGTATCTCCCTGTACCATCGCCCACTGACACCTCTTTGCGCTTGACTAATTTTCCAATTATACAAAATCTTTTTAGTGCTGTGATGGAGCGTCCCTGGAAGAGAGGTTGCCAGTAGACTTGCTGCACCTGAGAAGATATCTGAATATGTGATGGCAAGCAGCTTTTGAGGCATTAACTTGTGGAAATTTTGTGCTTATAAAGGGGATCATAATAGTGCTAGAAAAATTATCTCTTCTGTGCACTTCTAGAAACAGATTGACTGACAAGGTCTACAAACTACAAACACCCCTTAGACATAAAAACCATCTTTGACTTACTCTGCTCTGCTTGTATAACACAATATAATTTACATCTTCCAATTTTTTGGATGAGATTCATTAGGTTTTTAAAGACTCCCAGGCTCAGAAGGGGGAGTGAGGGTGACCTGGTTCCACACACACCATAGCTGTCCTGTGAAGAAGAGTTTGGCTCTTCTTTGGGGCCTCAGGACTTTGGTGGACACTTGACACACTGTTTGTGCTACACAGATTTGGTCTGACTACCAGAGGTGGAGTTGGTGTCCAACTTTGATCATCCAATGAAAGTGAGATCAAAGCCTGTAAATCTAGTCTAGAATAAAATAATTTATTCCTTATACTAAGGTGTCAATATCTTGTCTCAATTTGCAAAGCCTTTCTCTCTGCCGACTGGTGCATTATCACTGTGCATACACAGAGAGCACTAAGGCACCCTGTACTTTCAAGAACTCGCTATGCATAGCAGTGGATGGATGTGTGATATATTAATGTGAAGAATCCATGGAAACTAACATGGGAAATCAGCAATGACCCTTGCTCAGCCAAACCTCAAAAAAGGCATTATTTCACCCTTGGAGAATTTGTGAGATGAGAAAATTTTCCCTCTTTTAAGATGGAAAGAAAAAAAATCAAGCTCTTGGTGTGCATTTTTTTTACACTGAACAAATACGCTGTAAATAAATACATAAAATACACCTCATTTTGAGCTCCTGAAATTTTCCAATGTTTAATTCCTCTAAAGTACAATTTTCAAAGCAATAAACTGCATCCTTTCTCCCTTTACATCAAGTCTTCAAATTACATTTTGCTGGGACCTCTTGCATGGCTCTGTTAATAAAGAGATGTTCATTAGCAACCTTAGATTTAACCATCGGGCAGAGAGCAGCACTATGCTGCGGTTTGCATTGGGTGGGTTTAGTTTCTTTCTTCTGTCTGTGGATGCCAGGACCCCTTGGCCAAGCCAAGCTGGCACAACAGTGTGAGCTGCAGATCCAAACACTTTTCTGGTTGCCCTGGCTGGGACATGGGCATGAAAAGCTGCTCTGGCTGTGGCTGCTGGCTTGTCACCACAGTTCTTCCTCCAGAGAGATTTCCTGGGTGGTGGCAGCACCCCTGGCTTATGTCCCTTTGTCACATAGGGCCTGGCATGACCGCTCTCCTGACCATCTCTCTGGCGAAGGCAGTGACTTGTTGGGATGGACCAAGCAAATTGTGAAATTCATCTGCCCAGGAGGCTCCCTCTTCCACTGCTGGATCAGGCCACTACCACAGTTTGTACTGCAGATAAAAGTGGTACCATCCAAGAGATATTCAGTTCTGTGATTTCTCAAAGTCAGATACCTTCTTTCATTGACATGGAATTTTATTAATGCAAACCTTACCCACACAGACACAGACATGCACATATACACATATGGCAGACTATATTCATATATCTACTTAAAATTGGTGTTTATGCTTCTATTTGTGTTCCCTCACACACAGAAGAGAAAGGTTAATGTGTGTTTTGCAAAGACAGAGGACACTTATTTGTTCACCAGAAAAGGAGTCAATATGTTTGGGTAGGGGGAATGGATTATCCTTAAATATCCTGCACAAGACAAAAAAGTTTCTATTTGATGTTGACGTTGATGTGACTCTGCTCTAAAGGTCAGTCCAATCACACTATTTTGGCTGTAGCCAGTACAATGAAACACTGCATTCAATCTTTCAGAAATTTGCATGTATTTTTCTGCACGTTACTGCCTTAAAAGCAAGTTTACTGTGTGGAAGTGGGCAGGTGCATGTGGTGTTTCTGAATAAAGATGAATATTTTTGTTTCAGCTTCAACTTATATCTTTTCTTTAAAGAGATTTTCTTTCTTTCTTTTCCCCTGGTTATTCCCTTTGCAATATTGCAAGTTCCCAGACAATAAAAATCCACTCAAACTTAATTCAGGAGTAATGTAAGAATTTTGGATCTGATATTTTTCATTTTTTAGACACCACTGTATACATTAGGATGTTGAAAAATTTAGGGTGTGTTCACATGTGTGTTCTGTCAGTCCAAATTTAAACCCCATCTTCTGGTAATTCAGGTGTCTATGCAAATAAACAGTGTTTGCATGAAGTAACTCCATTAGCAGACAGCAAGTGTTGGCTCAGATTTTGCTTCAAAGAACAGTTAAGGGGAGCACAAGATGTGCTTGAGATTGCAGACAACCTGATTTTCCCATCCCAAGCTAATTTTGGAGATGATTTCCCAGAGTAATTTCAGATAAAGAGGTAAAGCCTTAAGCATTTTAGTGAAGTGAAAAAAATCAATTATTGCTCAAGGGAATAGGAAAATTTTATTTTTCAAGGTTTTTTTTAGATTTCTGCCCTCCACAAGCAATAAAATTTATAAATAAACAGTTGTTTACATCTCCCGAGTGAAAAAAAAAACCCAAACCCAAAAAACTAGACCTCACAGAAAAATTGTGGCTGTGAAACTATCAGAAATATCACTGAAACAGAGATGGGCTGCAAATGGCCTTTTCCTGGCATCTTTTGACAAATTCACCAGGTGTACTGAGCTGCAAGGGCATCGTGAGCATACATTTAGGAGTGACAGTGTTGCACATAAAATCAGCACCATGTAAAAATCCTTCTGTTCCTTATTTGTACTTTTGAAATGGATGTAGAGGTGCTGCAGACTTTTAAAGCCTATGCTCTGCAATGCAGTGATGTGGCCACAGAAGCCCAATAATTTGTTTCCATAAAATATATCCAGATGTTTGCCTTTTGGCAAGGATGGGAGCAAGCTGAAACAGCAGTGAAATAAATTTTGTAAGTAATAAAAAGCCTAATACTTTGTTCCTTTCTTCAGTCCTGATAGTTTCATTATTTGTTTTACTTGATTTGAGACTCCAAGAAGGAAACACAAAAGGAAATTTTTTCGATGTAACGTCCAAAATTAATACCACTGCCCTGACACAGCAGCAGCAGTGACATAAAAAACAAGTAATGCTTAGCTACAGAGTTTTGTTTTCAGACAGATAATCAAAAGGGGACTTGGAGAGGTAGTCAATTGCAAGGAGACTTGGTAGTTTGAACAGTGTCCCAGTACAGCATGCCTCTGCTGCGGTTGGAGGCACAGGAGGTTGAAAAGCACTTGTGGGGAGGAGGGAAAGTACTTTGGGATCCTGGTTGTGGTGGCATCTGTCAACATCTCTGCCCCCATCCAGCCACAGGCCACAGCATCTGATGGCAGGGCTTGTGGAGTGAGGAGGAGAGGAGGGGATGTGCAGGGGAGGCACCAGCGCTGAGTGCTCCACATTCCTCGTGCTGAGGGACCCTGGTCCTGCTGCAGCATTTTCTGAGTGTGTCACAGGAACCCTCAAAGCTGTGTGAAGTGACAGAGATGTCTCCAGTCACACCACACATGGGTATCAGATGAAAGTGCCCAGGTGTATAATTAGATGCCAGCAGTGGCAGGGTGCTGTACAGCAGCTGATGTAGATATCTCACCTGGAAATCAATTACTGCTGAGGCTCAGTGTGTTATCTTCATGGAGAGGTGGCATTTATTTGAAGGAATTGAAGAACAAAAGCAGAAGCCTCGAGGTTGTTCATCTGCTGATGTTCACACACCTGAAGGAAAGAGGCTGTGGCAACTGCAACCTGGATTTCCTATCCAGCTTGGAAAGAGTAGTAATGGTGGTAACCAAAGAAATGGTTCTCCTTAAGTCTCCTTAAGTCTCACTATAATTGTGTGGTAATAAATTTCTTTTTTCAATATAGATGATTAGAAATTTCAGTAGTTAGAAGCTATTAATGTACTCACCATAAAGCATGAAAGTCCATCCTCATGAAACCCTAAATGACAGTACTGGTTATAAATTTTACTGAAGGTGGAAAGAGCAGTAATTATATGGCTGGCATTAGACTGACTCCCATATGCTTCCTGCAAACAGTAGGGAAACAGTGTTTCCCAGGACAAACCAGGGAGAAACTCTTGGGGAAGGCCTCACTACTGGCTTCAGCTGCCTGACAGGGGTAGGGAAGGCAGAGACAGACTCTTCCCAGCAGTGAGAGAGGAGACTGTGAATAGAAGTTACAGAAAGAAAGATTCTCTCCCAGTGATAGTGGTCAATCATGCAAACAAGTGTCCAAGGAAGCTGTGAATTCTCCATGCTCAGAGATACTAAAACCTTGACTAGACATAGCCCTGAACAACTGAGCTGGGCTGTCCCCATCCTCTGCACTGGTTTGGAATGGAGACCTCACAGCTCTACTGCCATAGTGGAGAACAACATTAGGCTCCTGAAGGTCTCAATTCAGGTGAAGTTTCCCAGTAAACAAGAATGGCAACAAGATCTTTTTCCCTCCTCCAAATTACATTTATGAAGAAATGTCATACACTTTGTCTGGAAAGGCCAAGCTCCACATGCAACCTTTTAGTTTTCATTCTGCAGAAGTCATAATCCTCCTTCATTGCCTGTAAACCACTGGTTTAATCTGTAGCTTAATTCAGGTATCACCAGCTCAATCTGTGCTAAATTAACCAAAACAGATTCCATGACAAAAACATCAATAGTCTCCCTACTCCAGGAGTTTTCTGGTTGTTACCAGAGGGCTGATGTTCTCACACAATCTGCAGAATCACCATATTACTTAGTTACATTAAAGTCATCTTCTTAGAAAGGACTTACTGATGACTTATACTCAAATGTGCAAATAATATGCTTGTAGAACATTAAAATGACTATAATTGTGTGGTAATAAATTTCTTTTTTCAATATAGATGATTAGAAATTTCAGTAGTTAGAAGCTATTAATGTACTCACCATAAAGCATGAAAGTCCATCCTCATGAAACCCTAAATGACAGTACTGGTTATAAATTTTACTGAAGGTGGAAAGAGCAGTAATTATATGGCTGGCATTAGATGTAGCTCTTTCTGCAGAGTGGCAGATCTTTTCCTCCTGTTGTTAAGCACTACTTTTGGCTATAACCAGTAGCCAAGGTATACTGTAAATAATATTCTGTTCTGTGATGGATTTCTGCACAAACAGAAAGGAAGAGATTTTTTATTAAAATAAAAATTGGCAAACAGTCAAGCATAGATGGCTTTGAGAGTGGCAATGCAATAAAGAGCACTGAGCATCTGGTTCAATGTTGTTTGACTGACCTATGTGAATGGTGATGACTGAAAAACCCATTAGCTGCTGGCAGGGAAATGTGTCTGATATTATCACCCAGGCACTAACATGGATGTGTTGCAAAATCACCAACCCCACTGACATTCTCACTGGCAGGTGTAGTGGAGATGTCAGGGAGTGGGTAGCCTTGTACAGAGACCAGTTTTTGTCCAAATAATTCTCTGAAACACCAGATAAATGGAAAAATATTTATGATTTTTTTTCCCTGTTTCTCCATCTTGGACAGTGAAATGAGATGTAGGTACAGTCATGGTTTGTCCCTGCCTCCCATACAGCAATTATTCTGAGGTACCAATGGCACACGCCTTCCTCCTCTATAGCCCACTTTTGAGCCTCTCATCCAAACCAAGTATTCAGTCTCCAACCTCATATTCAGTAAAACACTTCACAGAAGTATTTGTGTCCTTCTCCAGTTTTATGACTGCAGTGTACCTCTTTGACAAAACATCTATTTTTACATTCAGTTCTTGAAAGAAGTTCATTGTGGCAGGACAAACTATTGTACTTCTTAGCAGGATTCTTCAAGTAGCAGGATCTAATTCTCTGGCTGGCAAACTCAAGTGTTTGCAGCACAGATCATAATGAAAGCATCTGCCTGGCAATGCCTTCTGATTTCTCATTAAATAAATGAAAAATATTCAACACAATATCATATATTTCTGCTGAAGCTAAAAATACTTATGAAGATATGCCTCTTCTACCCCCAAGCTATCTCTCTGATAGCCTTTGATCATGTACATGGAGAAAAACAAACAGAAAACAATCCTTGTCAGAAATACAAATAGTTGACCAATATGATATACCAAATAATCTGGTTTTGCTTATCAATCTTACTAACAACTAAAGTACAAATCAGTCAGTAGGAAAATCAATTTTGGGATAAATTTAATATCTGAAGATCATGACAGGCTGCATAGAACTGTCTCTGCATATAATATTGCTTAATCTATATTTTTTTCCTTTAAGTGTTGGGCTCTAATTCAGCACAGAAGTCAGAAGAGATGTTCTTGGGCATGGAAATTTTTGAGGGAAAATGGAACAACATCTGCTAATGTTCAGGAACTCCTGAAATCTTGAACTCCAAAACTTTCCCTGTGACATCATTATAACATCAAACCTCAGTGGTGAAACATTTGGAAGGACTAGGATCTTCTGACAAATAGAATGACACAAATGAAACCTCAATAATTTACACTTGAAAGGTTTTTTTGCAGAAAGCATAGATGTGGGAATGGTTCATTAACCCAGCATATCTTTTCCTCTGTCTTCTGCATCACCACTTCAATGGTCAAGTTATATGGTGCAGACCTCAGCAGTAAATGTTTTGCTCGGAATTATTCAAGCATATAACAGAGGGAATGTGCAAAAAGTCAGCTCAGAGAAATTTGATTTAAGGTCTTGATTTCCTGACTCTAGAAGAAAACTTCCTGGTGTGGTAAGAACTGGCAGATTTAGACAACAGATGAGCTGACTGAGGTTTGGGGGATCAAACATAAAGATTTTTAAGACTTAAGAATTTAGAAACATGTGGGAACCTGCTCAGTGTGAAGGAGAGGTTACTGATGCCTAAGGAACCATAGGCTAGACACCTATTTGTGATTTATGATTTATGTCTTGCTGGAAATGTGGTTTGTGTGCTGCACTACCCCTCAACAGCAAAAAGGCTCCCTGTGAGGCTCCACACTTCTGTAAGCTGGGGTGATGAGTGGTGGCACTGCATGACCCTTTTCTTCTGATAACCACTTTCCCTTATGATGAAAGGCTCTTCTCATGGGCTGCTTCTGATGTGAAAAATAGCACTCACATCGATTTCCCAGCTGAAAGTATCTTTTCTCTTCTTCTGGACCACTTTGTCCCTGCAAGTCAGACACAGCCAAGACGAGATGCCTTTAAGAACATTGTAGAATGTTTAGTGGACAAATGCTGCTGCCAGTGACATGAAGCTGCATAATCTCTGTGAACTCAGAGCCCTTTTCTCACCATATGTCACAGGAGTGCAACGTTATTAAACACATCAGGCATTAGGCAACACACAGTGGTCTTAATTAAGGTAAAAAGAAAGCATCCACTCTTTTCAGAAAATTGATGTCTCTGAATATGTCACTTAGGTCATGTTCAAAAGACCTGGTGCTTCATCAGCCTTTGCAAGTACATTGATTTCATCCCGGCCAGAATTTAATAACATGGAAAGTGTCCTCCTACCACTTCCCTGGGGATATCACAAGCTATAATTAGTTAATGATCCTCATGTTTTGAGTCTCTTTGGATGAATAATTTCCTTGTCGAAAACTAAAACCTCATGTAAACGAAATTATTTCTATTTGGTTGAGAATTGTTTTGGGTAAAAAAGGGAACAAAAATGTTTGTTTTGTTATGCACAGAAGGCATCGAATTTTCAATTTGATGGAAACAATCCTGACTGTGTTTAACTTAAAACCTAAAAAAAGTAAAGCAAATAACATGAAACAAATTATTCATTATTCTGGTAAACAAAATGTTGTTCTTAACCAGACAGCTTGTTAAGAGAAACAATGTCTGGGATCAACTAAAGGAATATTTTGACTCTATTTTTCATTTTTAATGAAAAAAATTTGCTCACAAAGCTGTTGGTGCTGGAGAAGAGAAGAACAGAGGGTTCTTCTTTGTCTCCTTAGCCAGAGTGCCGTGCAGGCTCCCTGACTGGGCTCACTGTGAGTGTTGAATGGCTGAAACTCTGTCTCATAATAGAGCTGAACATTTGCAGCTTTGCAGGTCTTTAACAAACGCAGGGACCAGTGATGGGATTGATGTCAATTCAGTCTTCTATCCTCAGCTACTAATAAAGATTTCCTTTACAGTCAGTGGAGCTAGGGAGAAATATTTCCAGTGAAGATTTATCTCATCCCAGGACAGACACCTAAACGGGATTGGATTCCTCATGGGCATCCCTTTCTGCATCTACTGTGTAAGGTGATGGAGTACATCCTCTAGATGGCCCGAGATGCTTGAGATGAATCTCGTTGTTATGCATTATTCCTTATGCCAGGGAAATTCTGTGCCAGGTATTTCTCCTCATTATTTCTAAGTAAAAATGAACACCATTAGCAGCTTGACATTTTCACTGAGAGGATCTGGTTCTCTTTTTACTTACACAGATATAAAAAAAGGGGCATCTTCATTAAAGCCAACGGATTTTATCTAGTGTAAAGCTGGTGGAAGATAGCGAAGATCTTTTATGTTCACTGTACATGTGGTATGAAGAATGTCTGAGCACAGCCCTGGAAGGTGTTAAACATTAAAAGCAGTTCATCCAGATACCTTTGCAGGCTAGAGAAAATAATTGTTTCTAGTCAATGCTTGAACTAATTTTCTGTAGAGAAAGACACTTTAATGAAGCTTTAGTTAGTTGTGGGTTTGTTCTCCTCTCTTATCATACATTGCATGGTATATGCAGGGCAGTTACGTAATTTTCTGACACGATAAGAATTAGAACTTTTTTCCCAATAAGAAACTGAGGATCTTTCTTTAAGCGGTGGTTGAGAAGAAAACAAGATGGCACTGCACACTCCCTAAAATTTTGAACATGCTAACATGAGCTGGAGAAAAATTCCAAGATGTCTTGTACAGCACTTCTACAGCACACTCATCTCTAATGGATATTTTGTTACAACAAACAAACCTTAATAAATATTAATAATAATACTACAGGTCAGAAATGGAAAATGAAAGCAATTGAGGACTGCATCATTGAAGGTTCATTTCTTGAGGACCAGACTTGCAGTCCCATCCCTCGGGTGGCTGGTCTCAGGTGGTTGGTGTGTCACAGGGTCTTTGTGCAGTGATAAAGAGCTGAGGTACACGCTGAGATAATTACAGTGTTGGTTGTGGTCCAGTGATGGCTTACATTTGCAACTTGTTAGAGAGTTTATTGGATTGCCAACCCAAGCATTTCTTAGAATAAACAATTTTCCCTTAGTTTTGCTGAAACTTCACATGCTAATAATATGATGGTTAAAGGCAATAACATTTCAGCATGTTAAATATCATAAATTTTGGATGTTCAGTAAAGCAGAACTAATCTAGTTTTAAAGTAGAAGGCTTTCCTCTAACACATAGAGTTTGCTGAGGAAACCAGCCCTTAGTCCAGCTGGAAGCAGAAAGAGCAGGATGGATTTGGTTGTAGTGAGGTACCCAGATTATTCTGGGGACCTTGGCACCTGGGCTGTGCCTGCAGACAGCTCCTCTTCCTGCAGCAGCTCCTCGACAGTGACATTTGCAAGAGGAAAAAAAGCCAAGAAATATGGAAACTTCTGCTCTTCCTGCATCTCAGACCCAGTTTTAACCTGGACTGGGTTCAAGCTTTGTTGGAAAGGAGAAGTCTGGAAATTGCTTGGAAATCTGTGAAGCCTTCTGCATATGTTTTCTACCTGAGCAACAGGAAATGAATTCTGGTCCCATCTACATATCTACAACTTTCTGTAGATGAGGAAGAAAAGTTTGGTCTTATTGTTGAAGAAGATTGAAAACAAATGTAGTTTCCCTTGAGGATTTCTGATATTTAGACACTTTTTTAATCACAAATTGGGATGAAAAGTTAAAAGATCAAAACTTCTGGAAAACAAACATCTATTGATCTATAAATGTCAAGTTGCATTGTTTCCACACATTTTATTCTAAGATGTTTTGACTGTTGCTGACTGACAGAATTTTTTTGAGTGTGTTGGCACGTTGGGATTTGGTTATTGGTAGTCTTTGTGCCTGTGCTGGCACCATATTTTGTTCTGTAAGTCCATGCTTAAGTTATGCAAAGCTGCATCTCAGTGCCTTATGGGGCTTGTTGTCCAGTGAGGGCAAATAACCTGAAATGAATGATGAAAAAATGATGGGGCTCACTCTGATCACTCAGACAGATACAGAGTTTGAGTGACTTGGTCCAACCAAACATTTTCCTTTTCTTTAAATAAAATTATTTCAAAATTATTTTTCTCTCCAAAAATTTAGACTATGATGAGACTGATTTCTCTGGGGTTAAAAGTTCAACAGGTTTTGTGTTTAGTGTTGAAGATTCTTATAGCTTTGCTCTTCAGTTACTCAGTTTTCAAGGCAGCTTCACCTATCTATTTATTTTGTGTTTGTAGAAGGGAAATAATGTAGTCATGGCACTGACAAGATATTTTTTCTAGCTGGGATGCAGTGAACTATCTTTCACATTTTGTAACAGGTCTGGATATAGTTTTTGCTTTAAGCCCACTTTAGTCTTGCAACTTGCCTCCCTTTTAATCCATGTCAGGTTTACAGGGTATATCAATACCAGCCTTTGTACCAGACTTCCAGAGCTACTGTAACCATGACAAGGACTGCAGGGGCAGGCCTTAACTTTTGGTAACTTAGCTGATATGACTGGAGGAGGAGAGAAGGTTTTGCTCTTCCCCACAAGGCATGTTTGGTGTTTTTCTGCTCAGTCAGTGGGTTTAATAAAAAGCCATTTTCTGTCCCTGTTGTGCCTGTACAAGGAACACGTATAAGGAAAGCAAGGCTTGTTTGTAGCCCATTCAGTGTAATGGTAGATGCCATCCTGACTCATTGCAGGCTGTATAGCGAACATCATTATGGAAGTGTGAGAGTTATCCCCTTCTGTTGTCCCAGAATTAAAATGTCATCAACAAAATAAAATCCTTCTCTAAAGGAGACCATGTTCTCATTTAGTTCCTACACCATTTTTGTCTTGTTTCCAAAAGCAGATCTGTGGTGATTGCTTAAGTTTGTCTCAGCCAGATTTCAGAGAGGATAAGGATATCAGGCTTTCACGTTTTCCAGGGCGGCATGTAGCTGAGCAGAGGGTCTGAGGAGCTCACCCATGATAAATGCTGAAGCATCTGAGCAGGAGAAAGGCAACTCTTGTGAGGTCCCTGTTCCCTGGCAGGCATCTGGGGTGCTCCCTGGAGCTGGCTGGAAGCAGCGGGGTCTCACCGCTGGGGACAATCACCTTTGAGTGCTCTGCAGCTTGCACGAATTGGCCTCTGGTGCTTGCAGTGCCTCTGGGATCAGCTGGGCTCAGATATGTAAATGTTAGACAGATAACATGAAGAGAGAGGAAGCCCCTGTCAACAAAAATCAAGTCAGGCCTGAGCTTTCTGAAGAAGGAAACATTGCTCCCTTGTGTCTTACACAGAACAGGGGATTTGCCCTGACCCTGGTGGTACTTGTGACCCCTCTCCAGTCCATCAGAATTCGGGCACTGTGCTGTGGCCAAGGCTGAATCATCACTCCTGGCTCTGCTCCTGCATCTTGATGCTCTGCACTTACTGTCACATTCTAGGGTACATTTCTTATTCAGAGTTAAAACTCTTGAGTATAAGTGATCAGTTCTTATTGATTTGAAAAGGCTGAACTTAAAATAGCTGTTGTTTAATGTCTTGGAACATTAATATTAGATTAGAAAGATGTCCCTGACTTGGTGCCCTGAACAGCAGGAAATGTATACATAGAAAAATTCTGCTCTTCCAGGACCATTTGTGACAGTGTTCTCCTGTAATAATGAGTTCACACTTGGGTTAGGGTTCCTTTTGCTGGACTAGACAGAACTAGGGAGAACAATCTTATCATTCATCACAGTTCCCCTCAATCTCAGGAAACTGCAGCAAAGACTGAAGTCAGAAGCACCCACAAGAGCAAATATCCTGAGTCTCCAGCCTAACATATTCAGGAAATGTTTGTCAGCATCCCATGACAAGCTTAAGACCTTTCAGAAATATTAGACCAAAACCCTCAAAAACTCTTTTGCATCACAGAAGAGGGTAGTAAACGTCATAAACTGTTGCTACAGTTTATTTTCCTTCTCTTAGCAGTTTTCTTAAATAAATCTGAACTACATGTTTATTATTACTGCTGTTTTTCTGGTCCAGGAAGTGCACATGTATATACAATATATCTATAATCCATGCATGCACATGATCTCTGAGTGGGTCTGTATATGTGTTTTATGTGGATACATACTCCTATACTTTTTAGGTGTTCTCACTTTTCTGTTAAGACAAGTAATTTTTTTTGTCAGCAAACTTTTAGATAGTAGGAGTGTGGCTTTTAGGTTTTATTGTGAAATGTTTTTAAATGGTTCCAAATCTCCATTTTCCACAGCCTCCTCATTCAGATACTCCCTTCTGGCTTGTTTGGCATGTTACCATTTTCAGAGCAATTTATTATATTACCTTTTAAACCAGCAGGTAGTTGAGATCCTGGTTCAGGTTTTGTACTGTCTCTGCATATGGCAAATTTGATGAAATTAGAGTTACTTCATTGTGTCTGTAGTTAACTTTCAGGCGCTTGAGGGCTTTAACTGTTCCAAATTAAGGTTATTTTCATGTCTCATAGATGTAACCCCTTTTGAATTTTTCTTTTCCCATGGCATATTATTCCACCCACTAGATAGTAACTCTTCCTGTAGTCACCATATCTTACACAAATTATTTCTTTCTAAATGTCATAGAGTGGCTGTAATGATCAAGTGAAAGAAAATTGTGCTACAGAAGGACTTAGTAATTAAAAAAGCATGACAACAAACACCTTCCAGCCAAGCAGAACAGCAAACAACTCATTATAATTATTCCAGCCTGTTTGAACCTGCCTTCCGCTCGTGCACTCAGGCAGAGCTACAAGGCTCTTCTTCTCCATCAGGTCTGAATCAGTCTTTTGCTCACTTCCTATAACATGGTCTAGATAAGAGCTCTTCAGTGGTAATTTGCTTGAGTTTCTAATAAGGAGAGATTTTAGAAAGCAGACACTAGTTCAGGCAATAAGCTAAATGTATCCATATCTGTAAGTAAGCAGATCGGAGCGCTGCTTGTCTCTCCCCTTTTCATCCTTGTGTTTAGAAACTGAAGCAATTAAAGGGCTTGGGTGCATTTTGTTTTCCTCTTGGCCATTTAAGCTTTGTGTTCCTACAGTCAGCAGGATGCTGTTTTCACAGTTGTTCTCCTGGGCTGGTGGCTGTGACTCAGGTGGCACTGCAGGAGCCCGAGGCTGTGTGGTGCGCGACACTGTGGGCTGTGCTGCCCTGAGGGACAGCAGTGGCTGACCAAGGTCAGGGCTTGTCCACTGCCCAGACAGAGGCCCCCAAGAGCTTTTTAGTTATCACAGGATGTTTGGCATGCAATCTGTGTTTGGAGGGTACAGACAGATTGTTTTTTGAGTGCTATTCTCAACCTGAGCATGAACTTTCCAGGGTGACCAACAGGAACTGCTACAGAATGAGCTGAAGGCTGGGCTAGAAAAAGAGATGTTTTGAGGTCAAAGATGATGGGTAAAGCCATACCTTGGTCAGTACCATCTCTTGTGGGTTAAGAAGGAACTTAGGTATCAAGGAACTCACAAACAAATGGAAGGGGCAGTTTGAGGACGACATCTGGCTCCATTGTATTCACAAAAAATCAGAAATCTGTGGTGTTACATCATGATAACAAAATGGGAAGGTGAGCCCAGTGTTGCTGAGGTGCGGTGGGGACATGTCTGCAGGATGATTTGAGAACAGCACAAGAGGCAGTTTGACAATGACTTTTAGGACAAGTCATAGCCACGCATGAAGATATTTGGGGCAGGTAATGGAAGTTACCAAATTGTGGCAGTTAGGACACACTGAGCAGCAGCTCAGCTGTTCTTGAAGTGATGCCCATTTTAAGAAGGAAGAATGGGTTGGGTTGGGCACATTCATGGCTGAGCTGAGCTGAGCCAAGGAGGGAGATGGGTTAGTTTTGCAATGAACTGTGCAGTGTGTAATGTGCATCCCTTTATTTGGAGACTGCGGGTGAAATTAATCCAAAGAGCAGATAGGATCTATGTGCCAATTGCATTCCACTCAAACCTTTGTGAACAGGAATGAATTTCACCTTGTCTGACCCATGAAGATGTGTGAATACTTATCTTCCTTTCTTTAAGCATTTATTTTTATAGTTTCAATTAGCTAGATTTTTCTTTTTCAATAGTAACTTTCCTTGATGTACATCTGCCTCCAGTTTAATACTTACCAGTAACTTGACATGAATGGCAGAGATGTCTTTTGTTTGCAGTTTAATATGGAATCAACTGAAACATTTTAATTTATAAAGTGAAATCCATTTATTCTTAAGTCTTTTGCAACAGAGGTAACATTTGCAAAATGCTTTGAAGATGAAAACCACTACAGTATATAAATATTAGGTATTATTTTATATCTTCATCATCTGTGCTTTTAAAATTAATACAAAAAAATTCCCATTAATACCCACATGCCCAGTAAAGCGCATATCCTTCTTCTAATCTTAATGCTTTATTTTCATCTATGAATCCTCTTAATCTTTGAAATTAATTACCATGATTAAAAATGAGAGATGTTTTCTCAGAACAATCAAATTGTTCTGTAGCGAATTTTCATATTAGTTTTGGATCATTATTTTAATTTCTTTTGCTATTAAAACACAGACACACACACACTCACATCCTTGGATACAGCATCTGCACTCTCTTTAGAGCAAGAGGAAGTCTTATTTCGCTTGTTGCTGACTACAGCCAGGAGTGACCCTGTGCAGTGGTGACCTGAGGAGGAGAAGGGGCACTGCCTTGCCTGGCTCAGAGCTCCTGTTGGGGCAAAGGCCAGGCCTGTTGGCTTGTCAGCCAGAGCTCAGGAGAGCACATTCATCCACCATCCAAGAGAACTGACTTATCAAAATGAGACCTTTAACACACAGGACATATTCACACTGCTGAGGAGAAGGTTTCCCTGCCAGTGGAAGGGAATCAGTCCAGTTACATTTACCTATAAAAATGACAATTTGTGTTGAGCCCAAAGCCCTGTTTCTTTTAGTCCTCATGAGCCATCTGATTTCTACACCAATAACAGAGAACCAAATGTGAGAACATTTCATTGTGTTGGGGAAGCAAAATGAAACAAAGATGGATACTTCAGTGCTTGAAGTGGTGAACAGGGCCAACTCATGTGTTTCCTGGCAATCAAAGCAAGAGAAAATTCTCATTGCAGTTGGGTTTTGTTCCGGTCCTTTCCAGATATTGGTGATATTTTAATTCAAGCTTGTGTCTTGTTTTTGTTCAATGCTTACTGCAGGTTTGCACACCTGAGCCCTGTTCCCTATTGACTGTTTACAAGGAGAAGAGGGAAAATATCAAAGACCTTGCATTGTCCAGATTCCCTGATTAGAACCAGTGGGAGAGAAAGGGAGAGGAAACTCTTTTAAAATATTAGTGTCAGTACATTTTACAGGCAGCCCTCACAACCTGAGTCTTTAAGTAAGTCAATTGAATTGTTCCCTAGGAAGATCTTTCTTTGATATAACACAGAGAGTTCCTTTTGTTGCAAAAATGGCAAAAAGAAAGGGGACAAAAATCTGTGAGCTGAACAGGAAGAGGAACTGAAATAGAGTCACATCACAAGTGCTGAAAATGGATTTTTTTTGTAGATCACAACAATACAGAATTTCTAATGTGGAAAGCATTTGAGAATAGAAAAGAATGCATCCACTGTGCAAGAAAGGCACAAGAAGATATGTCTTTTATTATATTTTTATTTTTTTCTGCCCCTCTCATCAGAACAATGAGAAAGGTCAGGCATGAGCTCTGGAGATTATTGTGGTAATACAGACACTGTTGTGGTGATATGTGACAGACAAACCAGGGAGATCATCCACAAGGAGACCTCACTGAACTAACTGTTGGTCCAGAAAATGGCCAGCTGGCTGTGAAAGAGGTGCATGTGTATGTGGGAGAGAAAATGGGGCAGGGAGAAATTTTCCAGAGCAGGAAGTTCCAGGTTATCACTCAACTGGAAATGACAGAGCAAGTGACTACAAAACTGCATCTTGACCTCCTTCCTCCCCTCCTCTTGGTGCAGAGAGGATTAGCTGCAAGCTCCATTCCATGGTCACTGCCTGGACTCACTGTACTCCTTCCTCTGTTCCTTTCTGTGGCTGTGGAAAGTACAGAAATGCTTTCATGTAATGAAAGCTAGACCAGGAAAAAGGATCTGCTCTGATGAGATTTCCCCAGAAGACAATACTGGCTCTAATTCCTCCAGTTTAACTTTCTACTTCCGGAGGATTTGCCAAGGAAGGAATTTAATTTTTTCCCTAGACGAATGTATTAATATTTAATAAAAAGCAAAGCCAGATGACACGCCTAGAGAAAATAATGAATTTACATAAATCTTTTGCTGTATTTGAACAGAACAAGATAAATTGAGGGGATTTAACTCAGATTCTTTTTTCTTTTCTAAAAAATAATAACTATAAAATGCCCAAAAGGCTTCAACTTCAGAAAATGGGTTTCTGTGTTACTCCATATCAACACATACTTGATCCTAAAGAATGTGTTACATCCTCTTTCCCACTGATTTATCTCCTGATTCTGGCTTGTCTTCCTAGCCTGTTCTTGCCCCCAGTAGCAGGCACTGGCAGATGGCTTACCAAGAAGAAAGTACTGAGCCAAAGAAGGTTTTTCCACCTCAGGCTGTCTCCTCATACTCTGCCTAAGTTACTCAGCCATTTCTCAGCATTTCCACTCATGAATGCTTATTGTTCATCCCCTTTTACAAGAGGCTCCATACAACCTGTATTATTTTTTTGAGGTTGTCTGGAGTCTAAAAGTTTAGGTGGACTATTTTAAAGAAAACCAAGAGGTCACTCAAAGGGAAGCAAAAATGAACTGTAACACTTTCTGCTGGTGGGTAGTTCTGCCTGATGCCAAGCTCACTACCCTGCCTTTTAATTTTCCTTCAATTGCCTGTCAAATATGAACTCCCTCTGGATGCTGGAGAGAAACAGATTTCACCTGTCAACAGTTGACAGGGATGGCAAAAGTCAAGGATGCCACGATTACAGCACCTTCAGCTTGGCACACTGAAGAAAGATTTAACTTTAAAGTGCCCTAAAACCAACTTGTTTCACTGTTTTCCCTTCCTTCTTCTTGTATATACCCCATAGTGGTGAAAGCACCAGTAAAAGACTGCTCAGGAAAAGAACATTTTCCTCCTTGCTCTCCATTTTGTTTGAAAGACTGCACAGGGACATTTACTAACTCTATTTTAGAAGGATATGTCAAGTCTCCTACCAGGACCCTGCACAGACTTTTTCAGTATCAATTCACTCTCCATTGCCAAGCTTTTAAACAAAAATAAACCAAGATAATGTCAATAAATCATCTTCCCTCCTTTCCAGCACAGCACCAGTGGAAGACTGTGGTAAGTTATCATGTTTTTAACTATGAACCTGTCTGGCTCTTTGTCATCTATCTTGTGTCTCCCACTCTGGTCTGGCTCAAGGCTGAACATTAGTAAATGATGAATGCAGGGCTGTCTCTCCTGGTTTGTACTGGCATTATTAACCCATATTCTTCTGAATATTTCATACCACATACATTAATCATGAGTTGCTGGAGTCATGGCAATTGACTCTCAGGTTAGTTGCTCGGTTTGTGAAGGCAGGACAGAAATTCTTGCTATTGGCTGATCCCTATTTTGCATTTTCAAGGATTTTCTTTAACCCTGTGATGCTGATCATTGTAAAGCAAATTGGCTGGTGTAAATTGGCCATTCCACATGTATTTACAACAGTATCTGTCCTAATGATGTTTTTTTCAGGTGGCTATACTATCATATTTTGATTTATTGTGAGTCTAAGAATGCCAAGTTTAATGTAACAACTCTGTGGCTGTAACATATAGTCATTTTTCTGTTGATTCAATAATGATCCATTGACTACTGTCCTCCTTTTTCCTTTCTTCTTTATGTATCTATTATTTTCTCTCTCTCTTTTTTTTTTTTTTTTTAATTTTTTTCCCCTCACTTTGATTCATTGCCTCAGAAAACAGTCACTATACAGAGACAGGAGCAATGGAATAAGACAGATCTTTCATTCCCCTCTGGACATGGCTAAGCTTGTATCAGACAAGCCTCTGGAGGCCCAGAGTTCAGTAATTTGGTGGGGAGAATTGGGCTGGGAAGGTGTGATGGTTTCTTGTTGTGTGTGCAGGAGGCAAGGTCTTCAAGCTGGAAGTGAGTAAAGAACCATCTGTGTGTCATACTCTGTTTAGGTGGACATGCCACAGAGCAATCGCTTTGCGCCTGACTTTTCTCCAGGGAACCCTCACTGAAAACAGTTCATAGGGAGTGTCATCACTACATATATATAGGTCTGGGTTTTCCTGGGAAACTGAGGCATCTCCCTGCTGATCTGACCATGAAGCCAGTCTTCATTTTCAGACTGCCATACATGTGTGGTGGTAAATAAACAGCTCCCCAGCTTGTGCTATTTCCTCCTCAGGCTTCTGTTCCAACGGTCCATACTACCATTGTCTTCCACCTGCAGAACTGCTCAATTCTGTGCTCCTGAAAGGCAGTTTTTGGATGCTCTGGTAGTAACTAAGGGAAGGATTATAAACCTGGGCCTTTAGCACCAATACAGGTAGATGAAGCAAAGCTGGGAAACATGATTTCTGAGAAAAGCTGCTCCAGCAGCCCCAGCCATAGGCTCCCTCCTCTAGCAGCAGAGGTGGCTGCACTTCTCTCATCAAGGAAATACAACCATAAATGGATTTTATGTTGCCTGTGGCTGTCTGAAAATGTACAAAATTATAACAAAGAGATAATCTCCAAGAGAGCTCAGGGTCCTGGCTGGAGGAGCTGGGTTTTTCTGCAGAACATCTGCAGACCCCCCTGCAGTCATGATTACCAAGCTATGTGTCATGTAATGAGGGGCTAAATACGGCTGAGACTACAGGCACTGTGGGGAGACGGCTAATGAGGAGCTAATTGGGTAAGGAAAAAAACAGAAAGAGGAAATGAGTAGGGAGGTTAGTGTATCTGATACGGAAGAGCTCTGGAATGGGAAGTTATACAGGGTATTTTTGGCTCCGGCTCGTGTTCCTTCACTCTCACCTGTGCAGGAGATGACTCTTTCCCCGGGCACAGCCGGAGCCCTCGGTTCAGCAGGAGCTGTGCTGGTGCCGGACGTGGGGCTCATGTGCCATTTCACCCTGCGGCAGCTCAGCCCGGCCAGCCCTGCCCGGGGAGCGGGGAGGGAGCAGGTGCTGGGGGGAAGGTCTGGCAGGAGCTCCTGAGAGCTCCTCATCGATCCTGTGCCTGAAGTTACTGCTGTGCCTGGCACACTCACAGGTACCAGGGGTCTGGTGTCCTGACTGTGGGCTCAGGGCAGGCCGACATGCAGCGAGGGTGGGCAGGAGCCGAGCGGGGCCGAGCCTGCCAGAGCAGGAGTGCTCGGAGCTGCAATCATGTGCATGAAAGGCTTCAGAGCTGAGCTAAAACACTTTATTCCATCTTCCCTATTATCCAGCAGCCAAATGAGCATCGATTCTTGTTAATCACAGTTTTGGGGACTACTGGAGACAAGTCTCAGGGCTCCCAGGGGGGCACTGCAGGTGGTTTGGGCCTAGGTGCAGCTCTGTTCGCTGACACTTTTCCTCTGCTGTCCAAGGCTCGTGCTGGTTATTACCTGTGCCCATTGCAGGAAAAGCCACAGACACTGTTTCTTCTGACCGAACACGGTCTCCCAAGCTCTAAATTGCCCAGTGATTCAGTTCCTGTGGGTCCCCCTGACCATCCCATTGCCTTGTGACAAGCATCTTCCCTCTTCCAGCTCTTGATGCAAAACATTTGTCTTGTTTCTCTGTCTTCAATACACCAGGGAATTATATACATTTGGAAATACCCACTCGTCTCCTCCCTTCTTCTCTGCCATGTTGTCATTTGATAATTATCTTCATGAAAACATTTCACTTGAACATAATAAATTTTTATATTAAGACCTTAGAAACTGTGTACTAGCAGCCTCAATGTCTCAATATAATTTAATTAACTTTGAAATATTTAATAAAAAAAACCCCCACATACAAAAACAACAACAACAACAACAACAACAACAAAAAACTATGGAAAAACCCCTAAAAATTTAGATTTCACTTACAGCACTGATTTAGACTTTTAATGTGCCATAAAAGAGTTCCTGTGGTTTAGCTCTTTGAAACAGTGTGTTATAGTGTTATACCCTTGGTTGTTGCAGGGTAGGCAGTAAGATTATGGTAATCAGTGATCATTCTTTGATTGAAGGAGCATGCCAGTACACATGCAAAATGCTAGTGTTCCATATATTCCTGGTGCCTATAATTTTTACCTGCCTTTCAGGCTGAATTGCACTGCATTGCTCAAAACACATTTAGATCCTCTGGGTACAGCAGGATTTTCAAGGTCTACAACCATGTGCAGTGAAAGATGTGATAAATGCTGAAGTGGTTTCCTAAGTGAAATGAAGAAAACGAAAATGATACTAGTGCTGATGAAGGTGAGCAGCAAGCCTGAGATTTAAAGAGGGAAATGACAGTATTATCAGTCAGGTATCATGGCAACCAAGGAGCCTAGATTTTGGTATCAACTTTCCATTCATATTGTCTCTTTACTTGGCACAACAAGGTACATTTTCCTTCAGAAAATTTAATCACCTCCACGGAGGTCATTCAAATGTTTAAGCGCCTGGCCTTGCTCAGGAGCTTGGGGAATTCAAAGGGCTCATGGATACCTGAATATTTGTATAGGGAAAAATAATCAAACAACCCCACCCCTCTGCCCCCCCTGAATAACCACCAGACAAATCTGTGAAATCCAGGCAGAAAAATCACAGTTGTATAAGACACCCTGTTTATTGTTGCAACATCTTAGTTTATAGGATTTTTATGGTCAGTGTTATTCAGTGGCTGGAGTTAAAATACTGTAAATCCAGGCCTTCTCCAGAGAAAGTGCGGGCCACTTTTTTCACAGGGAGCTGAACCAAGCATGTTAGTAAGGCCAGAGGTCTACCATGAAAACTCATCTTTGAGTGACACACTTGTCTCCTAGACACACACACACACACACACACACATATATATATACACATATACATATGCTCATGTCTGTGTTGCAGTCTGGAATGAGGAAACTGCAGAAGGCTGTAGAAGTGCGGATTTAGTCAGGAAAATCTCATTTTTGAGGAACAGAAATGAGATTGTGATATAAAATAAACCAATGGCAGAATTAGAATCCTGAAAGTCTGAAATCTGGAATGCTTAATCCTTGACCTGTTGCTCAAATGATGCCAAGAGCAATCAGGTTACACAGGAATCCTCTTACTGGGGGTAATGTATTACTAAGTTATGAACACATAATGTATTCCTAAGTTATGAACTGCAGGGGATTTATTCAGACCTGATTTTCTTTGCTGTCTGAGATAGGGCCTGAGAACAACACCTGCAAGATATAAATGTAAGAAAGTGGTTGATGCAGGTGAGGGTAGGGCATCTTCCTAGCACTGTTTTCTTCAAATCATGAAGGCATGCAAGTTTTTTTTATCAAATAAGTATCAGTAAAAGACCACACTATGACAAAAATGTTCTTTGGCAATCTAGTGCTATATAAAATAAGGATGTGATTCTGTGCTCCTGCCTTTATGCAAAGCTTTTAAGCTTAACTGTATGGCCTATACACAGCCTTCACTCTTTCATTTCTGTATTGAATTTAAATCAGCTTGGAAAGCCTCAGCATTTTATTCAGTTTCTTGCTTGCTTTTAAAACAACATAGAGGGTGGATTAAACACTATTTGAAAAGAAAACAACCAACAACAACAACAACAAAAAAACCCAAACAAAACTAAACATGTATAATGTATTGTTATTCAGAAAGTCACATCAGGGTTTGAAACCACGTTGATACTAGACACATTACCAGTCCAGTGGGAATCAACCAAATTTCTCACCCTGACACTAAAATTCACTGAAATGAGAGTCACCAAATATCATTCAACCAGCACCATGCTGGGTTCTTTGTTTTTTCAGCAGGCTAGAGGCCTGGGACAGGACTTTAGGGCTAATTGCACGTCACCATGAGTGGTGTCTTATGGAAGCTCTCCAAAAGTCAAGCTCCAATGAGCAAAGTTTTAAGACACTTGGAGCAGTGGCTCTGTTAAGGTTACTGAAGTGTGATTATCTGTGCTTGGGACTTGGAAATGCTCATCACAGAATCATCTTCTGTTTCCAAAGCCCCCCAGGGTTATAGTTATGGGATGCAGGATTCAAGCTCCAGCTCAAGCAGAGTGGTTTTGCTGCTGTTGAATTTCAGTGTCAGGGACCTGTGTGTGTAACCTGTGCTCAGCTGATCCTTGGTGTGGAAGTCACCCAACATCACTGCATCTCTCCAGCACAGTGTTTCAGGTGCCTCTGAGTCTGGTTCTGGGTGTGCCTAGATGTACTTTATAGTGGAAAACTATGCTTTGTATTTAATCCTCCTAAACAGGTATCTTCACAGAACAATCTGAGACTTTAAAGGTGGTTTGTGGTCCAAGGGCAGGAAGGAAAAAGCTGAAGGAGCTTGTTTATGCTGAGTATGTGACAGAAAGGGCTGTGCTGGGAATGATGCAGTTTGGGAAGGAGAGAGGAATGAGAAAGAAATTGTCCCATAGTGTGCACTTGACTTTTTGTACTCATCTTTATTCCAGGTTCTTTTGTTATAAAATAAGTTTATTGCTAGAAGTTACATGAAGGTTGGTAAACACCTTTACATATTAAATGTAATTACCTCAAAGTCAAAAGTAGGAAAAAGCACACTGCCTCTTATAGGTGTATTGTAAATTGTGCTAAATGTTGGAATTAAATAGGGAGTCTTGCACAACAAAGTGTCATGTAAATTTACTGTTTCACATGCCCATTTTCTCTCCAAAACCTGAAGGCAAATTACCTCTTCTCCCTGCCATCTCCTCGCTTGAAAACCTTCCCCAAACTGCAGTCTATTCAATGCCACAACACTTCCTAGGGGGATTAGTCAGGTCCACGCCTCAGTGAAACAAATTAAGAGCAGAGGAGACTTCTTGCAGGTATGAGAAATGTTGGGCTGAAATAATGTAACAGCAGACATTATGGAAGTAATTCTGCATCTCCTATTTTTTTTGGCAGGAAGAAAGCTGGCAGCTGCCAGACATAGAAAATGATTTTCTAATGTGATTGCTCTGAACCATCCTGCAGTTAAGAGGGCTTCTTTATTTTATTATTTATTTTTCCAAACAGAGGCACTTTGCTACACTGGAAGATAGGAAGTATAGGAAAGTCTTTGTCCCAAGTTTATCTGGAGTGGTTGCTTTCTCTTGTGACTGATATTAACTGCATTGGTGAAGGATCATATTTATGAATTTCAGGAAATCAGGCTGTATCTGTTGGTGAGGGAGATGGGGGATGGATACTCCTTAGTTAAATATTTGACTGTGCTATAGCCTTCACTGACCTGTAAAACAGGGTATGAAGGAGTGTGTCAGAAAGCTTCTGCATTTCTTGCAGGGAGGTTAGCAGAAGGTGCTTTAGTGGAAATTTATGCCATCAACTGCATTTTTTGTTTGAGCTCTTCAGAATCTCATACCAGAATTATTACACTGTACTACTGTATTGTACTGTTACTACTGCTGCTGGCACATGGTAATTTCTCAGATATCTACTCATGGATGACAACCTTAACGTTCCAAGTGCTGTACAAACACCAGCCACCAGTAGATAGGGTTATAATTAAATGTATTCCCACAGATCAGAAGATATAACCTGAAGGATTTTAAACCAGACCCTTCCACCCTGAAGTATGAGTCTGACTCAGCACAAGAACTAACTGGTGAAAAAGGAGCTGAGAGCAGTTGATGCAGAGTGGGTTGTGAAGGAATGGCTGCTGAGCTGCAGGTGCATCCATCCCCCACAGAGATGTGTCAAACTCCATCATGCTGGTGGAAATCGAATCATGTCAGCCCAAAGATAAGAAAGTTGGTGTGCCTATTGCTGTCTCTATCCAGCTTCAGTTTCCATTTTGACTTCAGTCTTGCTGTCTGCATTAAGTAGAAGGCAGTAATTTATCTCCCTTGTGACTAGAAATTCACCTGCAGAGTTGTTCTCACACTCATTCTCCATCTCCTTTTCATTTTCCTTCTATTACTGCAGTCATCCTTCCTTCATCCCACCCTGAAGCATCCCATGATTGCTGTTGAAGGAAGACAAATTGATGTGATATGGCATAGATGGGCTCTGAGAACTACTGCCAACACTTGCCTCAGTGTGTGTTTCCCCTGCTTGGGACAGTCCTCTGCCCTTCCTCCTCCCGCACTGGGGAGAGGCTAGGGAGGCTGCAGCCAGGGGTTTTAAAACACTTGGCATGTCCAGCCAGGAGTGACTGCAGGTGTGTGGTATGGCGTGCCACGTGAAAGCCAGTGAAATCCTGCTGAAATCCTGCAGGTTTCTGTCCTAGAGATCACCTCAAATAGTGATGTCCCAGCTCCTGGGGCTGGGTACACCCTGGAGCCTCCCCTAACAGCATGTTTGCTGTGCTGGGGTGCCTGTAGGAAAGGTGTGGGGATTTTGCTGCTATCATTATAATCAGGGCTTGGTGGGCACTGGCTGTCACTACTGCTAACACTACAAAGGCCGGGGTTTTAGCTCTGGACCTCTTTATAGTCAGGGTGGATGGAGGTAGTTTCTGCTGCCTCTGCAGTCTCCTGATGTCCTCTTTCAGGATGAGATGAGGATGAGTCAGCCTCTTTCTCTGCTGAATTTCTAAGAAGTCTGTAAACTAGCTTGAAAAGGGTTCCCAAATCCAGAGTTCATATAAGCTGAGCAGTATCCCCCTCTGGGAAGAACCTCACTAAAGTACAACCTGCTGATTTCCATGGAAGTACCTGTGAACAAAATCTCCCTCAAGGTGCCTGCTTCTTTGTTAGCAAGCATCAGAAGCTTGTAGTGAAGCCTTGTATTACTAAGATTTCATTACTTATACTAAATACACTCTAGAGCATTTATTAATGTACTGTAAAGCAAAAGGAAAAATTAAAAATAAACTATGCTTGTCAAAGAAATAAAGTGCCTCGTACACTGCATGATCCCGGCTTTTTTTCTTGATAATTGGCCGTGTTCATATGCCATTAATTCAGTGCATGAAAGAATTGCTGTAAGGTCTGCAAGATGTTAGAACAGTTTAATGATGCTTTTCTTTAAAGAACAAAGAACAGCACCTTCATTTACTGTAAATGGAGAGCCAAGGACAGAAGCCCTCAAGCCTTTTACTTCAGGATTTCAATAGCATAGGTGATTTCAAGAAAAGATTGTAAATGCTCTGTGTACTACCCACTCATCCACCTGTTTGAATTAGAAGCAGTTCTCAAAAATTAGATGCCATCCTCAAAAGGTTTAGTGACCTCTCTCCAGGTGCAACAGATGTTTTCTCTGACTGGTTAACCTGTTTTTGCTTCTGAAATAGAATCTTCCAAAATTGTAACTTGTAGCCCAACTTTCAGGCTCCCTCTTGGTAAAACATCTCTCATTCTGTCAAGAAAGAAACCAGAAGAAAATAAGGCTAAGTTCAAACCTAACAGCTGGAGACCGTATTCAGAGATGGCTGGCTGCCTCCCTAACATAACATCTTTAGATTTGAGCCTGTACAGAAACAAGAAATGGATTTTAAATTTAATCAAGCCAATATTGTCTCAAACTGTGGAACAGAACTGCACTTGCTTATCTTTCCCTCAGTATCTCTATCTGATAGGAATGTAGGAAGAATTGCCTCCAATCTCATTAATGCATTAAGGCCCATTCAGTTGTATTGTTTTCCCAAAGGAAAATTAGGGAAATTAAAAAAAAAGAGAAAGAGTTATTATGGGAATGCTGCCAATATATGCAAATAGAATTCAAAGAAAAAGCATCATTCCCACATAGTAGCTGTTGGGGTTTTTTTGCTTTTGTTCAAAACAGACTTAGTTCTCATTTCTGTACTCCAGGGAAAGAGGCATTTGCAACTAACGATGTTTGCAAGTAGAAGAATAATTAGGAAGAACAACAGCATGTATGTCAGAGCTAGTATTACATTTTAAGCTTTTTCTCTGTGCTTTTGTGGCTTTTTTTCAGTCTGACCTAATGGGACATGTTTTTCAGATGTAAATGATATGAAACAGAGGTTGTTTATGGAGCAATTGCTTTCCAGAAGATGTTTGCATGCTAAAATGCTGCTCCACTGGTTGACTTTAAACCATTAAGGAAAATAATGTCTTATCCTATTCATAAAGATAAGCCTGAATGAAAATCTGTGATTCAAATACACTGTCAACTCTATATTTTTTTTCTGCCAGCTGAACTTGTGTTGAAGTGAAAATGGTGTTTTATCCAGGTTTTACATGGGTATCATTGGATGAACTTGAGGAAATCCTCATCCCTAATTTCTCCACCTGCACAAGATCATCCTCCATTTTGAACCCTTTTCAGTACTTAAAAAACATGTTTTCAATATCAATGTTACCTGTATTTCTTACAGAACAATTTTCATCAGTAGTAATGAAAGTACTTAAATAACAGTAGGAAAATTATGTGGGAAAACTGATGTGGAGAAGGCATCCCCAGGTGATGCCAAGGCCAGAGACAGAAAATAAGATGTCTACTGTCCACAGGGAGACAGCTTTGGTCCATTAAACTGCCCTGTTGCGGTATAGCTGGACGTCTGTCTGACCAAAGAAAAGGTTGCCCCATGCAGGCCCCTTCAGCCTCCCCACAAGGAGCAGGACTGTTATTCCTAATGGGCTGGTATCCCTGAATTGACAGACAAACAATGGACAAACAGACCTTGTGGACAAGGGAAATCTGTCACAGGGCTTCTCACTCTTGCCTTGTCTGACTGACAGAGGAAGAATGCTCTCATGTTTTGGTCCTCAGGGGTCTTGGAGTCAGGGCTGAAGATTCCTGTCTGCTGAAGATTCCTGTTTTGACATCTAACCACTCTTCCCCATGCCTCACTTTCCTTCTTATTTTCCTCCTTCAACACTTTGCCTTTTGGAGTCTGATTTAACATAATTTCTTCTAGCAGAAACGTGCTCCGTGTTTTTTACACTGTACCTCACATGGTGAGATCCCAAGGCAACTGCAGCTGATAAAAATAATAAAAGCCTTTGAGAAAGGATAGCAAATTTGTTTCCATGCTACCAAGATGCTTCTTGTTAAACCCTGAAATGTTTTTACCTATGGGTATGAAGGAGTTTTGGTATTTCTAGTCACAGTTCTCTTGGGAGGAATATGGGCAATAGCTATTGCAAAATACTGGTACTTCAACAACAGAGTAATCTCACTCCCTTTCCCACCTTCTATATTTTAAAAAAATTAGAGTTCTAATTTTTTCTAAGGTTAAGAGAGACTTTTATTTTCCTTCACAGAATTTCTTATGCGTTCATTCTATGATCTGACGCTCCAGATGGGAACAGGGAGAATAGAAGGTCAGACAATCATGCTTGTATATTTAAGACAAAGTAATAGAATTTTAAAATGTTTTCTTTCTGGTAAATCAAATACATTAATTTTATTTTGTTTTTTTCTAATTATGTCTGCTAGTTCAGCTGGAGAAAGAGGTGGTCTGCACTGGGTTACAATGCAGGCAAAATAAACAGCTTTCCTACAGTGTGTATCCAAATACAATACTCCTGCCCCAAAAAGGGAATGAACTCTAAACCAAGGGAGGAAATATGAACAATTAGACCTGATTAAGAAGAAACAGAATTTTCCTTGTCTTGATTTGAATCTGGGACCCAGTTAAAACCAGATTAATTTTGGGAAGAATTAAAAAGTTCCCACTGCCCCATGGTGGAGTGCCACTGGAATGAGGTAATTTGATTTCCAGGGGATTGGCTTTTTTCTCTGTGTTATGGATGCAAAACTGACCTCAGTCCACACAGGGGATATTGGGAAGGAGGAAAGCAAGCACATGCTATGGTTCAGCTTTTCATCTTAAGTGATTGATGGCCCCAGCTTGCTCACCTGTCTCCACTTCAGAAAGGAAGGGCTCTTTTTTTGCCCCATTTGCAAAATTTTGCACTGTTGTTTTTTGTTCAAGAAACATTATCCTAAATTCACCCCTCAGATGCTGAGGTAGGTGCAAGACAGGACATACCAAGAAAGGAGCAGTGTAGTCTGTAGGCTGCTCCTGGTGGTTTGTGTCCCACTTAACAAGAAAACTGTTACTGATACAAGTTTCATACAACAGCCACAGCTCTGCTGTGCACCTTTTCTGCCTCATTTAGCATGGATGTGAACTCATAGAGGAAAACACCCAAACTGTTGCCACTCCCATTCCCAGACCACCTGGGGTGAGACATCTGAGGCAGTGTTTCCAGTCCTCTGGATTGCAGGGCAGGGAGTTGGCTCCCCATAGCCAGGGAGCTGGATTTCCACAAGACCAGTGTCTCCTTCTTGCTGGGAAGAGTGTCTGAGTATGATGGTTTTATCTGGGCTGGTGGTGTTGGGGGGGGCTGTGAAGGGCAGGAGAGAAGCTCTGGCACTTGTCACACATGGAGCACCAGGTGCTCTGACTGTGGTCCCAGTTTTGTGAGGAGGGCACAGAGACTGTTTTCTCCCTGTGGCTTGGATCAGGGCAGCTCTGTAGCTGGCTGGCTGATGTCCCACAGCCCTCCTGCAGCACTGAAAGCTGTGTCCCATGGACACTGGGGTGACAGCATTGCAAAACCCAGGGACCAGAGTGGAAGGACTGATTCTCACTGTGGGAAGTGATTTCTACAGCAAGACTGCCATTTGATCTAGACAAAGAAAGGCTTTGCTTGTCAAATTTACCCTAATCTCATATTACCACAGCCTGTATAAAATCTTGTTTCACATGAGTCTTTCTGGAGGAGTTTTATGATTTGCAAAGTTAATTTGTGGTTTGCAATTTAATAGTCTCACATAAATGCAAGCATATTCTTGATTTTCCTGCCTTAGAGTCAGCTTATGACTTTCACTACCTAAAGCAGAGCCAAAATTGTGTCCTAACCTTTTTTGGGGTTGGATGCTGCTGAGACACGTATTTCCAAACTGATCTAGATCACATTTTTTCTTTTCAGACCAAACACTTTCTCCCCACGTCCTTGCAAGCAGCCAGCAATACAAAACCCAACACACACACACAAAAAAAAGTCTGAAACCAGCGCCACCCATTTGCATTATGCCAATAAATCAGGCAGGCTGAAGCCATTTGTCAAAAAGATATTTGCTTGAATCAAATTCACTTTGTGTGCAGGGGATGGTTGGGAGTTTAGTACTTGCTAAATGATTAATCAGCCCAGGATTTTTTAAAATACAATGCAAAAACAACTAGCACAAAATGAGGCTTTCTACTAATGTGGACTGAGCATTTGAAGAGCATTTAATTATGTCATCCTTTGATCAACACATGCAGCCTTTAAATGTAGACAGAGCAAAATAGTTTCTGTGGGGTCTTTAATAACCTCCTCATCTACTGATACACATTATTAAAAAAGAAAAAAAACACATTTTCTGGCTTATTCTCCTCAGAATGGAAAGCACTGTCATTTCTTTGTCTCTTAAATCCCTTGATGGTTCTAGGTAATTCTTGTGGGCTTGGAAAGCTGTGGGAAAACCAAAAGTGAGTGCAGTTTTGGTCTCTGACAGATCCACTAACACCTACCATCCTGTTGAATGGCAGAAACAACCTCTGGGAGACCTGGCAGAGAGCATTTGGCATAACCACATCTTCCTTCTGGGAAGCTTAGGGTGTTTCATGCCCCCCTGGGTTATTTCATTTGTCTAAAGGTACAGTTTCCACAGAGCAAACTGGATCACTGGGAAGCTCAGTGTTATTTCCAGTTTCAAGGTACTGCTCCCAAGACAGGGCCTCCTCTCAAAACAACAGTTTTTCTTTAGGAAATAGCAGAGAATTCAACTTTACAGCACCCATGGAGAAACCATCTGCCCCTATCTTTCTGGGTAAAGAGCAACATCTCCTGGTGCAGGCTAATACCAATTTGCAACACAATTATGAGTAAGGTGATACTTGTATTTATCCTTTTTATCAGATTTGAAGTAGATCTGTACATTCTCCCAGGCTTGTGGAGCTAAGGGATGAGTCCCTGTAGAGTGCCATTTGTTAACATATGGGCCTTGTCAGTGTCCCAGTAATTCTGCATCCCATTAGTCTTGCTTCTTGGATCTCTGTGCTTACCCTGCGTGTCACATTCAGTACTCTGACAGAATTGACAGCGAGAAGATTGCAACACTTTAAATTCAGTCCATAAGTATTTGGAGACTGGAGGCTGACAATGTTACAGGTAAGATTCATGGTTTTCTAGAGAGTGCTCACCTGAGGAAAGAAAATGGTTGTATCTCACCTTGTCATCAGTTGGAACAGAATGCCTCTGCTGTTATGCTAAAGATGTCATGTCTAAGACTTACAATGTGTGGTCTGATTGTATTTTCAGCCCTTTTTTTTTTTCTTTAATGTTTCAAGAGCCTTTTCAATCTGAACCTACTTTGTGGGGTTACAGGCAAAATTTAGATTATTACTCTTTATGGACAGTTCACAGGTGGTGTTGAATATGGCACAAGATCTTTCACTATTTAAGAGCACAGACCAGGGAGGTTCCCATGGGAACCTGGGTGGCATCTGAAACAGCCTCATATTTCAATATTTGCCATTTTTCTGGTACTAAGTTTGCAGAGAACTTTATAAACACTTGCTATAGCCAGAGCCAATTCAGGACTTAGATGAAAAAATTCCTATGTCCATTTTATAGGAAGATAAAGTGAGTTTGAAAGAGGTTAAATAATCTGTCCAGAGCTTGAGAATAAATCAAGAGCAGAACCTGAGAGGAGGCCCTGGGGTGCTGACACCTATTCTCTAAAGACAAACATGCATTAAAAATACGGAGCAGTAAATCAGGCAGTGCTTCCTAGTTCTCTTGATTAAGGAAACGATTTGTACAAGCCATCTTCTAGGAATTTATGGCTGATTCCTGCTTCCCCTAATGTGTATGGAAAAGTGAGTTCCACTCTTAGTAGCAATTAAATGGCATGAAACATCAAAGTGTAAAAAGTCAGAGAGAATGCTTGATTTGATAAAAACCCCATGACTTCTTGGTGTAATTAAGAATGTCATGAGGAGTATTCACTTGTGTATTGATTTTATTTTTTTAATTTTCAGAAGTATATTTTCATAAGCCCTTTGAGCTGCTCAGCATGCTGTGATTTTTGTTAATTTCCTCTTTACCAGGTTTATCAGCCTTAATTATAGCTGAAAGCGATCTTTGTCTCAAGAAGATGAAAACCCTTTGTGCAAATGCACTGATGCAGTTTGTTTCCAAACCCAGATATATTTCCTAATTAGTTTCTTGTTGCAATAGGTTGCATAATTAATGAAAACACAGGGAAATATTCAAAGTAATCTTTCTCTTTGAACAAATGTATATAAAAAGGAGAAAATGAAACTATTACTTTAATTAACCTGCTTTGAAAAGCACTGTCAATATCAAGCTGAGTGTTAGCCCTTTTGGGCTGTGTGATATTTTATATCTTACCTGGCTGTTAATCTGTTTAGCCTAAAGACCTGAGAATTTCCTCTTATTTCATGAAGCTAAGCAGGGTCAGGCTTAATTAACACTGTACTTGGATGGGAAGTCTTCATGGGAAATACCACATTTCTATTTGTTCTGATACCTCTGTGATGCCTGTTTCATGACTGGCTGTGATGACATGGGCCTGTGCCAGCAGTGACCCACAGGCTCCAGTGACACCTCTCCACTCTTCCTTTGCAGCTGGCCTGGGTGCCACCAGCTCAGCAAGCTGGCAGGAAACTGGAGAAACTAAGAAATAAATACATCACCTGGGTGTGTCTGTGTCCTCATGGGGGCAACTTTCCAATGATGGGGTTGATCTCTTGCCATCATGGGATCAATGATGGGTTGATCCCATGGTCCCATGGGACCACCTCTGCTGATCCTGGGCCACCCTCCAGGTGAGAGATTGCACCCACTGTTGGCATCCCTGAGACTGATTGATGCTCTGTAGCACTGTGGGACAGAACAGCGACTGATCTTTTCTTGGTCAAGTTTCAACTCAGTTCCAAGCTCTCCCCTTGTTTGGAGTCTTTCCTGGATGATGTTGTTCCATTTGTCTCCATTTTTACAGATCTGCTGAGGCAATATTCCTGTACCTCAAGATTTGCTGTTGTCCATGGAATACATGTTATTTCAGAAGACATATTGAGACTGGTTAAAGCAAGCTTGGGGCTTTCAACCCTTTTGTCTGCCAGGGATGTGCTTGAACTGAAGACACCCTATCCCGTTTCTAAGTTAGTCCCTTTTCCAGCACGTGCTCTAAAAACCTCAGCCTGCTTCTCAGGGTTCCTTCAAGGCACTCCTGTTTCTTTTGAACAATGTCACAAGACTGACAAAAACAATGTCCAGAAATGGACACTGGTAGAGGGGTGCTGTTGCCCCAGGCTGAGGGAGATCCTGAAGCTTCCTTGAGTTCCAGCAAGGTTGAGCCCTTCTAACCCTGCAGTGTGCAAACATACTGGAAGTATCATGAGCTTTTCTTGGATGTTTTGTAGGGAATCTCTGGGGAAAAAAAGAACATCTGTGACTCCCTGCCCTTGATTCTTTGACCTCCAATGGTCAGACCTGACATTTGATTTAATGCTATGCCTTTGTACTGTCTCTATTACATTTATACCACTGAGGCACCATGTCGTTTTTGCATTTCTTGCTTTCAAGTGTTTGAGTCTTTGCAGCAGCTTCTCATGCTGCTTCATGTAAACAATATTGTATTCTTAGAATTTATCTGTATGTTTTGCATTCTTGTTCTCTGAGAGAGAACTTGACTGATGGTCATATTGACCAATGGAGTCAGGAGGTTGTAACCTCTTTGGGCCAATCTTGGCCCTCTGTACAAAATGTATATAAGCCTTTAGAGTCAGATAATAAAAGAGCCTTCCATGTTTCACCAAGCTGCTGCCTGCTGTCCTCTGTGAAGGTCCACTCCCACGTCACAACGTGTTGCCCCTCTAAAAGCGTGAAGTAACAGCACTATTTGTGGGCCAAGGGCTACACACATTAGCCAAAGTCTGTGAGTGACAGATGAATCTGTTCTGCTTTCAGATAATGTAACACCCCCTTGTTTTTTTCACAAATAAGAAAAAGGAAAGGAACAGAACTGCATATTTTGTCCTGGCCTGTTGTATAAAGCAGGCCTGCTCTCTGCCACACAAGCATAAGTGATATTTAAAACAAAATAGAAGGGGAAATCTAGCCAGAAGTCTCCTACCTTCCTCCACTACAAAAGACTTTTCCCTTCCCCAAAAACCAGGACACAATTCTTGACTGATGACTAAATAAAGGAAGACTTGATAGGAAGTGACTTAAAGATAGTCAACTAACTTGGAAGGTTCTGTATTGTAAGAATTTATGAACAGTGGAGAGGAAATGAATGCATGGTTGCATTTAGATTCTGAATTCCCCATTGCTATGCTGACATTAAATTTTCAGGATGTTTTTGCGTACATAAAACACAACAGCTGTCCTATGGGAGGTATAATTACAATTAAAAAAAAGGAAAGAAAATAAGCTGTGAGCATACAATCAACTCTTGAGGGAAGGAGAAAATATCTCAGGCAAATTACAGAATCAAAGCTGCCTGGAATCTTTTAAGGCATAGCTCAGCAAGCAGTTAGGGAGGAAAGGCCAGAGCAGAAGTTTCCAAAACTAAAATGCTAGGAAGAAAAAGTAGTAGCAGAAGTGGGTATAAATATCCAGAAAGGGCAGATCTAGTGTTCACCCTCTATTTTGAAAGGGGCCAAAGACTGGAAGCCCAAGCTCCCTGTAGCAGGTGCAGCCAGATTTAAAATGAGCAGGAGGAGATGGCTCTAATTTGTGGTAGACCTGTATAATTCATATCTGGGAATAGTCTAGATGCAGACAAACACAGGTTCAAAGGAGGACTAGAGAAATACTGGGAAAAGGGAAATCTTTGGACTTGTTAAACAGACAGGCCACAGGGGGCTTAGAGAAGGCATGGTATATAATTGTGCAGTTTTACTTTTCCCTAAGGACTTGTGTGTTCAGTAGTGTCAGATAGTGTGGCCATTCCTGTGTTTTTTTTGCTGAAGTTGATTGACCTTTAGCAGGATAAGATCTGGAATTTGTGTTCATTGCCATTGTAGAGAAAAGAGCAAACACCTGTTCTATTATCAGCCCTTCCCATCTTCCCAATGTTCCCAGTGTTAATAACATGGCACATACTATCTCCATTTGTGAAACTTTTAAAATTGATAGAATCAGATAAAAAACCGTTTTTTCCTTCCCCCTTTTTTCCCCCTGTCTTTTGGTAAAGCTGTCAGCTCCTCTGAAAGGTCACCGCTTAGATGTGACTAGCACAGCACACAATAGATAATGTGCTTTTCCTAGGTGGTAAGACTGAAACAAAGAAGGAAAAGGGTTGCAGGCAGGGCTGCAAGACAGAAGACAGGTATAATGGCTCTCAATCCCCACATGGGATTAGGGACATACACCTTGAATGAGCATCTGAAATCCCCAAATTAGGAGCCTGGCAGTGTTTGAATCTCATTTTTGCATCCTTCACACTCCTAAACAGACTTACACACAGACATAGAAAAAATGACTCAACCCACTTGGCAGCATCCCAAATTCATCAGGAAGAGCTAGACAGCACACATTAAAGCCCCAGTAAAGGCTACTCTGCTGTCTGAGCAGCATTCACTTGCTTTGAGATTATTTGACTTGTGTCTCTGTTCCTGAGCAGGGATCATCCCCTCTGTGCTGTGGTCCCTGTTCTCTACCCAGCCCTACAGAGGCAGGACAAGACATCAGGATGGCTGCATCCTGACCCCTGGAAATATAAAGAAAAGGAGGGATGAACTTTGGCCAGTAGGTCCCTGAGCAGCAGAGACTCCTGTCTCTGCAGAGACCAGCTTCTGTCCATCCAACTTAGTTATTGTTTTGGGTCCCTTCCTCCCAAAGGAAGGGAGCCTCCTTTGAGCCCTGGACAGGGCCCTGGACAGGCGTCCCATGTCTGTTGGAAAGTGAAGTGTCTGGTGAATAGCTACATCTTCAGGGAAAGGACTTTTATAAAGCCAGTATTCAAGCATATCACACTGACTGGCACCAGAGAGAAAATCCACTGGACCTGTCTCTTTCCTCTGACCTGCTTCTCTCACCTCAAGCTGCAAACACTTCTCAGAAGAGACCATGGCTGGACTGTGTGTTTGTAAATTGTCTGACTCAGGGGGCCCCTCCTCTTGATGCATTCTTTCAAAGCAAGAAACAACAATGGTGGCTTTGTTCTGATATTTCATAAGATGGTGTCTTCCAATCCTTATTGCAACCTCCAGCTGTGTAGAGCATAGGTCCAGAAGAGATGATTAGATTATCTGGTTTAACCACCCATAAAACACAAGATGCAGAATTTCATTCTCCATCACAGCACAAATAATAAATAGAATAGTCCAAGACAAACTCTAATATCCAATTTCTAATATCAACTATAATATGCATGTAGAGGGAGACATTAAACAAACCCCTGTGTCTACCAATCTACAACCCCCCTGGCAGTACTTACATATTTCTTATTGCTCACTAGCTTATTTACTGCAGAGGAACAAAGTTAATGCTGAGCTCTGAAGCATTTCTAATGTGAACCAATTTTGCCCTGCAGTTTCATAATGAGCTCCACCCTTCATCCGCCTCTGCTCCCCCTTCTTTCTACTTTCCTTTATTTAATTTAAAAATGAAGTGAAAATATGCCCCTTCTACGAAGCAAAATTCAGATTAATTTCCTTTAAGTGCTGTTTCATGCCCAGGGTAGTAACTTGAAGCCAGCCCTGTGAATCACAGGTTTGATTACTCTGAGAGGGCAGGAAAGTGTCTTACTTAAGAGATAGGAATGAAAAAAATATGTTAGCAGGACTGGTTTATTTTTTTTCCTGGAGGAAGGAGAAAGACAGAGCTTTTTGGAGGAACTCTATTAAAGTCATCAACTTTCCTTTGCTTAAGGTCAAAAATTGTACAATACCACTGGAATAATATAATTTTAGAAAATTAATGTGTGGCCTTTTTGTTTTTCATTTTCTTTTTCTTCTCTTTTTTTCTCTTGTCATGTTTATGCCTGGAGGCTTTTTATTTGATCATTGTTCTATTAATGCCTTGAATCAATGAATGAGCAACTATCTACAAAGTAAAACAACAAGTTAAAAGGTGAGGAGTAGGAGAAAATAGATGATGTGGACAAACCACATGCTGTGGGAAACCACACTGACTTACCTGTGAGCCCTGCAGACAGCTTGGCAAGGGACATGTGGTGAAATTACTGGGGATAGAGTAAGGCATGAGGGGAGATGTCATGTGGAGTTGGGTAAAAAAATCAAATCTGTCCTTCCCTTTTCCCAACATATTTTATAGCTTCAGTGCTATGAAGCTTCCTGCAGATAATATATGCAAAGTGCTTTACCCTAAGGTTGGGATTTGGTGACAAGTGTCATGTTTTGCCAATCAGGACTGAAGAAACCTGGATGTGATTAGGGCCTGAAAGCAACCCACCATGGGCACCATGAGGTATCTGAGCTCGTTAGCTGTAGGACTAATGAGCCAGAGAGAATAAATTCATATGCAAAAGAATTAAGTTAGTCATTACACTTACTACAGTGAGTTTAAAATTTGTCCCTGGTCTGTCATTCGCAGCAGCCCCCTAATTCTTGCATTCACGTTGCTTTTCAGCAATGTCCCCTTCTGTATCTCAGGAAAACTCATTTCACATCCATTTCTCAGCTTTTCAATCTGTAAATTGGGAGGCAATGCTTATCTTGTTGCAGCTAAAATTTATAATTAGCACCTTAAAAGCCCCATGGAGGGTCTATGTATGATTTATTTTCAATAAAGAATAATACAAAATGCATTAGGGCTTAGTCTGCAATAGCCTTCCATTTTAAGCAATTTCATATGGAATTGTAGCATTGCACACTAGTAGAACTGGACACTTCATGTTCTACATGTATGATTTATATTTGCTTAAAAAATGAAGTTTTTAAAAAACCAGAAAATCTTAGGGGATTAAGCAGGATTAGGCTTCCCTTTTGCTAGGTGTTATACAAGCATGTGACAGCAACCTCTTTTTGCTGGAGTTTACAATTTTGAACTTTGATCCCAGCAATTTTCGGAGTGCAGAGATAAGCATTAGTTTAAATACGTTCAATACCATCACATTCAGGGAAACAACCATGGATTTAGCTTCCCAGTAGTTATATAATCACAGGCTAATTTTTGCTGTTACAAAAAACAGTTTCAGAGTCTCCTTCAGGGGATGAGGGTAGAAAGACTTCAAAATCCTGCCCATAATGTGAAATTTGGAGTGAAAAGCAAGCTTCCAGGTGACCTGTGCTGATGGAGCTGATGAGTGGTAACCTTTTGACTTCTGTACTTGGATGGTCAAGTCCCCACTTGCATGACCTTGGGGCCAGTTCGCGTGTAGCAAATCCCTCAGTCTGCTTCAGATGCTTCACCTCTTGCTTCATTACAGAGACAACTTAAAAGTCACAAAAAAGTGCTGTCTTTGGTGTGAGGAGGAACAACAGGAGGAGGAGAATTTCCCAAACTGAGAGCTGGATTTGCTGCAAGTGAATTTAGTGCTTTGAGTAGTTCAGTGGTAGGTGGCAAGGAAGGAAGGAAAAGAAAGGGGAAAATTGGTTAATATCTTTTTAAAGTTCTTTGGCTGTAAAACAAACATTTGCAGAACCTGAATAAGGAAAAAAACCCACATGACTTGTTAATACAGGAAAAAAAACCAATTTCTTTGAAATCACATGCATACAGTGTAGTACTTTCTACTAGAGCCTCAGGATTAGCATAAATTGCGATGTGACCAAGGCAGGACAATCAAGTAATTTATAACTGTATCCTCAGGGGCACTCAGACCTGTGTGATTCAACTTCTGATCTCTGCCTTTCCCCTCAGTATTCTGTTTGGGTTTAAAGCTGTTTTCTCTTTTTGATATTGAATTCAATCACATGGAAGTGTAACACAGAGAAACTACCGGCTCTGCACCCGTGGACCCCTTGGTGCTGTGGGCTGCCTCCACCGCTGCTGAGCGTTCATGCCTGGCACCTGGGATCCTGGATGCTGACAGCAGCTTGCTTAACTGAAAAAAGGGAAATTTTCTAGGCTGGGGGGCACTAAATCCTGCCCTTCCATGGGGACAGATTGTCCACTTTTTCTGGGAATCAAATGAATGCAAGACACTGTTACAGGTACAATGCTCTCACTTTTCATGGGGAGAAAAAGACAAAAGTGATTAAAAAAGGACACAAATGATAAAAGTTTAATTTGAGGTAGAAAGAGTAAGAAACTCTTTTAGCTACAGGAGGTTACATTGTAGTGGGTTGGAAACTACCTCCATTAACTGTCAGGAAGAGTTTCTGGGTTTGGATATTAGTGGAAAGAGAAGGTTATCTGTGGAACACCAGGTCTTAAATTCCTAACACTCTCCCTTGCCTTTCCCCTTTGCTCTTTCCCCAACAGCACACTGTAAGACACTCTTCTCCCACCTCCATCTCACAGTGCTAATCCCTGCCTGCCTCCAACACCCTTAACAATGCAATCTCAACCTTTGGAAACTGCATTCTTAGAAAGAACAGACGGGAAACTCGGGGACGACAGTCTACCAGAGTCCCCTGTCAAGGTCTGTGTAAAGTCCTTGTAGCTCCTTCTTTAAATAGATGCTGGCAAATTACAGCAGTGTCATTTGGTCTTCTGCTTAACAAGCTGCGTTCACCGTTTCTTACTGTCAGCTCTATTTTCCCGGGGTTTGTCAGTTGTCAGATATGTGCCAAAAGGAGCAGATGAAATCTCAGCCCTCAGGGGAGATGTTGCTCCCTCACTTCCCTTGAAACCTTTTCCCCCACTCAATTCTCTTTTTGGCCACTCTTTATTTATAAATCAAATTCAACTGAAATTGGGTTTGAGGAATTGGCCTTTTTCTTTGCTCTGGTTATGAATAAAGCAGAGCGTGGGCCTTTTGGTTTTAGATGCCTCTCATATTTTCCTGTCACATAAAGGATGACTCCAAACTGGATTTAAAAGAAAAGGATTGCTGATAAATCACTTCTGGATATGCGGCAGTAGTTATGTCTCCATTGATAAATGGTAATACAGCAGCAGGCTGGCAAACACAGGGTTAAAACACATCAGCTTGCTTGAGCATCATTATTATTTCATAAGATGCTCTGATTATTGAGATTGAGGTAATTAATAGGCCAAGCAGAGCCTGCAGAGTCAAGCCTGATACACGATACATCTGAAAGCTTCTTCAGCCCCTAAATCCCACTCAGGATTAGGGCAGTTCCAAGCAGTAACTTTCCAATCTAGAATTTCTATAAATAATGGTTAATAAGATCTTTGTCCCCCTGGAGGAGAGATTTGAATCTTTAAATAAATTAAAAGAAGGATATTTAATATCTCAAACTATTCTTAAGAATCAAAATTCATAAGTGCTGGAAAATTAAGTATTATTAATTTAGATAATTTGGACTAGATTTGGATTTGGTTTAGTTCATATTCATGTTTGTTTAAAAACTGTAAAATCTACATTATTTTCTTTGGAATCTGATACTCTGTTTTCTGAGAGTAAAGCAAAATATATTCTTGCAGATAAAAGCAAGGATTGAGGACATAGGTTATGACACAATGGTGAGAGAGTTAGAGTTAACTGGAATATGGCCTGAAGTAGAATCACTATTTTGACGTAAGTCTTTGAAAGAGGTAAAATATGGAGGCAAGGTTAGCATTCCTGTGGAGAATGAGCATATAGGAAATGGAAATCATTACATCTGAGGTGGTAGCAAGAATTCAGAATTCAATATGATTGTGCTTTGGGACATCTGGCACCCTCTTGGAGAAAAGAGGTTTTGGCACAGGAAATGCACTCATGGACTTGCAAAGGAAGAAAGGGTTCCAGTGCCAAGCAGGCAGCTACTGACACACATGGTGCCCAAAAAAGGGTGGGCAGGGAGAGGAAAGGGAGCAGGCAGCAGATAGTTACTCTGACTTTGAATATATGGAAAGCATTAGGGCCAATCTGAAGGAAAGAATATTTAAAAGATGTGGAGATAAATGTGAAAATATTACAAAATGGTAACGGGGTTTACTGGAGGTGAATGTAGCAGACTAGTGGGATCTATCTGTCCAGCCTGCTTTGGTTCTAAACCAGTGAAATTCAGTGGAACTAATCTACCTAAATTGCATGAAAATGCTGGGTTCAAGGCTATGTGGGACACGAGAAGTTATGCCAGAGAAGATGAATAGGTGAATTACAGGTGGATAAAGTAACAGATGAGACAAGGGGAAGGGGAGCTAATGGAGTTGGACTGAAGTTTTTTAGAGGATCGTTCTGGGGACTGAACACATTTGATATTTTCCATAATGACCTTGGCATGAAGAGTGGGTCATTGCTGGTGAAACACAGATGAAAAGCTTTGCCAGTGTGGAGGAAGCCTGAAATGGTACTTTGGAACAATCAGACTAAAATAATATAATGGGATGAAATGTAATTGCCCAGATTTCCAGGTCATGTGTACAGGGACTAATAAAAGGTATTTCTTCTTTGGATGGATCCACTGGGGAGGACACCAGCTGGAAATGAGAGGGAAAGAGAAAGGAAAGGCCAGGCTGTCTTAATTGCAGGATCTCTGCAAGAGCCAGCAATGAGATGTGCCTATAAAAATGCAAATACAATCACAATCCTATCAGGCAAAACCTTTTTTTTTTTTTT